>CM018684.1:57237945-57837945 GCA_009363875.1 Mikania micrantha
TCCCGGGATATAGAATTACAACAACTTAATTTTCATATCGTCTTTGACCATCATAGGAAGGGAAAGCGAAAGCCTATGGGGTAAACCTTAATTTAAAACACTTTAAATCCCTCGCTCATCACGTTTACCTATTAATGCCTAACACTAACCAAATCTTAATGTTTTGAGAGTGTGGTTATTGTAACTAACCTAAGACATCTTTAATAAAAAACTAATTTATTTTTCCTATACCTACATAACCCAAGTAAACTAAATTTTTCATTTTCAATCATAACCAATTCAACCCAAGTTTGTTTGTCCAATTGTCCCCTGAATAACAGTAAGGTAAAAGTTATAAATTATATAAATTAAAAGTTGCATGAAAAAATTCACCCACCTACGGATCTCTGCAACTGTAGTTGCACAAAGTTGACGAAAAAACTAATTTATCCTTATATGAACAAATTTGTTGCACTTGGTATGAAGCTCAATCATTCAAATTAATTATCTAACTATCTAAGATAATGAGAAGCAACGTTTGTTAATCAAATCACTAAAAGAGGTTGTTAAAACCTCAAGTCACAATAATCTATAATTTACTCTCTTGTGAGTTGTGACCCATTACCCAATTTAACACATTCACTTTTCACCTATTGATGTCATTAAGCATTTAAATTTGAAACCTGAGTACAAATTTTTATGGATTGCTGAATGTGGGTGTAGTTTTTAAATAACTACCCATTTGATTACAACAGTTCACTTACCTATCACCATCTTAGTACCTGAAAGTTGGTGTTCTCATATTTCCATTTTTAAAGATCCTTAAACAACATATCTTGATGCAACATCGTTTACTATAAGAGCATAGAGGTTCATAAGCCTTTCATCCTAATAGTTTCATAAAATACCATGTGATCCTACATAAAGCATAAGAGGAACCGTGTAAGGTAATAATATGCCTCACTTAACTCTTATTAACACTAACAACAAAAACATACCAACCTTTACTCTTTAGTAATCAGGAACCAAACACATATGAAAACCAATAATCTAATCTCTGACAGAACAAAAATGACACCCTTGCATCATAAAAATCACACACACTCTTACGTTAACATTTTGAGAGTTGTCCACATGGTCAGAAACAACTAAAAAGGAACATATACAATACCTGCTGAATTCATTATGTAAACAACATTCATTATATTTTGTTTAGTAATAATAGTTTTTGAAAAGTTTAACAACTATTCTTTATACTATTTGAATAACAAAATTATTATTTTAACCATAAATAAAATGATTGCTCTGTATAATCTGTTCCAACTTCCAAGTCATCTACCTCTTATTGCAATCTTGGTTTTTTCTTTAGTTTAATTTAGACAACCTCAATTACCCTCGTATACCTCTACTACAATTTCATGGGAAGAAACAACTATTAATTTAAATGTGAAGAAACCAAGTGGAATCAAACGGGCTGAAGAAGGAATTGAAATCATAGGCAGACGAAACACACATACAAGATACCATAAAAAGGCACTTAAGAAAAGCACAATCATATCTTGATTCACTCTTCGATTTTATTGTTGCTAATTAGGAGTTTGACTTTTGATGTCAAATGAGTTTATTTTAATTTCAAAATCCAAAGGAACAGAAAAAAATGTGCAAGTATGGTATAAGCCCTTCATCGGAACCCCATATCGTCATCATCGGTAGAAACAGACAAAAAAAACATGAGAACCTAAAAGCCTAAAGCATCGGCTCTATTATCTTCTCTATTATATTCATCAGATAGCTACCATTGTATGTATGTAATTGTTAAACGAAAACCAAAGAGAGACATGAAAGACATGAAAGAATGGAAGGCAATGGAAAACATACCTGAAATCCCGATCGAAATCCTGATGGAATCCTCTGCCAACAAAAGGCTGAAACCCTAGGTGATTAGAAGGGAAAACCACAGACACATAATAGAAGCAGATGGAAGGGCGATTGTGAAAGAAGAATCCAGAGAATAAAAGGAAGCTGAAGACGGTGGGCGGGCCAAGCGGGTGGATTAGCGGAGCAAACCGGCTGAAAACGGGGCAAGTAAGCTCTGTTACTATTCCTAAGATGTAGTTTATATATATAAGAATGTATTGTTTTTGTGTCTATTTATTATCACGAGTAATGAGATTATAAATTGTGTTTATCATTGTTTATGTTGTGTATTACGTATCATTGTTTCTATTATGGATATTGTCTTATTTTATTACGAGTATCATTATTGTATGTATTCTGTTATGTTAATTATTGTGTATTTTTGTATTTTGTGTTTTATGAGTTTACTGATTGTTGTGTTATATATAAGTTATTGTGTTATTTTAGTTTTTATTGTGTTATATACATGTAAACTAAATCATTGTTATACATTGTGTTATTATTATGTAGATGTGGCTGTTTACAATGAAGTTGGTGTTCAATATATATCCCCAAGTTCTGGAAAAGTGTATTACACCCCAATTTCAAACTCTTCAGTTGTACCTATGGTAGGTATGGTGTTTGATAGTATTGATCATGCATTTGCTTTTTATCAAAAGTATGCCATTAGTAGTGGTTTTTCAGTAAGGAAGAGTGCAGAATACAAACATAATGATGTTATTAAATTGAAATATCTAGTTTGTTCTAAACAAGGTTTTTGAAAGGAAAGAGGATTTGGAAGTTTTAGTGATGAAAATCAAGCAACATTAAAGCGTAGGAGAGCATCAAAGAGAATTGGGTGTGATGCACAAATGAAGCTACAGTTAGTTGATGGTAATAAGTACAAGGTATATTATTTTCAAGAAAAGCATAATTTTGTTGAAGAAGAAGATGTTCAGTTTTTAACTGCTACAAGAAGGATTGATCACACAAAAGAGAGCGCAATTCAAGCTTTGTCTACGCTTAATATTGGGCCTGTAAGAGCTTTTAACATTTTGAAGAGTTTGTATGGTGGTTATGGGGATATAGGAGCTACAAAGTCTGATTTTAAGAATTATAGAAGGGATCTAAATGAATACATTAGTGAGTATGATGCGGAGATGATTGTTCAACGTCTAAACAAGAAAAAGGAGAGTTTGCCCAATTTTTCATTTGATTATACTGTTAAGGAAGATGGCAGCCTAGGTGCTTTGTTTTGGGCTGATGAGGATTCCAAGAAGAATTACCAGGTTTTTGGTGATGTGGTAGCTTTTGATGCCACGTATCAAACAAATAAGTATGATTTAATAGTTCATTGTGTTATTTTATACATTGTGTTATATTTGGATTTATTTTCTTTTTTCTATTGTGTTTGTAGGTATGATATGGTATTTGTTCCTTTTACTGGTATAGATAACCACAATAGAAATGTTACTCTTGGTACTGCCCTTCTTGGTTCTGAAACCGCTGATTCGTACAGCTGGTTATTAAGCAAATTTGTTAATGCATTTGGTTTTCCTCCTAAAGTAATTGTTACTGATCAAGATCCTGCCATGAAGAAGGCCATTCAATTTGTTCTACCAAATACTCGTCACAGATTATGCATGTGGCATATTTGGGAGAAATTGACAGGGAAGGTATTGTGTTTTTAGTTTTCTTACTACATATATTACTGTTTTATTATTTGATGTAATGCCATTGTGTCTTATTTTCATTGTGTTTTTTTACTTCTTTTCATCATTGTGTTTTTTTTACTCCTTTTCATCATTGTGTATTATTTTATGTAATGCCATTGTGTCTTATTTTCATTTTGTTTTTTTACTCCTTTTCATCATTGTGTATTATTTAATGTAATCCCATTGTGTCTTATTTTCATTTTGTTTTTTTACTCCTTTTCATCATTGTGTATTAGTTGATGTAAAGCCATTGTGTCTTATTTTCTTTGTGTTTTTTATCCTTTTGATCATTATGTATTAGTTGTTGTGATGTTATTGTTTATTGTAATCATTGTGTCTTTTTCTGTAATGTTATTCTGTCTTTTTGATTATGTATTGTTTTATGTAATACTACACATTTCAAAAAAAGATTATGCACTATAGTATGGTCAGACAGTATAACAGCTGATGTTTTTGAGAAAGAATGGCATTCAATTCTTTCTACTTATGGGCTAAGTAATCATCGTTGGTTGTCTGATATGTATAACATTAGAAAAGATTGGATACCTGCCTATTATTTAGATGACAATATGTCTGGCCTTATGCGTACTACATCAAGAGCAGAGAGTGAAAATCACTTTTTTAGTCATTTTTGTAATGCAAATTCGACCTTCATTGAGTTTTATAGTCATTTTGAGACGACAATGGAGGCACAAAGGTATGAGCATAGGAAGAATGATCATGAATCAAGATACACAGAACCTGACATATGGAGTTCATTTCCTCTTGAAGATCAAGCTGCAAAAATTTATACACAAACAATTTTCTTGGATCAGCAATTGGAGATAGATGATGCTATTAATAGTTGTGCATCAGTTAATGTTGAAACCTTTGGTGAGTTTGAAAAGTACTCAATTAAGGATTTTTCACATGATTCTAGCTCATATTATAAGGTATGAATTTTATTTTTTGTACCTTTATATTGTTTATTCATGTTTTTACTATTTTTTTGTGTTATATGTAATTGTATGTTCAATTTTTATTGTGTTATGTGTCATTGTGTTATATAATAGTGTGTTATATATTATTTGTGTTATATAAAAGTGATAGATATTGACAGGTTTTTGTTGTGTCTTTTATTATTGTGTTATATGTTAATTTTATTGTGTTATATATTTTTTGTGTTATGTGTCTGTTGTGTAATATCTGATTGTGTTATTTATTATAGTATTGTGTTATATATTATTTGTGTTATATGTTCTTTGTGTAATATCTCGTTGTGTTATTTATTATAGTATTATATATATGTCATTGTGTTGTATAACATTCTGTCGTGTGATATATCATTTTATTATTATTGATTTTATTTATTTGGTTGTAGGTTATGTTTTGGAAGGAAGATCTCACTATATCATGCAGCTGTAACAGATTTGAGCAATTTGGGTTACTTTGTAGACATACTTACTATGTGTTAAGGTTCTGTGACATAACTGAGTTTCTAAAAAAGTATGTTCTTAGGCGTTGGACAAGGGATGCTGTTGCAAATAGTTCAATTCGCTGTGTGGAAGGGTCAAATTGCCACAAAAGCATTGAGGTTGATGTACAAACCATCATTCGTGAGATTACACATTCAAATGATTATGTTATTAATCAATTGGTTACAAACAAAGATCAGTTGTGTCTTGATAGAGATTACGTGAAAAATTATATTGCCAAGGCGGATGAGGTTAAAGTCACTGCTCCACATTCTAGCAAGAGAGATAGATTTGCATCAGTTACTGGAATGAGCGAACCGTACAACATTTCAGTCCGTGTGCCAATTAGAACAAGGACAAAAGGATGTGGAAAACATAAACGGTACAAGTCAGCTCGTGAGATAGCAATGGATAAAGTTAGGGTTTGTAGTTTCTGCAAGAAAACTGGACATAATCAACGTACATGTACATTATACATAAAGCGGCTTCAAAGTAAAGAATCAAGTAGTTCAGGAATTTCATCTTTAACTCAATAGAAAAAGTTATTGTTTCTATATTTGTTTTTCATCTTAAATTTTCATATTAGTGATAATTGTAACTATTGAGAAATAGTGTTATAACACAAACAAAATTGAGTAATATTTTGTGCCAATTGATCAATTGTGTCATGATAATAATTTGTATTTTGTGTTTTATGAGTTTACTGATTGTTGTGTTATATATAAGTTTTTGTGTTATTTTAGTTTTTATTGTGTCATAATAACTGCTTTACATATTACTTATATCATTTGTTTTCTTAATAATATTAATTTTTTGTTTTTGTTTTCGATTTTTACATTGTGTTATAATTAATCCATTGTGTAATAATTATTAAATTATATCATAATTAATCCATTGTGTTATAATTAATCCATTGTGTTATAATTGATCAATTGTGTCATAATTAACCCATTGTGTTATATAGTGTTCATTGTGTTATATGTATTTTATGATTCATATTTTAGCCAATTGTATTGATCCTACTGTAATTTGTGTCTTATTTTTTATCAAACAAACCATACAATGATATTAATGTGTCATAATAACTGCTTTACATATTACTTAAATCATTTGTTTTTTTAATAATATTAATTTTTTGTTTTCGTTTTCAATTTTTATATTGTGTCATAATTAGACAATTGTGTAATAATTATTAAATTATATCATAGTTCATCAATTGTGTCATAATTAATCAATTGTGTCATAATTCATCCATTGTGTTATAATTGATCAATTGTGTTATAATTAATCCATTGTGTCATAATTAAACCATTGTGTTATATAGTGTTTATTGTGTTATATGTATTTTATGAGTCATACTTTACCCAATTGTATGGATCCTACTATAAGTCAATCAACAAACTATTTAAACTGCTTTAAATCATGATACTATGATACCAAATAAAAAAAAAGAACACAAAAGTAAAATTGTTGTCTTGTTTTCTTGATACGAGTACATACTATCTTAAAATAAGACTACATACACATGAAAAGCCCAAGTTCAGTCTAAAATAGGTGTTCAGTGAGCCTTTTGTATATTCTTTGTTTTGCATTTTTCTGTAACTTCCTTTTCTCCATAGGTGGAAGGTCCAAATACTTCTTCATGTCTTCCACCACATAAGACTTAACTTCATTGACATCATTCAACAAGATCTTTGCTGCATACTTTCTCCTTAAATCATCAAGCTGGAACTGTTGTTGTCCCTATAAATCTTCAGGAATAAATCCACATTTCCATTCCTTTTCTTCTTCTCCCATATACGTTTCCATGTGTCTCATTAGGAATATGCCACAATCAATACCATTATGTGAAGTTCTCCATGGCATCTCAAACCGAGTTATTTTTTACTCCCTTATGTGTTTTGCATTTGGATGTGATGCGTCATCAAGGTAAGATGCAAAGGCCTCTCTCTGTTAAAAAAAAATAAACATTTTTGTTACATTCAATTTATGTATTGTGTCTTTTTATTAAAAGACTTGATAAGTTGATATATGCATACCATTTTTTCAGGCCTAGAAAGGTATTTGGCTTCATACTCAACTGATGCACTATTGTCAATCAGAATTGACTTTGTGGTTTTTATGTTGAAGCATATGAGATAATAATGATTTGACTGAGCCATTGGTATAAACACAAGTTCAAAGTCATTGATGCTTGTCAATTGTTCCTTCCTCAAAACCTCTAGCATATTTCTTTTGAACTCAGTTACCATTGTGCCTTCACGTTTATCAAAGGTGTCCCTATGCTGTAAATCAAACAAAACCTAAAATTAAAACACAATGACAAATAACACAATAATAATACCATACTAAGATATAACACAACTGCATATAACACAATAACAAAAATAATATACTAAGATATAACACAACTACATATAACACAATGTTATACAACACAACTTCATATAGCACAATAATGAAATACCAGAATATGTTATAACACAATTCTGTTATAACACATTTTGTTATTTCCTTATTGTGTTATATGCCATTGTGTTATAACTTATTCTCTTATTTTCTTATTGTGTTATGTATCATTATGTAATGTAACATTTTATTATAACACAATTGTATATAACACAATTACATAAATAAGTAAATCACATGAGATAAAAGATAATGCTATAAAACACAATTTCAACTAACAAATAAAAAAATAACATAATGAGTTATAACACAAGCATATATAACACAATGAATTATAACACAATAACACAATAAGAGGATCAGTCATTGTATTTTGTTTGTATACTTACAATCATTGGACCAGTGCAAAACAACCTATGAATTGAATCCCTTGATCTCTTCCTCTCTTCTCGGTTTAGAATATGAGCCCATGCATTTATAACATCAACATAAACTTCCAGAACTGGTTTCAAACTTTCAAACATTACCCTTGAAGACGATATAACATCTGAAATGAGAAACATCAAGTCCCTGCAAAAGAAGAAAAATATCAATCTGATAATGTAATTGATAATATTGTGTAATCTGCAAAAGAAAATCTTATAGGTTATAATGTGACTTACCAACATTCTCCACTTGCAGCAAATATATATGAAGAAAGATTATTTTCAGTACTGGTTCTTTTATCAGCCATCACAACCTGCCTTTGAATGTATGGTGAACACAAAACTTCAGTTAACACCTTTTTTCTTTGGGGTCTTTTTGGATTTTTTACTTCACATTCCTCAGGTCGTACACTGCTAACAGGATCAACAGCGCAAAACATTGCTTTTTCTGGTGTTTGATATTCTTGTCCTTTACTTTGTAACAATGGTAACTCACTTATTACTTTAGCAATCTGAACTTCAAGATTCTGATTTTGTTCGTCATCTTCAGTTTGCATTCCCCCCAACAGTCTCTTGTTCTGCCAAAACCACCTTAACACTATCATTTTGTTTGTCACCCATTGTGTCTTCTTGAATTGGATCTTGATCAACACTGTCATTGTGTTTGTCACCCATTGTGTCTTCTTGAATTGGATCTTGATCAACACTGTCATTGTGTTTGTCACCCATTGTGTCTTCTTGAATAGGTTCTTCACTATGTTTTTCACACATTATGTTTTCTTGGATTGGATCTTGATCAACAATTTCATTGTGTTTTTCTCCCATTTTGTCTTCCTGCATAGGTTCTTCATTCTTTGATTCACTCATTGTGTTTTCCTTAACTGCATCTTGATTTCCTCCTCCAGCAACTTCTTCAACCGATGGTGTTTCTTGACTTTCCCCTAACAAAATGAAGCTTGGTCCCTCAAACAATCGATCAACTGTTTTCTTCAATGCTAGTGATGGGCTGACATCAAGTGGGGAGATGCTAGGAATATTGTAATTGTTTTCTGGTTCCATAACTGGTGTATAATCTTCCTCCATTTTACTGTATTTCTCAACAGATGTTTTCCATTGTATTTCTTTTTCTTTGATGAGAATACTTCCTGGATAAAGTTTATTTGCTTCATCCAACAACTCCCTCACTTTGTTGGCATGTTCTTCAAACAGGATCAATGCTTTGCTAATCATCTGTGTTGTATCCTATGATAATTTTTTATACGATTTTTAATTATAATGTGTGTAAAAAACAAATGTATACATAATATACCTCTTCTGTTTGAACTGTTGCTTCTTTTTCTACAACTGTTTCATCAATATTGATGCCGACTTCTTCTTCTTTGTTATCTAAACACTAATATATAACACAATGAGATAAAACAATATTATAAAGCATATTGTTTTACAGAACAATCACATATATAACACAATGAGATAATACAATGATATTACACAATCAGATATAACACAAATAGATAAAAATATTTTTATAACACAATATTTTTATATAACACAATGAGTATTTAACACATTAATATATAACACAATCAGTATTTAACACATCAATATTATAACACAACGTATTATTACACAATACCATATAACACAACCAGATATAACACAAATAGATAAAAATATTTTTATATAACACAATGAGTATTTAACACATTATTATATAACACAATGAGTAATTAACACAGTGTTAAACACAGTAAAAATATTTTTATATAACACAATGAGTATTTAACATATAACACAATTTCATCTAATTGTGTCATATAACAGAATAACAGATAACACAATAACAAAAAAAACTGGATGATACATAACACAATTACATTTAACACAATGTTACATTACACTATGATACATAACACAATAAGAAAATAAGAGAATAAGTTATAGCACAATGGCATATAACACAATAAGGAAATAACAGAATATGTTATAACACAAGAAGATAATATTATATAACACAATCACATATAACATACTAAGATATAATACAAGGGCATATAACCAATTTTTTTTGTACCTCCTTTTGAAGATTCTTCATTTTCAGTAGTATCAGTTTGTGCAACTTGAACTTTAGGGGGTCTTTTGATTTTAATTTTAACTTTCAATCCTCCTTCGGTCTTTTTATCCTCATGATTTGAGTCTTCATTTCCAGCTATCAATTCGAGTTTCTCCTCAAACTCTTGCAATTTTGTCAAATTTATTCCCTCAAGTTTTTTTGGTTGATTCAACTATTGGTCCTTGTTATTTTGTTTTTCATAGAAGTATAAAACCTAGGTTTATCAAAAAAGAAACAACAATATTAATATACACAGCATGTTATTGTGTCTAATGAATAATGACATTGTGTTATATAATATTTGTGTTATATGACATTGTGTAATATAATATTTGTGTTATATGATATTTGTGTTATATGAAATTGTGTAATAAACATTTTACCGCAAGTAAAACTAGAGGCCCGTTAAACAGCTCATCCTCGCCACCATTCCATGTCTGTCTTGTTTTCCGAAGACAGGTTAACACATATTCACACCAACTCAATTTCTTCACATCCATTTTTGTTGTAACTGAGGTGAGGAATCTTTGGTTGACAGTGTTGCTTTTCATTGATTCTCCCATTATAGAAAAGAACATCACCAAAAAGTTGAGCTTAAACATTCTACCAGAATCGTTTCTGGTTGTTAAGTGCTGAGCAAAATCTTTCATTGAAATATTTTTTGGTATGTCTGTCCCAAATTGACTTCTCCATTCACTGACGACTGCATCATTAGAATTAGGTCGGAATTTCTCATGAACCATGATTTTACCATTTGGTATTACAAATACCAAATGGATCAAATCTGGTGTTATCTTGAACTGACTGGACCCAATATTCTGAACATCTGTTTCTGGATTGTAGTTCTTTAAGAGCCAGTAACCAAAGGCAATCGGTATTGTGTGTAACTTTAAACACAACACTTCACCAAAACCCATTTCTTTAACTGCTTTCTTTTGATCTTCATTTAGTTTTTCCAAAAAATTTATCAGGTTTGCTGGTGAACACCTCATGAAAATCTTTTGACCAGTGTACTCAAAATAAAGTGATTGATTCTCCTCTAACTTTTCAATGTTTCCCTTTGACTTTTTCACCTTCACCTTTTCAGCTTGTTGACTTGTTTCTATTTTTCTTTTTGAACCTGCTTCTTTTAGTTTATCAACCTTCTTAGCTTTCAATTTCAGCTTTTGTTTTCTTTCTTTGTTTGGCTTAAGAAACTCTTTGATTGGTTTATCAGAGTCAGAATTATCTTTGTCATTTGCTGCATAAAAATGAAACAATAAAATTATTACACAATAATAATATATATGTTATACTATAATAAAAGTTGAGCATACTAACATTCATTATCAATTTCTTCATTGTCCAAAATTATTGGGTTGAACTCCTCATTAGTGAATCTACCAAACCACTTCATTTTAATTCTTTCACTTTGTTGTTTACATAATAAAACTATTCAAAAAAAATTTTAAGTTACCACAGTAGAATATACACAATAAGTATAACACAAATAAACACAAAACAACATTGTGTATAATTTTTGACACAATGAAACAAAACACATTGATGTTTTTACCCATTGTTTCTAAAAGTTCTAACCTAGCCCAACCATTGTGCCAAACATGAAACAGAGAGGACCACATAGATGACACAACAGAAAATAATTTTTGACACAATGAAACAAAACACATTGATGTTTTTAGCCATTACTTCTAAAAGTTCTAACCTAGCCCAACCGTTGTGCAATACATGCAACAGAGAGGACCACATAGAAGACACAACAGAAAATAATTTTTGACACAATGAAACAAAACACATTGATGTTTTTAACCATTGCTTCTAAAAGACGGTTCATTCCGTATGTGTATAGACTACCGAGAACTGAACAAGGTAACGATCAAGAATCGATACCCTCTACCTCGAATAGACGATCTGTTTGACCAATTACAAGGGTCAAGCTACTATTCGAAGATCGATTTAAGATCCGGTTATCATCAACTTAGGATACAAGAGGAAGACATACCGAAGACAGCCTTCAGGGCACGGTACGGACATTACGAGTTTCTAGTCATGCCTTTCGGGTTGACTAACGCACCGGCAGTATTCATGGATCTCATGAATCGGGTGTGTAAGCCGTATCTTGACAAATTCGTAATCGTGTTCATAGATGACATTCTGATTTACTCCAAGACTCAAGAAGAACATGCCGATCACTTGAGACGCGTCTTGGAACTACTGAAGAAGGAACAACTATACGCGAAGTTTTCCAAATGCGATTTTTGGATTCGCGAAGTTCAGTTCCTTGGGCACGTGGTGAACGAGAAAGGGATACACGTAGACCCAGCCAAGATCGAGGCCATTAAGAACTGGGCAGCACCCAAGACTCCGACTGAGGTGCGACAGTTCCTGGGATTGGCCGGGTACTACAGGCGATTTATCGAGGGATTCTCGAAGATCGCACAATCATTGACTTCCCTTACACATAAAGATAAGAAGTTCGAATGGGGAGAAAAAAAAGAAGCTGCATTCGAATTATTGAAACAGAAGCTGTGCAGCGCAACGATCCTATCACTACCAGACGGGTGCAAAGACTTTGTAGTCTACTGCAACGCATCGAAGCAAGGACTCGGTTGTGTGTTGATGCAACGCGAGAAAGTCATAGCTTATGCTTCACGACAATTAAAAGTGCACGAGAAGAACTACACAACCCATGATCTGAAAATAGGAGCCGTAGTGTTCGCATTGAAGATCTGGCGACACTATCTGTACGGCACCAAGTGCACTATATTCACCGATCATAAAAGCTTGCAACACATCTTCGACCAGAAGGAGTTAAACATGAGACAACGTGATGGGTTGAACTGATAGGTGATTATGATTGTGCAATCAAGTATCATCCCGGAAAAGCCAATGTAGTAGCTGACGCGTTGAGCAGAAAAGAGACAACCAAACGCGTACGTGCACTACAACTCACCATTCACTCTGAGCTGCCTAATCAGATCCGAGTCGCACAACAAGAAGCCTTGAAAAAGGAAAACCTTACCCTCGAAGCAATGCGAGGTATGGATAAACAGATGAAACAGAAGGATGACGGAGCTTACTATCTGATAGATCGGATTTGGATTCCACGCTACGGAGGATTGAGAAACGTAGTGATGGATGAAGCTCACAAGAGTCGATACTCAGTACATCCAGACTCTGACAAGATGTACCACGACCTAAAGGCGACTTACTGGTGGCCTAACATGAAATCAGAAATCGCGACCTATGTGAGTAAGTGCCTGACTTGCTCCAAAGTTAAGGTCGAATATCAGAAACCATCAGGGTTACTCCAACAACCAGAAATTCCAGTATGGAAATGGGAGCAAATTTCCATGGATTTCATCACGAAGCTGCCGAAGACGACAAGTGGTTGCGATACCATCTGGATTATCGTAGACCGACTCACAAAATCGGCACACTTCCTACCGATTAAGGAAACCGATAAGTTGGAGAAGCTAACCCGAATATACTTGAAGGAAATCGTATCCAGACACGGAGTCCCAATCTCCATAATATCCGACCGAGACAGCCGTTTCACGGCACATTTTTGGAAGTCCTTACACGAGGCACTCGGGACGAGGTTGGACTTGAGCATTGCTTAGCACCCGCAGACGGATGGTCAGAGCGAACAAACCATCCAGAGTTCGGAGGACATGCTTCGTGCATGCGTAATCGAATTCAGAAATAGCTGGGAGACCCACCTACCTCGGTGGAGTTCTCATATAATAACAGCTATCATACCAGCATTGGGGCTGCACCGTTTGAAGCACTTTACGGACATAAGTGCAGATCACCGCTCTGTTGGGCAGAAGTTGGCGAAAGTCAACTGACCGGACCCGAACTTGTGCACGAAACAACAGAAAAGATCGTGCAGATACGTAACAGAATGGCAGCAGCTCGGGATCGACAGAAAAGCTATGCCGACAAGAGACGTAAACCATTGGAATTCCAAGTGGGAGACCGAGTACTCCTTAAAGTTTCGCCTTGGAAGGGAGTGATCCGATTTGGGAAACGGGGAAAGTTAAACCCTCGTTACATTGGACCATTCGAGATCACTAAACGGATAGGCCCCGTGGCCTACGAACTACAGCTACCACAGGAATTGAGTAGCGTGCACAATGTATTCCACGTATCGAACCTCAAGAAATGCTTATCGGACGAGACGCTCGCAATTCCTTTAGAGGAAATTTAGATTGATGAACAACTACACTTCGTTGAGGAACCGGTGGAAATTATGGACCGGGAAATCAAGAAGCTTAAACTCAGTAAGATACCAATAGTTAAGGTACGATGGAATTCACGGCGTGGACCGGAATACACCTGGGAAAGAGAGGACCAGATGAAAAAGAAATATCCTCACTTATTCTCCGACCAAACTGGCACGAGCAACACGAACTGAATTTCGGGACGAAATTCCTATTAACTGGGGGATGATGTGACACCTCGCAATTTCCAGGTCAGCATTACTTTATTTTTAATAATAATGTGTATTATTAATGCATACGTGGCACTAGAATTATGAATGTTTAGTGTGACACGTGGCATAACAGTTCAAACACACTGATAACTCGAGGAATTATCGCACAACACTCGCACGTGTCTTGAATGACGAACGTTGGTGAACGGATCGAACCACAGTACACTTTCACTGCACATTAGGTTCCGAGGAACCTAATTCAGTTAGAACAACGCTTATGTGTCGAGAAACGATGCTCGTAGTCGATAAATTCGAGAAATTCGCTTCAAGATAATGAAATTGGGCTTAGTGGGCTCAACCGAGACCCATCGCGGTACGCGATTGGCACCCAATTGGGCCTTCGTGGTACGCGAAGCCTGGGCGGGAGAATTTGGATTCTCCGAAAACCGTCGCGGTACGCGACGACCGATCATCTTCCACCACCGTGGTACGCGGCGTGTTTCGGGAACAGAATTATTATTTTAATCGCCGCGCCACGCGAAGAACCTTTTTGTGCAGACGTCGCAGTACGCGACGACCCTTACACGCATAAAATCTTTATATAACCAATGCTAATCATTTCTGTCGACCTTCTCACCCGTTTCTCGAACTCTAAGCGACCAGACTCCGCCATTGTCACCTGCAAATCACCTTCAAACACCTTAGAAGGCATTGCCATCACAAACGAAGTACCATTGAAGCTTGGGTAAAGTCGAGGTGAACTAGAAGACACCCACCATTGCCTTGCACGAATTGGAGCTACTGTGGAGGACGTTTCTGGACATCTTGAAGCCACACACATCTGTTCCTACCTCATCTTGACCTACTTATATCCTCTAAGGTAGTCTTCTATCACCATCTTTGGGCTTTAACGCTTGAAATCGCCCATGCAATATGAACCAAGCACATGCAATCATCCACACACTTTATGCACGGATTCTAGAATGATTTAATCTAAGATTTATGTGTTGAAATACTGATTTGAGTATTGGAATGGATTTATTTATGTTACTTGTACATATTTGGGGCTTTTTGGCCTATATGATGATTTATAACCACATGCATCACCATCACCATCTTGGTCACGAAATTTTGGGTTTATGGACATGCTATTTGATGATTTTGTTACTGATTTGAGGATTTCATAATGATCTATGATGATCTTGAATAATTTAGATGGTTATTTGTTGATTTTTCTAGAAAATGAGTACTTTTGAGTACATGCATGGATGATCTAAGTATGTTGCCATGATATTTGATGATGAAATGTTGATATAAGTGTTATTGATGATGTTCTACATGATTAGAATGTTTGATTAAGGTCAAGAAATGTCAAAGATGTGAATGTTACTATAAATAGTAACTTTAATGTTACTAGGTATGTGTTTTGATGAAATAATCATATTTGTATGTTTAGGTCCATATGATATGCTTGAAAATGATGTTTAGAAGTTAAATGGTGATTATTTGGTGCATAGGAATGTTTAGAATTATCAAAAGTAGGATTTTCATGAATGTTACTATAAATAGTAACTTTATTTTAGAAATTGGTGAATAGGAGCATGCTAGTTATAACGGGTATGATTAAATGTCTATCTATGACTAAGATAGTGATGTTTAGATAATATTGGTTGTTAAACTTGGTGAAATATGCTTGTTTGTGCAACTTTCTAATTATAGTAACTTTTACGCGCAAACTATGCTAAACCGGCTATGTGTAACTAGGTGCTATGTGATAACATGCTCACTTAGGATAAATATGCATGATAGAATAATCGGAATATGACTTCCTACATGACTTGCCTAATTTGGAAACTTTCCTGAAATAGAAACTTACTATAAATAGTAAGTTTCCTCACGAAAGTGAATTTTGGTATCCGTACACATCCCACGACACTAAACCACACATTACACGAACACTTGATCCAAACCGTCACCAACGGGTCGTTAGGTCAAACACGGTCAACACGGTCAACACGACCCGCATAACAATTTGGAGTTGTTAAACACTAACACGGTCCTATGAGACCCACGTGTACGTAAACACAAACTCATAACACCTATGTAATATAGGTAACTGCTAGCCGGTGAGCTACTCTATTCCGTTCAAACACTCTACTCAAACTCAGGTGAGTTTACGGCCCCACTTTTACTTATCAACTGTTTTACTTAACTTTGGGGTGAGAATACTATGCAACTATTTTAGATGTATGACTGGTATGTTGTGAAAAACCATTTTCTAGTGTAACTTTTATCGCTTAAAGTCCTCACTTATCCTTACCGTTAGTTGTAACACAAACGAGTCGTAATTACGTAGTACTACTGGGTTTGACTAACCCCACTCGGCACCAATGTTGACTGGAGGTCATAACGAGTGTAATTTCGATGTGAATGCGGGTTCAGCGATGACCTGCGGAGGCAAACGGGAACATTGTAGTTTCGGTAAGATGAACTGACACACTCCACGGATCGTAGTATCCAACAACTAAACTTAACATACCCAGTATATGTCTGTTTACTTTTCAGTCTGTCTAAACCTGTGAACTCACCAACTTTTTAGTTGACACTTTTCGCATGTATTCTCAGGTAACTAAATGGAGCACACGCTAGGATGCGCACAAGGAAGCACTAAGGAGTCTGATTGGCATATAGACTCATGTCTTAGGCTTGTGTGCATTGATTTTATTTGAAACAATCAAACTATGTAGTGTTTAAAACTATTTACTTTCCGCTGTGTAACAATTTACATTTTCACTGCTTTTGTTATAAACGTTCTGCTGCTTTATTTGGAAACTTGTTTGTTTTATAAACTACGTGATTGTATTACTCATATAGAGTCGTTTTATATGACCATGAGCTGTGATCCTAGCCACGTCACACCCACGTGGACTAACACCACAAGTGGGAATTTGGGAGTGTGACAGACTGGTATCAGAGCCTTGGTTATAGGGAACTAGGTTTGCATATAGTAAACTTAGACTATAGCCACTGCTCTACACTAGACACTACACTTAGAACTTGCACACTGATATTACCATTGTTATTGAGCTATTGTTTACTAACTTGAGACTTACAAGAATGGCCAACAACGACAACGCTAACAGGAACCCGGGCAGACGCTCGGCAACAGATGACTTGACCGCAGAGAGTCGACGACGAGTCGACGACATTGTGGCACAGGTCGGCGCGGAGATGGACAGACGGGCACGACACATTGAAGATACAACAGAAAATAATTTTTGACACAAGGAAACAAAACACATTGATGTTTTTACCCATTGCTTCTAAAAGTTCTAACCTAGCCCAACCATTGTGCAAAACATGCAACAGAGAGGACCACATAGAAGACACAACAGAAAATAATTTTTGGCACAATGAAACAAAACACATTGATGTTTTTAGCCATTGCTTCTAAAAGTTCTAACCTAGCCCAACCATTGTGCAATACATGCAACAGAGAGGACCACATAGAAGACACAACATTGTGTATAATTTTTGACACAATGAAACAAAACACATTGATGTTTTTAGCCATTGTTTCTACAACTTGTAACCTAGCCCAACCATTGTGCAATACATGCAACAGAGAAGACCACATAGAAGACACAACAGAAAATAATTTTTGACACAATGAAACAAAACACATTGATGTTTTTAACCATTGCTTCTAAAAGTTCTAACCTAGCCCAACCATTGTGCAATTCATGCAACAGAGAGGACCACATAGAAGACACAACATAAAATAATTTTTGATACAATGAAACAAAACACATTGATGTTTTTACCCATTGTTTCTAAAACTTCTAACCTAGCCCAACCATTGTGCCAAATATGAAACAGAGAGGACCACAAAACAGAGAGGACCACATAGATTACACAACAGAAAATAATGTTTGAAACAATGAAACAAAAAACATTGATGTTTTTACCCATTGTTTCTAAAACTTCTAACCTAGCCCAACCATTGTGTAATACGTGCAATAGAAATGACTCAGTCTGACACTACGATTAGACACAATGTAATTAAAACTATTTTAAATGTACCTGGAATTGTTTCTTCATTTTGTTGTGTCTGATCGTTTTTTACGCTCTGTTCTTCAAGTTGAGAAATCGGAAGCATCTCCGTCGCCTCTCCGTCGTTCTCCATTGATGATCTTTGCGGTGATTGTTGAGTAGCAACTGTTTGCAATCCTGAAGTAATCATATTCGCTGCATCTCCGTCGTTCGCCATTGTTGATTGCGGTTTTCTTTGAACAAACTGAAGAAGGTTCTGGTTTTCGGAATTGAAGAGACGAACGAAGACGCGATTGAGCAAATAACGATCCTACCCTTCCGCGTGTTTTAACTGCCTTATTAATCCGAAAAATTTGGAAATGGATATCAGCCCTTGATTTTTTGATCTAAAGGCTATTAATACTTCTCACACTTTTTATTTTAAAAACCCTATTTAGCATAACCCCACCCTATATATATATATATATATATATATTAAATGTGCAAGGATTATTACAATTAGAGTAACACAACTCCTAAAATGAGAATTCAAATCACTATTTTAGGATAGAAAATACAACTGAAGAGATACATATAGTTGAAGCGATGAATGTTTAAACTAATTAAAACTTTTAATGTGGGTTGGGTTTAAGTAAACTCATTTGAAATTTAATTTAGCTCTACGGTGATTAAGTGTTTAAGTCTCGTATAAAACAACTTGGTGTAAAAATATTGTCGCAAAAAAATTAATTATAACTCAACAAGACCTTGTTGTAAAAGGGTAAAAGAAGACGAATAGATAGTGTTTAGTATGAAGTTGATTATCTTAAAGATAATTAAGGATGTTAATCTCGTCAAAATGAACCTGAAATCAGATTTCAATTTAAAAAAAAAAAGTTTATAAGAAGAAGAGAGAAAAGAACGAACAATATAAAGACGAGGGAGTAAGCAATAAAAAAAGAGTGGTTTTTTTAAATTTTAATTTTCTATAACCAAAAATCTTATTTTCTTGAATCAGACCTTAGATGTCTGTGTTAAAGTACCAGGATGTTTGGGATTAAAAATTTTAATTTTTATGTTTTAAATTAGGGGTGACAATCGTGTCGGGTTGACGGGTTAATTAGCAGGTTAAAAGGTAAGGTTTGACGGGTTAAATTTTGCAACCCGAGCCTGATACATATATTTATTATTGTTAAAGTTTTCAACCCTAATCCGGATTGGCATAAATTCGGGTTAACCCGAACATGACCCGTTTAACCCGTTTATATAAATTAATCAAACGAATTATAGATTGTAAGTGTATATATGAGGAACAAATAGTTCGTATAATATTTTGACAAAAAAATTAATATGATTATAACTAAACGTATAATTATGTAAATCATAATTATAAAGTATAAAATTTAAAATGAACTCTTTTGTGTAGTTAACTGGAAAAAAAATTAAAATCATTTTTGTAAATGCAAAATATATAAATTTTGTTACTCGATAAGTTAAAATATGGCAACCAAAAGAAAAACAACGAAATATATGTTTCAAGATAGAAAAAATTAAAAAAAAATAATAATTATGAAGTCTTAAGCGGCTTAACGGGTCAATCCGAACACAACCCGTTTTTTAAACGCGTTACACTTGTCAACCCAAAACTTGGTTATTTTCGTGTCGTGTTGCGAGTCGTGTCAAGAATTGTCACCCCTATTTTAAATTATATGTGTTCGTTTGTGTTTGTTGGTGTTCATTTGTGAAATTAACAAATGAACACGAACACCTTCTTTTTCTTAAAAAAATGAGCACGAACACGAAGTCTTGTTCGGTTCTTTGTTCACGAACCGTTCGTAAGTTGCCAAAACCTAAACGACCGAACACAATATCATCTTGTTCGGTTAGATTTTTTTTGTTTACAACCCTATTAACATGATATTTCAAGTATATATTTTTTGTTAAAATATATATAACATTTCTTTTAACGGCAACAGCATATTTAAACAACCAACAAACAAGATGCTATCAAATGATAACAATCAAAAGTTTGAACCAAACAAAAATTAAAATCACACCAATCCTTCTATTCTAAAAACTTAAAACTTCCTCCTGTTTTTCACCCAAACAAAATACATTCATTTTCATCTCCTCCGCCATCTTTATTTGATATTTTCTGTTATTGGAAATCTGTACACACTTTTTGTTAGATTCCTGCAGCATGCATATGTTGGCTAAAAGATCCATTACTAATTTCGATTCTTTTATCGCTCCAAACAAGGACGGACCTTCTTAGGGGCCCGGGGGCCCGGCCCCCATGTTTTTCTTGTCAGAATGGTTGTTTGATAGCATTTTGTTGGAAAATCCCTCGTTTCCCTTCGTTTCCTTCCTAAAAATCCTTCGGTCCCCTCCGTTTTTTCTTAAAATCCTTCGGCCTCCTCCGAGCTTTTTTTCAAGATCCGTTAATGGCTCCAGTACAGTGTGTCATGCTGTCAGCAACAGTAATTTCTTGTATATAACACAATTAAACAACTCAAAAAATGTTAATCTTTTGGAGCAGGGCCTGCCCGAGACTTTTGGTAATCTAATGCGAACTTCTAAGTTGGGATTCTTTAGTAAATTTTTTTTATTGTGCTTTACTTTAAACACAAACGAATCTAATGAAAATAGCTTATTTGGTATATTGTTATAAGTAATTTATTATATAGGAGGTTTATCATATAAAAAATATTTCAGTTTGCTTTCATATAAAAAATATTTCAGTTTGCTTATTGGAAACTCTTAACTCTTAAGCACACTCAAGTCTTAGTTTGCTCGAATTGTTTGAGGATTTGTTTGCTCATTGGAAACTCTTAAATCTTAAGCACACGCAAGTCTCAGTTTGCTCGAATTGTTTGAGGGTTTTTACCCAAGGCTGGCCATGGGGAGGGGCAGGGTGGGCGACCGCCCCGGGCCCGACAATTAAGGGGGCCTGAATTTTTTTAAAAAATATATATATTATATATACAAAAAATTTATATAAGAAATATATAACATCAATGTTTAAAAAGGGTACATGAGCAGTCATGGAAAGAGCAAATCCGACCTCTATCCCGGGCTCAATTTTTTAAAAGGCACAAAATTTTGATATATATATGTATATATAGAGAATCGGTTAATGATTTATTCGGTTCAGTTTAATAAGTTTTCAATTTTTTCCCTATCCGAAAACCGAACCGAATTTGTCGGTTCGGTTCGGTTCGGTTTCGGTTAAAACCAAACAAACTGATTAAAAATCAAATAGACAGGCTAAAATCAAATAGACAGGCTAAAATCAAATAAGCAGATTCAAATAAACCAATTAAAACCAAATAAACCGGTTAAAAACCAATCTGAATAAATCAAATTCAAGCTCATATATTATTAATACGATAATAAATTTAAATTTGAATTCGGTTTAATCGGTTAACCAAACAAACTGAATTCAAAAAATTTTGGAACAATAACCGAACAAAAAACCAAAATTCTGAGTGAGTAACCAAAACGAAAACCAAATTCAAAATATGGTTCGGTTTTTCAGTTACGAACACGGTTCTGTTTTTTTATTTACGAATGCAGTTCGGTCTTTTTCAAATTCGAATTCCGTTCGGTTTTCAGCTTTCTTGAACACCCTAATTTAATATTTGAATTCACTATAGGGTCTTTTTTCCGTTTCGCCTTGATCACCTTAATTTTTAGGACCGTCAGGCCTTTTGTTTTTCTCGCCCCAAGCCCCAGAATATTTTTTGATTCTCGGGAACGACTCTGTTTTTACCGATCTGATCCCAAATAGCTCACGAGCAGGCTTGATTCGTTTACTTCAAATTCTTTAAATTCACTTGAAGGCCAATGGCCTAGATGAAAATACTTCAAGAATCTAGAAATCTTTAACCCATTGATAATTGATAGTTAGTTATTAGCCTGTGAAGACTACATCATCGTAAAAAAAAAACATATTTGAGCCAAGAGGTGTGTAAACTGGGTTTTTTTTAACCGGTTCCGGTCCCAAACCGATTTGGTTCTAGTCAACAAAATCAAGAACAAGTTTGGGTTTTTTTACCGGGTTTTTATCAGTTTTTGACCGGGAAGGTAAAACCAGTTCCGGTAATTCTGGTTTTGGTTTCAGTTATGATTTCTCTGAGAAATCAAAACGTCTATGCTTATCGGTTCGAGTATGGCATCGGTTTTGGAACCCTTTTTTCCCCTTCTTTGCTCACCACAAAATCAAAACCGACCCAGTGGACCCGACCCGAACCGGAACCGGTTCCTACCCGGTATTTTCAAGAACCGGTCCCTACCTGGTAGTACCCGAAAGTTAGGACCCGGTTCCACGTTTTTCCCACTCGACCGGTTAGTACCCGGACCCGAACCGGAACCGGTTGGAACCGGTTATAGCCGTTAGAACGAATCTGAACGTTGGAGATCGAATTATAGCCGTTTTTTGACCGTTTTTTGACCGTTTGAGACCATTTTTTGACCCCCTAAACTAGTATAAATAGGTATTGGGTGGTATGGAGTGATCACACAACTCAAAACGCAATCCCAAACGCAAAAAAACGCAAAAAACGCTATTTATACGTGCTTGTTTAGTCTCCATCTCTCGTTTTGGTTTTTGGTTTTCTCGTTTCCTACTCTCAAAGTCTCAATACTCTTTATATTTTTCCTTTTGTTATCATGGATGCTTCAAATTCTTCGGTCGGTCAAGGTTCCAACACCGGACCATCCTTTGTTCGTGTTATTGAACACAATCGGAACCCGGAGATATGGTGCAATTGGGATTTGGTCGAGCTTAGTGATGGTTCTATAAAAGCTCGTTGCAAGTTTTGTGGAATATATTTAGGGAAAGAATCGAATTCGAATTTGAAGAAACACATCAACAAACCGTTTTGCAAGGCGTTGAAAAAGGATCCCGAGTCTCAACAAACGCAAATGGATGTTGAAGGTGGAATATTTAATTATGACCTTGATCGGGTTCGGGATCGAATGGCGAAGTTCGTGATTCAAGAGGCGTTGCCGTTTAGCCATTTCGACAACCCTCGGTTAACAAGCATGATTCGGGAGACGCTTCAACCACGCTACACCCACGTAAGTCGACAAACTCTTAGACGCCATTGTTTAAAGATGTGGAAACATGCCAAACATGAACTAGTTGCATATTTTGAAAATTTAAACACGGGGGTTAACTTAACTAGTGATGTTTGGTCGGCTCCACATAATCTACCCGAATCCTACCTTTGCGTCACCGCACATTGGGTAGAACCGTCATCATGGATAATGATGAAACGCACCATTGCTTTTGAACTTTTTCCGTATCCACATACCGGTGACCTTTTATTTCAAATTTTAGACTATGTAATAACGACGTTTAAGTTAGAAAAAAAATATTTTCAATGGCATTTGATAACGCTTCAAACAATACGACGGCGGTTGAAAAATTAAAATAAAATATTTGCCGTTATGTAATGGTGCATTTTTTCACTCAAGATGTGTTGCACATATAATAAATTTAATTGTGCAAGACGGTATTGGCACTGATGATGTTACAACTTTATAAACGTTTGTCGACAAATGTTACATGATATTTTTAAAAAGAGCCGGGCACGACATATGTCATATAGGAAATTTTGTAAAGATACGGGGAGGATTTCTTTGGGTGCAAATTGGGATGTACCTCATAGATGGAATTCCACTTGCCTAATGCTTGAAAGTGTTTTACGACAAAAAGATACTTTGCAAATGTTTCACCATAGTCTCTCCGACCGGGGAATGGTCGACGCGTTTTTGGATAGTTCTTGGGAAAATATCCAATTATTATCTGAATTTCTTGAAGTTTTTAAATCATCAACTACTAAACTATCGGGGACTTATTACCCGACTAGTTCTTTGGTTCTTTCGGAGTTATTTTTAATGGTTACAAACTTTAAAAATTTTGAGAATAAAAATGAAATGTTTTCTAACATGATATTACCGATGCGAAATAAATTACTAAAGTATTTTCTTGACTTACCACCCGTTTTTACTCGCGCGGCCGCTTTAAACCCAATTTTAAATGTTACGGGGGTGGAATGCTTGATAGACGAAATTTATGATGCTCTTGACATACACGAGATGTACCCAAACTTTTCAACTGAAGCAAAAAAAGTTTTTATTAATAATTTACAAAAAATGTATGACTTTTATTTGATTAAATATGGTGGAAACATACATATGCCCATCCCTGGTTCCTCATCAAGTTCGAGTGCTTCTCGAGCACGAGATCCGATGGTTAACCTATTGAACACGGTTCGAAACGTCACGGCTAAACGTCAAAGGGGTAATACCCCTTCAAGCGAACTCAGCCGGTATGGTGGTACGGATTACTCATCTGATATAACGGCCGAGTCATATCGCAATTTTGATATTTTGGCTTGGTGGAAAGCAAAGGAATCCGAGTTTCCGATTCTTGCCGCCATGGCCCGTGATTTACTAACTGTCCAAGCTTCCACGGTAGCTTCGGAATCTGCATTTTCTCTTAGTGGCAGGGTCTTGTCGTTAAGAAGAACAAAACTCACTCACGAGTCGGTAGAAATGTGCATATGTTTAAAGGATCATTTGGACTCGATCGATCGTATTCAAGATCAAACAACCCTCGAAGATGAAACATCCATTGAAGTAAAAGTACATGACGAAGAAGTTGAAGAAGGCTTATCACCCGGCCTATCCGACGAAGAACTCGCATTTGAAGCTAACTTCAGTCGTTCGCAACAAAACGACACAAATCTTTGATTTTAATGTTTTATTAGTTGTTTGTAACTTTTCTTTTCTTTTGTTTTTAAATTACTTAAAATAATTAATGAATTTATGTTTGTTTTTAACATTTGTTATTATTAACCAATTCAAACATTTAACTAATAATTAATTAAAAAACCCTAATAAAACCTTAAACTTATCAAACATTTAACTAATAATTAATTAATAAACCCTAATTAAACCTTAAACAAATCAAACCTAATAAAACCTTTAACTTATCAAACATTTAACTAATAATTAATTAAAAAACCCTAATTAAACCTTAAACAAATCAAACCTAATAAAACCTTAAACTTATCAAACATTTAACTAATAATTAATTAATAAACCCTAATTAAGCCTTAAACAAATCAAACCTAATAAAACCTTAAACTTATCAAACATTTAACTAATAATTAATTAATAAACCCTAATTAAACCTTAAACAAATCAAACCTAATAAAACCTTAAACTTATCAAACATTTAACTAATAATTAATTAATAAACCCTAATTAAACCTTAAACAAATCAAACCTAATAAAACCTTAAACTTATCAAACATTTAACTAATAATTAATTAAAAAACCCTAATTAAGCCTTAAACAAATCAAACCTAATAAAACATTTAACTTATCAAACATTTAACTAATAATTAATTAAAAAACCCTAATTAAGCCTTAAACAAATCAAACCTAATAAAACCTTAAACTTATCATACATTTAACTAATAATTAATTAATAAACCCTAATTAAACTTTAAACAAATCAAACCTAATAAAACCTTAAACTTATCATACATTTAATTAAATAATAGTTTAAGGTTTTATTTGTTTAAGGTTAAAAATTCTTTGATTTGTTTAAGGTTTATTAATAAGTTTAAGGTTTTATTAGGGTTTATTAATTATTAGTTTAAGGTTTTATTAGGGTTTATAAATTATTAGTTTATAGTTTAAGGGAAAAAAAACAAGTGGAACCGGTTTGGAACCGGTTCTAAAACAGGAACCGGTTTAGGACCCTACCCTAACCGGGTACACCGAATAGGGTATTTTGGGAGTGGAACCGGGTACGGAACCGGTTCGGGTCTTGGGTGGAACCGGTTTGGAGGAACCGGTGGGCCTTAGGAACCAGTTTGGAACCGGTTCCGGTTCTTGAAAAAAAACCGGTTTGGCCACCTCTACCTAAAGTTGTTTGGACACCATGAAAAAGCCTATTTCTATGGAAGCCTTTGTAATCACATGTAGAACATCCATAGCCAATAGCAATGAGCATAATATAATCATAACCAAAAAATAACCAATAACCGTCTCGAACCATAACCGATTTAACCAAAACCGACTTTAACCGACGGTTATGGTTAAGCGAAGCCGTTAACGGAACCATTCGGTTATGGTTGGCTAGTCATTAATCGACTTTAACCGAACTGAATAATGTATATCTTTTTAAATATGTATATGTTTGCATTTTCTTTAAGAAGCTATGATGCAAGTCAAATATAGAAAGTGAATCTTCACTTTTTAATATATGAAAATATTATTGTGAGACTAAATATATTAGAAAATGAATCAGAGTTCACATAGTTTTGCTTTTTGTTCACACATTCTCAGTCACTACAAAGTTTTACAAGCTTCACTAAGATTTTCATCATTGATATATTATAATTCACAAGCATATTTACAAGTTTTCCTTAGTTTTTCAACAATTGTATTATTAACCGAATTTAACCAAAACCGAACCGTAACCGGTGGTTAACCGATCAATTGGTTATGGTTATGGTTATTGTTATGGATTTAGAATGAACCAAAGTAGCGGTTTTGGTTATGGAAATGACCATCACCGCACCGAACTGAACTATGTAGACCCTAATAGCCAATATAAAGAAGAAATGGGCTAGGCCTAAGGTGCCACTTTGCGTAACCCCCCGTTTAAAAAAAATTGTTTTGCTGGCAACCCGTTAATTGCAAGGGATATAGAAGCTGAGTATAAACACCCACGAATTTAGATTCTCCCTCTATTTGGGAACACATTTGAATTTGACCCATAACATAATCATGGAAAATTTAACTGAGAGTGTAAAAAATGCATCCACGGATGAATCCTTTTTTTTTTTTAATTTAATTTTCTTTATCAACACCTATAATATTTAGTATATAATTGACAACACCACCTAGCTAATCTAAGCTAATGTTGTGCATTTCTAAGTAACAATAAGCTTCTTTAAGCACGTCGACTCTTAACATACCATGTCCCATGGTCTTCATGTTGCTTAATTGTTCCAGGTGGCAAAGTATACAATTTTAGTCAAGGCAATTCATGGCTATGTAGGACGTTCTTATTACACAGTCCATACCTGTTGGTTTGAAGATAACCAGGGGCTTACCTGAGATTCGGGTCCCAATTAGATGGGACCTTAGGTATCGTCACGACTAGGGTGTAAACGAACCAAGCCAGCTCGTGAAATACTCGGGATCGGATCGGTAAAAAGCTCGAACGAGCCGAGTCTTAACGAGCCCAAGCTTGAGCACAAAAGTGTGGCTTGTTTAGTTATCGAGCCCGAGCTTGAGCTTTACATATCGAGCTCGAGCCAGAATAAGCTTTTTGTTTATATAATTTTTTTTATTATATTAATTATTAAATGTTTATTTATAAAATTAATTATTTTTATATATAAAATTACGATAAATATATATTTAAATCAAATATTTTATGTTAAATTTAGAAAATATAATTATAAATATTATTAAATTAGTAATTAAAGTAAATCAATAAAATAAAAAAAATCTAAACAAGCCGAGCTCGAGCCTAAAAATTTTTAACGAGCCGAGCTCGAGCTTTAATGAGCTCGAGATTGGCACGGCTCGTTTACACCCCTAGTCACAGCCGAATTTGGTAACTAAAGATTCGTAAAAATACATGGAAACAGTAATTTTTTAACTACAATTTTCTATTTTTTAATCCAACATAATCCTATTTTTGCAAGGATTTGAACACATCACTTTTGTGGAATCATTTTTATAGGGGTAGGGCACTTCAAAAATGAAAATGGTATCCATTTTGATGAGAAATCTCCCAATGGAGACGACACTGGTATAAAGGCCATCGTAATTAGATGGTGTTAAATTAGAATCCTGTTAGATGTTTCCAATTTTATATTTATTAGGTATGTCATTATCCTAAGTTATGCAATAATTAAGCACATTCACCGAATATGCTATAAATCATACAAGTAGTAGATATTTAACATTATTTAACCAAACTTGTGATTTTGGATGTCATTTTCTATTCCTTTCATTGATGTAAAAATCGGCCTAGTCGGCCGATTATCAGTAGTCGGCTAGGAACCGATTAATTTTTGGCTATTCGGTCAAAGTCGGGTCTAGTCAGAAAAAATCGGCCTAGTCAGCCGGAAATCGGCAGGCAACTTTTGGAATTCTAGCAAAAAAAGCTGACGACCTTTTGAAGTTCTAGCTGTTTTATGTTAAAACTCTATACATATGTATATGTATATAAAATTTAACATTTGTATAAAAATTATATAGAAAATTTGGATGCATATATATAATTTTGAAAGATCATATATAAACTTTCCAATCCGATTAATTCAAATTAATCCCTAGTCCCTTACCCCATTGTCTGACTAGCGAAACAACCATTATTACTTTCATGTGTTGGTGTATGTTGTGGAGTTGGAGTCTAACCTAGAACATGTAAACAACCCATTAGAAGATAGAGTAAATGCATATCAAGTGTGCTTCTGTAATTTATTCTGGTACATGTTACCTTGTCATGCTTGGTTCTTCATTCTCTTGACACAGAATAATATGTTCCCACAAGCTTTCAGAACACGGGGTAGGCAATTAACCTCTAATGCCCGACGACAATATGTTACAAAAGGCACAGAGTGCAGTCATTAGTCATTAATAAGCCATAGTAGTTAACAGATGATGCAAACAAGACACGATTTCATACTGGAATAACATAAAACAGCAGCTAATCAAAACTGGAAAATCAAGGGAAAAGAAGTTTATTTATTTTTCAAGCAAACCTTTTTAATTAAGATCTGCAGACATCTCCTTGCGCTTCAGTTCCAAAGCCATTTGCTCGTTTTCCATTTTCATCTTCTCGTTTTCAATCCTCATCATCTCCAATTCAACATCTTTTTTCTGGCGAAACCTTTGCCATTTAAACCGTTCTTTCTCTAACTCCAGCATTTGTGTCTGAATATGTATCTTCTGCTCTTCTAACTGTATCAAACGATTTTTCATCCATTGATCCTGCATTTGGTTTGATTTCACACCTTCTAGATTCACATCTGCTTGAAGGTTTTTCATTTGAGAACCTTCATTTTGTTTTACCCTCTTTGAAGATCCTTCACCGACTCCATATAATGTTCTTTGATCCAAACTAAGGCCATGATGATGATGCTGATGATGGTGGTGGTGGTCATCATACTCATCATGATCATCCATGTATGGATCATGATCATCAACATCAAGATCTTCATGCGATCCTCGTCTTCCATCATTCTCGTGATCATCACGAGCTCTAAGAGCTAATCTTAGTGAGTGTTGTAGTTCAGGATCAGGAGGAAGATGTAAACGATTGCCGTTATGATACGAACACATTTCTTCATAATGCAAATGCTTAGAGCTTAAAATTTTTTTCACTTCTTCTTTTAGTTTAGCAGGAACATTGTCCATCAAATCAAGAAGTGAAGGGTTTTCTACTACCTCACAAGAAGTACCTCTTCCAAGAATCTCATTAAGTCTTTTGTACCGTTTGTTTAAATCATTAAACTTATCTTCGCACTGCTGAGGCGACACAAAATGACCCCTTTCAGCCATAACTTTAGAAATTGATTTCCACTTACCCTTTTTTTGTAAATGAGAATATTTTCTTCTGCACCCACCTCCATAATCAACGGAAGCATCTTCACCTATGTAAGAAACTGCAGTTACCAAAAGCCTCACCATTGGATCATTCCATTTGACCCGTTGCCATGGTGCAGTGTTCTTCCCTCGTGTCTCATCATTATGTGCTTCATGACCGTCTTCTGCAAAGCTTGGCTCATCTTCATCACTCATAGCACTCTTTCTCCTTTCCCCTTTACTGAAATCAGCTAAAGAAAAGGTTTGAATCGTTTGATCATGACGATTGCAATCTTGGATTGTTCCGATTCGAAGAGGGAAACTCTCTTGAACAGAAGGATGAATGATGGACCCTTGTTGTCTGGTGGATTGAGGGTTATGTTGATGAAGAAGATTCAAAGGGTTGTTTTGTGGTTGATGATGAACTCTCATAGAACTTTGCAGATCAAAACTTCCTCCAGAACCAGAAATCATATTACCAGATGATAAATTACCCTCCATTAGAAAATCAATCTAAAAGCAACAAAAAAAAAAACCCTATCTTCTTCTTTAAAAACATGCATCAAATTCACACCACTAGCCGTCAATTCAGCTACAACAACACCAAATCCATGTCCAAAAACTCGCGAATAAGCAGTTCCGAGCGGGAGATTCGCCACCGAAAATCTCGTCAAACATAATCCTAACCGGTAACCTAAAATTCGTTCATGAAACGCATCTATCGCAAGTAAATTCGTACTTCAAATCGAGGAAACATTCACCAAAGCTTAAATTAACGAGCGAACAGTACGATAATCTAAGCAAACAGTCGATCCAGCATACTCACACAAAATCAAGGCTAAACCTAGATGAAACCAGTACGATAATCGAAGTAATTGAGGTTGAGAATCAAAGAGAAATACTTACAATGATGATGAAGAGGCAGAAAACAGGAGAGTGAAACGGAGATGAGAGATCTGTAAACGTAATCAGATGGAAGATTGATTGAATTTTAGGTTCAATGAATGGGGGGTGGATGGTGGGTCCAGAAATAGCTCCGAGAAAGAAGCGTAAAAGGGTAAAAAGCCAAAAAGGAGTTTTGTGCCAAGTGCCAACAACTCCATCAAAACCACAAATGTAAAAATAAATAAATAAATAAAATTAATTAATTAATAAATAAAATAATAAATAATAAAAATTAATATAATTTTGATTATTTAAATATAATAGAAAAAGAAATGAAATAACAAAGACAAGGGATTCATCGTAATATGCTATCTTATGTCTTAAAATGTTACAACGTCGTAAAATCGAGCGTCATCGTCAATAAAAGTAAATTTAAAGAAATTTTAATAAAAATGTTAAATAATTTAGGAAAAGTAAACAAACGAAACAAAAAGAGAGGGAGAAAAACTCACTAAAATATTTAAAAAAAACAACGTTTTTCTATTATATATAACTAGACTATTACCTCGTGTATAAAAAATCATTTTATGAACTTTTGTTGAATGTGTTTTCTAACCAAAAATAAATAATATTATTAGTTATTAATATTATAATTATTTAATTGGATAGAATTAAATAAATTTAATAAAAAATTGACATGTGGTAATAGTACTGTAAAAATATGACAAGTAGCAAATCTTTAAACGTTTGTTCCGTTTTGTCACTTTGATTACACCCAGTAAATTAAGCATGTTTATATGCATTCCAGCCAAGTTTGATATGAATCATTGTGAAACTCTACCTAAACAGGAAGTAATCATCTTTTGTTAAGTATTCTTAAATCAGAAATCAAATTCATTGCTTTACAATAACTTTATTAATTCAAACCAAATCTCAATTTTCATTTTCTTAGTCTAGCTAAGTCAATTGTAAACGATTAACAATTTCCACAAATTCTCTGTGAATACGATACCTTACTTACCCTTACTAGTTAAAGGTAGCTAAGACACGTGTTTTAGACTCTTCTTTTGATTAACCGTTCGACATTGATCACATATCTAGTTGTTGACGGTGATATCATTTTAAAGTTGCAAAGTCAATACACATTTTAAACTTGTATTTAATCTACGCGTGACAACAAACTTGGACATTATGGTTTCGGACGACGAGTAGTTTGTTTCTTTTAGTAACTAAAACTTTATGTTTTATTTTTTATCATTGTTTTAAACAACTATGAAATATATAGACCTAATATTTGTTTTCCACTGATAGCCATAAGTAACCAAACATAAAACTTTCATCATTTCTAGAACTCAAGCAACCAAGGTATCTATTCATCTGTCATTTAACCTCTGTTTCGTTGACCCACTGCCTCTTTCAACCATAATATACATCATTGACTTGTATGTTCTTATACCTCGCAACTATCTGAAACTAGGGGTGTTCACGAGCCGAATCAGAGGTTAGCTCGCACTCGGCTCGGATTTAAACCGAGCCTGGCTCGGCTTGGATTGTAAACTGAGCCTGAAATCTTGGCTCGGACTTGGCTTGTTTTTAACCGAGCTGCCTCGGCTCGGCTCGTTTTTGGCTCGGTTTTTACATAAGAAATTTAATATTTAAATTGCATTCACCTCAACTAGACTCAGTTCGTTTTTAGATCGGTTTTTACATAAAAGAAGAGACGTGAATATGTAGAACTAGGAATTAAGAATATGATTTAGGAATTAGTGGACCACGTGAGAATTGAGATTCATTTCGTACTTCTGTCCTCTTTTCTTTTTTTTTCTTTTTATTTTTTAACATAATTACAAAATAACACCAAAGTATATTTATTACTGAAAGTGACCCTGCAGTTTTATATTTTAGTATAGAATGTTGTACAAACGAGCCGAGCCACGAGCGAGCTACGAGCCGAGCCAGCCCTGGCTCGGATTCGGTTCGATTACAAAACGAGCTGGTTCGGCTCGGTTACAAACAAGTTTTATCCGAGCCGAGCTTTTTCCGAACGAGCCGAATACGAGTTTCGAGCTTTTTGGACAGTCTTACTTGTAACTAAAACAAGAAGATGAACACTATTGTTAATAATTGTTTCCGCTAGCTTGGTTTTTATTAAATTGTGGATTCCTCGATTTATGGCGATCTCCAACGTTTTTTCGGTGTTTCGGGATTCCAGAATATCCAATGTAATTTAAGGGTATTTTGTGTAATTGTGTTGAGTAGGATTATTGTATAAAATGAAAGTTTGTAAAAAACATTGAAAACAATAAGGAGATGAATGTAATTTTGAGACATACATGAATAACAACACCAAACAACTTTACCACTCGCGTTTCAAAACACGTTTAAAAATTGTAACACGGCCATGTTTTTATTCGATTTTTGATTTTTCATATTCGATTTATTATATTTTTTTTGTATTAGATTTTGTTTTTTCAACTAAATTTTTGTTTTTATGTTTTTGACATGCCACATTTTAAATTTTTATTAGTTCCTCTATATATATGTATGTGTGTGTTACGTTTGTACAAAGTCGGCTCTTGTTTGTTAAAAATTAGGCAGCCGCCTAGGGCCCCGAAAATTTTGAGGCCCCAACTTTAAAAAAACATAATAGTAATTGTATGTATTTGTTTTATAACTTTTGTAAAAGATACCATAAATCAATTGGTTTAGACAAATTCTTACTTAAAATTATTCAAAACCAAACAACCCAAAATCCAAACCATTTAAATATCCTGATTGATGGCTAACCACAAGTTTGAAATCGTATTCGGCTTGGGTTCTGATAGTGGGGTGTGTGTGTATATGAATACATATATATTGTCTCTCGATCTCTTTTTATGTATTTAACTGGTCGGTGTAAACAATAACCTTTTCAAAAATTTTATAATTTTGTTTTATATACACACATGACACATTTGAGGCGAAACAAAACCAAGAAACTTGGGTTGGCTCAGTGGTTTTGCCCATACATTTAACCTTACATGCGACTTGCGAGGCTATACAGGTTAACTTTTCTTTCTATTTTGTTTTTTTATCATTTGTATCTTTAGAACCAATTTTACACGTATTTTTCTCTTTTTGACTGTTAAAATATAATATTTCTAATATTTTTACTTGGTTATTATTAAATCCGCTAGCTCATTTTTTATACGACGTACTTTTTTTTATATTTTGATATAAATTTTATTTAATTCAAAATTAAGTCAAGTAAATATAATATGATTTTTTTACTTTATTTTTATCAACATTTGGATGTAAATTTCGATTAAAACGAGTCGGATAAAATATGATATATTTTTAGTTATTTATTTTAAATTTACTTTCATGTTTATTTAATGTATACTTAAATTTTCGCCTGTTTCTTTAATTTTAATATACGGTTAGTGATATATTTATTGTCGCAATGCAAATAAATATGTTGCAAATTCACCTCTCTTTATATGCGTTTCTTTTTAAAAAAATTATGTTTTTTAATGCTCGTTTTTATAGGAATATAATATTTTTTAAAATTTCTCACATATAACATCATGACTTGTTTTTTTGTTTCTTTTTTTCTATGTTTAGATGTTTAAAATTGGCCATTATATATTCCATTAGTTTATATAAATTTAATTAAACTTAGATATTTGAAAGATGATTAGCTATTAAAATTGAAGCTTACTCAAACTTTGTAATTAGTTATTATTAGAGAAATATATATTGTTTTTATTATAATTATATTTCCAATAAAGTGATGATATGTTGGGTTAAAAGTTTAAAAATTCATAATGCACGGATAACTCTTGTGAATCGTGTAAGAATCACAATAAGATGAAATATTGTGATTATATTAATTGAAATTTCAATTATATCGATAATTCACAGACACAAGAAGCCAAGAACGAGTATCAAAATGCGTTATAGCAGCATATCGTACCTAATATTAAGTATTAACAATAGGTTATTAGGGTACTCACTAACAAACTTAATCATTGCAAATAATTGTGATAATGTATCGATTGATGGTTATAACTGTTAAAAGATTGATAGTTATATCGGTAGCAAACAACTACATAAACATTTTCTGTTGCTATTAGTGACCGGTTTTTAACTAATGAGTAGTGGTTATCAATACTCATAGTTGACCTTTATTTTCCTCATTCTATACTTTATTTACATGTAATAAAATACCTCAAAGGATTGTAAACTTTTGGCTGATAAATTGAGTCTTTTTTTAGTCAAACTTGAGAAAAAAAAACACATTGGTTTGTAACTTTTCATGAATCATATAAATCATGGTAAGGTTTCTTAGACCTCACCAGGATTGTTGCCTTTGGACCTGCAGCAGGGCGTTGCTCTTCGACGGCCCCTTAGACCGTGCGGTGTGCCGGGTGGATGGGGCGTGGTTGGCGCTGGTTTGGGCGTGAGTGGGTTGGGCATGGGCACAACCACGCTTTGTTACTGTTTGACCCCATTAATATTCGACTATTGCCACTTCCAACGGCTACATTCACAAAATTAAAAAAAAAAAAAAAACTTTTTTTTTCCTATATAAACCATTCATTTAAACACAAATTTTCACACTTAATCTTTTTCTTCTTCTTCTATTTTTTATACAAAAAAAAAAAAGCTTTCCAATGAATCCCAACCAAACACCAAACCAATACTACAACCCGAGCACCCAACTAACTGAAACTGAACACCCACCTCGTCCTGGTTCTTCAACCCAACTAACCCGAAACCTGAACAACTTATCTAAAAAAATCGGTGACTTTAATGATTAAAAAAGGGAACGTCAACGGTTGGTAGAGCTACAACTTCTATTCACCAACACCGACCACTTAATCGGGGTCGACCGTGAGATTGACGAGAGGGAGAAGGAAAAAATTCGAAAAAAGATAATTAGTTGTTTTATTTTAGTAATTTGTCATGTTTATTTCTAATTTTATGTAATGTTTTAATTTATGATTAATTATATCTAGCTATTCTAATTTTAAAAAATTAAAATTAAACAAAAACGACATCATCACCAACCACTTGGCATTTTCATCACAAGTAGTTGAGTGGGTGGTTGTGGTGGATGCTACGTAACGTCTACGTGGAGTGGTTCCAACCAAGGGGTATACCCATGGTCTTACAATCAAGTTGGTCAAGGGGCCTTGAACACCATGAAACGCTAGGCTTCAAGTGTTAAATAGAACATAATGTTGTACAAGAGTGTAGCCCACATCAACTTGTAATAATATTTATGCTTGTTTTTTGTTTCATCTTAAGCAAATTCAACTACGCAAACATTCTTTATGACACTAAAATCGATAACAAAAAAAATCATATAGCTAAGTATATAAATTTTTAGTATATAATGAATTGAAAAATTAATGCATCATTAAGTGTTTTGTTTTTAATATATAAAGATAATTAATTAAAACATACAATACATCCATAGTTACAATTAATATATTTTTCTTGAACATCAATTTGGATCACTGACGGGTCATAAACCCATCCGATCATATCCACACCCAATAGGAAGAAACCCATCATAGATGAGAGAAAACTTTCCAGCCCAACATGGTGTTGGACCTATATGCCTAAGACAAAACGTGTAGCAATGTTACTGTTAATATGATATCCCAAAAGGTCACACACTGAGCAAATATTCCAAATGTACACTCAAACTCGGTTTAATGTGTATAACCCAACTTACGTCAAGAATATATTATTATTATTATCATTAAGTAAAATAATAATGTATAATGAAACATTAATATTATATGAAATGTTTACTTGATAACACTACATAGTGTATGTAATATCTATATTAAGACTACAAGTTTTAATATATTTATAAAATAAATCTTTTGAGAATGCATCTTAATGTCCAAAGTGAATATGGAAATAAATCCATACTCTTTTCTTGTAAACCTTGAAAGAAAGCATGGACATAAACCCATGACATTTACTTGTTTGACTTGAATAAAGTTTGCATGGATTTGGGGTTACAAACTTTATTATTAGAGAAAGCAACTTATTCCCTTCCTATTTTATCACTTCAAATATTTGGTTCTCTTGAAACAACAAGTAGAGATTTTTAAAAGAAAGCATTCTTGAATGAAAACATACAAAGAACACAAGCAAGCTTTTCAATAGTTTGTTTAGGTTCTTAAAGGTGTTTGGATTTCTACATTACATACAAATATTTACCTAAAGAAAGTGAGGTAGTGTGTGTTCTTGACATTGGGTTTTGGCTAGCACCATTGGAGCTTGCTTGCTTGGTGTGTTCATCTCTTAGAGTGAAGACACTTGTGTTCATACCATCATTTTGTAGCTACCACCTCTCTACAAAGGTTGTTGTTTTCTTAACACCCTATGGTTGTTTTCTTTTAAGTTTCAAGAACTACATATAGATCCTTGGTGGGTTTTGGTTTCTAAAGTTTTAGATTTAAACATGTTAAAACAAGCTTCCGTTGCAAAATTATTTTATAAGACATGTTTAAAACCCAACAATTGGTATCTAGAGCCACTTATGTATGTTCTTGAAATTTTAGACATATTTTGGTTTTAAAATTATCAAACCAAAAACATACAATTTTTCAAGTAAGAAAAATAATATATGGTAGCAACAAGTATTTAGTTTTATGTCACCAATTTGCACCATGCATGCAAGTAGGTAAAAAATTGCTAAAAATTTAAGATCATATATTTTTGTGTTGAATATGCAAAGCTAGCCATGACCTTGTGATTATTTGTGTTGGATGTTCAATATGGTTGTAATATTCTTTTATTTGGGCATGCAATAATTTATTTTTCAAGTTTTGCAATCTATTTACTTTCGAGATGTAAATTATAGATTAGTTTGTATTTTATTTCAAATGTAATGTTGAAGACTTGGAAGACGGTGTCCAAAAGATGGTGCAACAAAGGAGTCCAACAAGATGACAAGATAATATCTTGAAGCTAGTGGGAGTTCTAGTTCAAGATTATGCAAATTTTGTCCCTAGACCTTATGGTGATTTTGTGTGGCTCACAAAACTCCATACTTTGGCTTGGCTTTGCATATATATATTTTTACTTGTATGTGTTATGTGGTTGTGTTCAAAAAAAATCTAGGATTTTAAACTATTACCAACCATTTTAACAAAATAAAAATGTAAGTAAAGAGTTTGATAAAGTGTCATCTTATAAACTCTAACACAAAATATTTTAAACAAGTTTGAAGACTTGTAAGAAACTAAACTTATATATTTTAAGTTTTATAAAATTTGAGTTTAAGAAGATAAAATAATAAGGACTTTATTTTATAATACTCAATAGCTAATAATATAAGTTTTATTAATAGCTAAAATGGTTCGACGCGTTTAATTACCAACATATTAATATCTAGGATATTAAAATGAATCGTCGCGATCATTGAAAATTAAAATGTAAGACCGATAAATAAAACTAGGTTTTATTTCAAAATGTACCGATCTCAAAAGCATGCAAGATTTTGTTACATAAAACGTTTTGTAAAAGCCATTTATATTAAAAACGAAATATACCCATTTTTCTAAAACATAAGTCCATGCCATCCCATTTAGAACACTTACGACATTACTAAATTTTTCTAATGACGAAAGCACTAGGCCAAGTACTTAGATTATTTTGTAATGGGTGTAAGGTGGTGTGTCGAATTCCGAGAGTCTTGGGTCGGACATCACACGTTTCTAAAGTAGGATGACTTATAACTCAACTTTGTGATAAGTGCGCAGGCCATTCACAAAGGGTGGGTTGGCATGAATGGGATTAAACATGCCAATATTAACAAAGAAATGTTAATGAATCCCAAAAGTCTAAGAATTTCAAGAAAGCAATTGGTTTATAAACCTACCAATCAACTTAATTCTTGTGACAAGTGCGCTAGGCCAATTACAAGAAATTAAGAGTGATGTGGATCTTAGCCTTTAACTAATTAAGGTTTTCATAATAAAACAAGGGTACTTAATTATTAAAGGATTTAAATATTAAAAGTATTAAAATTTCACTTTGTTTTGTAGATGAAAACGACAAACAATGCAATCGTTCCCGCAAACAACTCCTTCGCTTTACGATCCATTTTGGATCGAGAGAAACTTAACGATACAAACTTCATGGATTGGTATTGCAATCTTCGGATTGTGCTTACACAATACAAGAAGATGTACGTTCTTGAGGGACCCATTCCCGAGGCACCGACACCCAACGCAACCGAGGCAGTTGGGGATGCGTGGGCAAAACACTTTGATGATGCTCAAACTGTTTCTTGTCTTATGCTTGCCACTATGGAACCAAATCTGCAACTTGATTTGGAGTACCTAAAGGCATACGAAATCATTGAGGAACTCAAGTTGATGTTTGAAGTTCAAGCTAGACAAGAGATTTATGACACTATGATTTCTCTTGTCAATTGTCGGATGCAAGAGGGGACTCCTGTAGGCCTTCATGTGATGAAAATGAAGGGCTATGTAGAACGATTGGAAAGGCTTGGTTCTCCACTTAAGAATGATCTAGCTATCATCATGATACTAGGGTCACTTCCTAAGTCATATAATCAATTTGTAATGAACTACAACATGAATGGTTTTGAAAAGTCTATCTCGGAATTGCTTGGAATGCTAAGGATTGCCGAGAAGAACATTACCATCAAGCCTCAATCAGTTCTCATGATAAGGGAGGGTCAAGTCAAGAAGCCAAACAAACAAGGCAAAGGAAAGGACAAGAAACCTTGGGTGACCCGTAGTGGAAAAGGGAAGGTTGTGGCAAAGTTCAAGAAACAAGAACAAAAATCAGCAGCCAAGGTCCCTACAAAGGCTTCAAAGAACCCCAACTGTTTTCATTGTGGGGAGTCTAACAATTGGAAAAGGGATTTCCCAAAATACCTGGCTGAAATGAAGAAGAACCCTATTGGAGCTGGGACTTCAGGTATATTTGTAATAGAATTATATGCTTTCAGTAGTAACTCTTGGGTATTTGACACTGGGTGTGGTACTCATATTTGCAATGATTTGCAGGGGTTAAAGAAGGCTAGAGAGCTGAAGGAAGGCCAGTTGGTGCTCCATGTTGGTAATGGAGCTCGTGTAGCGGTTGAAGCCGTTGGAGAATACTCCCTTTTGTTACCATCTGGCCTGTATTTAAAATTAAATAATGTTTGTTATGTACCTTCATTAACTAGGAACATTATCTCAGCTGCTCGACTGTATGAGCAAGGATTTACTTTTGGTTTCCATAAGGGGAACATATTGACTTTTAAATCTAATGTTATGTATTTTGAGGCTAGGCCTCATAATGGTATTTATGAAGTTGATATTCATGGCTCATGTAGTGATAATTATATTTATGCTCTCAATACCAAAAGATTAAAAACAAACTTCAATCAAACTTATCTTTGGCATTGTCGACTTGGACACATAAACAAGAAGCGTATGTCAAAACTCCACACCGATGGAATCTTAAAGCCCACCAGATCAGAATCCTTTGACATATGCGAATCTTGTCTTTGTGGAAAGATGACCAAAGCACCTTTCACTGGTATAGGCGGACGTGCTTCCAATATATTAGGACTTATACACACTGATGTATGTGGTCCTTTTAGAATAATGTCAAGAAGTGGTGAGAAATACTTCATTACATTTACTGATGACTTCAGTAGATATGGCTATGTTTACTTATTGAAACATAAGCATGAAGCGTTTGAAGTTTTCAAAGTGTTTCAAAATGAAGTACAAAATCCGCTTGGTAAAATGATAAAAGCCATTCGGTCGGATCGAGGTAGTGAATATCTAAGCTACGACTTTAATGAACATATCAAGAAATGTGGGATTATTTCTCAACTCACTCCGCCAGGAACACCACAACATAATGGTGTGTCCGAACGGAGAAATCGGACTTTATTAGATATGGTTCGATCTATGATGAGTCGTGCTAACTTGCCTCACTCTTTTTGGAGCTATGCTAACTGCCCGTATAGTCAACATGGTTCCAACCAAGAAGGTGGATAAAACACCATATGAATTATGGTATGGAAGAAAACCAAATTTATCCTACCTTAGGGTATGGGGTTGTGAGGCTTATGTCAAATATGAGACCTCTAATAAGCTAGATCCCAGAGGCGAAAAGGTACTTTTTGTTGGATACCCTAAAGAAACAAAAGCATATTATTTCTATCATCCCATTGACAAAAAGGTTTCATTGCACGAAGAGCAATCTTCTTAGAGGAAGATTTTCTTTCAAAGGGGATGGATGGAAGTAATGTTGATCTTGATGAAATTTAAGATTCACACAATGCTGGACCTGAGGTAAGAACCATTGATCAACAAATTACTGTTGAGCCTGAACCTTGTTTGGTTCAAGCACCTATTGTAACACATGACGTCTGCAGATCTCAAAGGATTCGTCGCGAACCTGAAAGGTATGATGATGTATATTTGGTGGATCAATCAGAACCGACCAACTGCAAATCAGCTATATCAGACATAGAATCTGATAAATGGCTTGAAGCCATGGACGTCGAGATGCAGTCCATGTATGACAACTAAGTCTGGGATTTGGTTGATCTACCTCCAAATAGCAAGGCTATTGGGAGCAAGTGGATTTTCAAGAAGAAAACCGACATGGACGGAAATGTGCATACTTTTAAGGCACAGCTAGTTGCAAAAGGTTTTACTCAGACTCAAAGAATTGATTATGAGGAAACATTCTCTCCTGTAGCCATGACTAAATCTATCAAGATATTAATTGCCATTGCTGCTTATCATGATTATGAGATATGGCAAATGGATGTCAAAACGGATTTCCTTAATGGACATCTGAATGAAGATGTTTATATGGTACAACCAGAAGGTTTTGTCGATCCTAATTATCCTGATAAGGTATACAAGCTCAAGAAATCCATTTATGGATTGAAGCAAGCATCAAGAAGCTGGAATCTTCATTTTGATGAGAAGATCAAAGAATATGGATTTATCAAAAATGAGGATGAACCGTTTGTTTACATAAAGACTAGTGGGAGCACTGTTGTATTCCTAATCTTATATGTTGATGACATTTTACTCATTGGAAACCACATTCTAATCTTGAAAGATGTTAAGTCTTGGTTGAGTAAATGTTTTGCAATGAAAGATTTGGGAGAAGCTGCATACATTCTAGGAATTAAGATCTATAGGGACAGATCTAAGCGGCTCATTGGCTTAAGTCAAAGTGCATACATTGACAAGATTGTTAAATGCTTCTCAATGCAAGATGCCAAGAAAGGTTTACTACCGATGGCACATGGCACTGTCCTTGACAAATCTCATTGTCCTAGTTCGGATAAGGAGATTGAAAGGAAGAAAGGGATACCATATGCTTCAGCAATTGGGTCTATTATGTACGCCATGTTATGCACTAGACCGGATGTATCGTACGCTCTAAGCATGACAAGCCGTTACCAACAGAACCCGGGAGAGAGACACTGGGTTGTTGTCAAGAACATTCTAAAGTATCTTCGGAGGACTAAAGACATGTTCTTGGTGTATGGAGGAGTAGAGGAAGAGCTAACTATGAGATGTTATACAGACGCAAGCTTCCAGACTGACCGTGATGATTCGCGATCACAGTCGGGATATGTGTTCACCCTCAATGGTAAAGCAGTTACCTGGAGAAGCTCCAAGCAAAAGGTAGTTGCACAGTCCACAACTGAATCTGAATACATTGATGCCTCTGAGGCGGCAAGGGAGGCTGCCTGGATGAAGAAATTCATTACTGATCTCAAAGTGGTGCTGAGCATTGAAAGACCCATTGAGATTTTCTGTGATAACTCTGGTGCTATTGCTCAAGCTAAAGAGCCAAGATCACATCACAGAAATAAGCACATTCAAAGGACATATCACTATATTCGGGAGATAGTAGAACGAGGAGATGTCATCATCAAGAAAGTACAATCAGATCTAAATGTAGCAGATCCTTTCACAAAGCCCATGCCTCAAGCGAAACATGAGGCGCATGCTAGATCTATAGTACTTCGCACTTCTAGTGATTGGATCTGATCTGTATTTTATTACTTGGATATTTCTAGACTATGTAGCAGCATCATTCTATTTGATTTGACTTTTGATATTGTCTTTTACATTAATGAATACTGTGTCCTATGTTAGCACGTTTAAATCCATGAATAACTAGGTTATTCTGAATGCACGTAGTTGGTCATGATTATAGGAATAATTATGAATTAAGACTATTGTGGATTGTTTGGTTGACTAAGTAAAGTAACCAAAGATCACAGATATTCACAAGGTAAATATTGGGCGTGACCGCGTTCAAAGACACTTCATGGATCGACGTCTTAAGTGCCTTTGAAAATGGTAATGTCTTTGTATCCTTTGACCTGAGATACATATTGGTACTTAATTGCATGATGGCTTGTTCTTTGACATTGCCTAACATTGTTCTTTGACCAGGCAATAATAAGGGTTTTCGTTGGGAACAAAGCAAAATGTAGTGAGAGGCGTATGTAGTCAATAAGGGATCTGTACCTTTCTTTAAAGGTTGATATCTTTGGTCCCCTCATTGATTCAAGTTGATTTAAAAGCATGTCCATGCTCAAACTTATGTTTGATGTTAATCATGTTGAATTTTGAACGAGAAATATAATTGTTGAACAACATATGAGATTGATGTCAATCCATGTCTCATGTTCAACTAGATATCTATTACAGAAGGATGATCGATATTACCATACACCGTTGTTATTAAACTTAAGGTTCAATCAAATGGGTGTTTAAGATGATGTAAAATATTGTATCATTGGGGGCGGTGAGATGTTGCTAGACGTCCACCACTGTCTACGCTGATGCACGTTGAATCTTATGCAAGTGGGAGATTGTTGGACCTATATGCCTAAGACACAATGTGTAGCAATGTTACTATTGATATGATATACCAAAAGGTCACACACTGAGCAAATATTCCAAATGTACACTCAAACTCGATTTAACATGATAACCCAACTTACGTCAATAATACATTATTATTATTAATTAAAATAATAATGTATAATGAAACATTAATATTATATGTTATGTTTACTTGGTAACACTACATAGTATATGTAATATCTATATTAAGACTACAAGTTTTAATAGATTTATATAATAAATCTTTTGAGAATCAGTGTTGTAAAAATCGCGATTAATCACCGATTAATCGGTGATTAATCGCTAGTCGGCACTTTCCTGATTAATTTTGACCTAGTCGGTCAAAAAATCGGTAGTCGGTCAAAATCGGTCAAAGTCGGAGGTAGTCGGCTCTAGTCGGGAAAATCGGACTAATCGGTTCCCATAAAATCACGTGATTCCGGTGACCTAGCCGTTCCTAATCGGCCACATGTCGGCCAAATTTCGACGATTCGAGCAAGAACACTTCAATCTAACCAACATGAACGAAAATAGACCAACTCACCTGGGATTCCGGCCGATCTCCGATTTAAATTTGGCGACAGGATGGTGATGGCTATCGGAATCTGAGTGGCGAGAAGAAGAAGCAGCAACTGGAGATGGAGAAGGCATGGTGCGTGTTTGCCCTAGCTGGAAAGAAGCTAAGAACGAGAAAGAGATGCTTACCCTAGCTGGAAGTCTGGAATGGAAAGAAGTGAGAACGAGCGCATGTTTGAGAACGGGAAGGGGCCGAAGGGCATTAGGGATTAGGTTGTGGGCTTAAAAGGATTTATAATTGGGCTTTTTTATTTTTTATGGTGTTTTAAAGGGAGAAAATTGAAGGTATTTATAATTAATTGGTTAAATTTTGTAGGTATTTGAAAAATTATATATAAAAAAATTGTATATATGTATATAATTTTTAAAATTACATATAAAATTCCAATCCGATTAATCCCGATTAATCCCTAGTCCCTACCTCGCCGACCGACTAGCGACTAGCGATTTTTACAACACTGTTGAGAATGCATCTTAATGTCCAAAGTGAATATGGAAATAAATCCATACCCTTTTCTTGTAAACCTTGAAAGAAAGCATGGACATAAACCCATGACATTTACTTGTTTGACTTGAATAAAGTTTGCATGGATTTGGGGTTACAAACTTTACTATTAGAGAAAGCAACTTATTCCATTCCTATTTTATCACTTCAAATATTTGGTTCTCTTGAACCAACAAGTAGAGATTTTTAAAAGAAAGCATTCTTGAATGAAAACATACAAAGAACACAAGCAAGCTTTTTCAATAGTTTGTTTAGGTTCTTAAAGGTGTTTGGATTTCTACATTACATACAAATATTTACCTAAAGCAAGTGAGGTAGTGTGTGTTCTTGACATTGGGTTTTGGCTAGCACCATTGGAGTTGCTTGCTTGGTGTGTTCATCTCTTGGACTGAAGACACTTGTGTTCATACCATCATTTTGTAGCTACCACCTCTCTACAAAGGTTGTTGTTTTCTTAACACCCTATGGTTGTTTTCTTTTAAGTTTCAAGAACTACATACGGATCCTTGGTGGGTTTTGGTTTCTAAAGTTTTAGATTTAAACATGTTAAAACAAGCATCCATTGCAAAATTATTTTATAAGACATGTTTAAAACCCAACACATGGATCCCCTATTTTGTCTATGTCCGAACTTGAGCCCCTGAGCTCCCCGATATTGAAGTCACATGGTATCTCCATCAACCACTTGAGCTGAAGATCATTATGTCTGAGTTTTATGCTAAATGTTAGTTTTGTATATCATATGAAATGTATCTTTTGTACTATTGATATATTTCGTATAATTTCCAAAGGTCTTCAAGACTAGTGGTATCTTTTGATCGACTTCTCATATGGGAAGTCTTGGGTTCGAGCCTCTTTGAGAGCAATTGTTCTTGGATAAGCAATGAGTTTTCCAAGATGTGAGTTTCCTCCTGAATTGATGAGATATTAGACATGTCAATATTGACCCAAACCAAAGTAAATGGATTGATTTGGTTAAACAATTAGTATATATTGGGTTAAAATGAGTAGTATCATAACATAGAACAAGTTGAGATAGATAACATCTTAACACAATACGGGTGAAGATGATAACTTAAAAACTATGAAAATAGAATAGATTCAAATAGGTAAAAGTTATCAATAATACATTTGATGATAACATTACTAAAAATTATGCAAATAAACTATTTGTTTATTTACTAATTATTTTAACTTGAACTAAATTTATGTTTTTTGAAACCGACTCATTTAGACCGCGACTTAACCCACTTATTTTACCAGGCTTATGAGATATAGTTGGTGTGACTGGTGTACAAGTTTCCTTCAATAACGTTCCAGTCAATCAGGATGGCAGAAAAAACATACCCTGTGGAAAAACCCGAAACCCGAAAGTTTAGGGCCAGGTATTGGCCCGAATATTAGGGTATGGGACCGGGTATGGGATCAAAAAAAATATTTTTTTCGGGTTCGGGTATGGGATTAAGGAATACCCTGCCTGATATCCAGCCCACTTACCCGAAATAATACCCGTAATATTTTGTTAATATTTTAATCATCTTTTCTAAAACATAAGTCTTTTAATGAAAGATCAGAGCAAATTATAATTTTTATCTTATTATTTTATATTTGAAAGCAAGTATAAACTTTATTATTTAAAAACTAATCTTGTTGTTTTGAATATGTAGTTTCAGTTTGAATATTAAATTAACAGTTTGTATTAGCATATTTTGAAAGTTATATGTCATAATATTTATATTTATTTTGTTTATGTTTTATGGTGTTGATATTATATGATTCTAATTTATTTTTATAATTAAACAATAACATCATATAAAATTAATACTATACAAATGTACTCGAAAAATCACAAAAAATATTTTTAATTAACTAATGCGTATACCCGATACCCGTGGGTATGCCCGATACCCGATGGGTAATTACCTGATAGATACCCGCTGGGTAATGGGCCGGTATGGAAACATTTTTACAATCGGGTATGAAATTGAGATTAGCAATACCCTACCCGAACCCGGCCCATTGCCATTCCACTCAATCCATTGTTGATGTGATAGTTGTGTAGAAGTGTAATGCTTCCCTTCCTCCTCCTCTTTCAGAACTATTTGTTGCTTAAATTGTTCAATTCCACTGAAATTGGAAAAAAAAATGATGGCTATCTTAGATTTTTAGGTTCTTATATTAGTACCAAATGAAAAAAATAAGAAAAAAAAATGAATTTCAAAACCATCAAACCCTATAAAACCAAAAGAAAAGTAAATTCTCTATCAAAATATCATCTTGTGTGTACTTCGCCCCCAATTTATGTTGGCTACTTCTCGATCTGAATCTAGTCTCAGGGGTGACAGTCTAGCTAGCACAACTGTTTGTAAACTAGCTTCTTCTCTTTGTGTTTAGGATATTAACCAACTTGATCGTCGTTGCTTCGTTTTTTATACGGCCTGTACTGGGCAGTACCAGGTGTCAAGCAGTGACTCACTTGATACGGCCCAGAGCCAAGCCATTTTTGGGTGTCAAGCAGTGAGTCACTTGATACGGCCCGTACTGGGCAGTACGGGCCATCTTGAAGTTATTTATTTTATTTAAACTTAATTTACGTATTTAAATAAATTTTAACGATATACGTTTAGTACGTGAATTATTTGAACGATATACGTTTAGTACGTGAATTATTTGAACGATATACGTTTAGTACGTGAATTATTTGAATGATATACGGCTATTATGTTAATTAAACGTCATAATCTTGTTACGTTATCAATTTTAACGATATTGATTATTTACGAAATCGTTTTAACTAAATATTTCATATTATACTTAGTTTGTTTACGTTAATTTAAATAATTTAAACGATATAAGTTTGTCACGCAAATATTAAGCAACACAAACAGAAACAATACAAATGCAGAAAGAAACATACATATATACACAGCATAAGTTTTACATACAAGGAAACAAAATACAAAAATACAAAACTAACTACGAACCTCCGGATGGTCCAGCAGATGATCCGTCATCTGCGTAGATGCGTGGCTTCGGGAACGGTGGAAGCTGTCATCCGTCCCGTCGCGCATGCTCTGACGCAACCGACCGCCTGGGCCATCTCGTCGAGTTGATCGAGCCTTCGCTCGATGCGTGTCTCCCAGGCGGCCCGACGACGATCCGCCTGGGCCATCTCGTCGCATCGGGCCGAAAACTCGTCTCAACGGGCGGCAATATCGTGCAACAACGCCTCGAGCGGCTCGGTCAGGCGCACCGCACGATAAACGTGCGGTGGATGCTGCGGCGACGACTCCTCGCGTGCTGGGGATCGAATCGGCTCGAGCTCCGACATCGAACCATCGTCCTGAGGCTGCTGCTGCTGCTGCTCCGGTACGATAACGACCTGGGCGGCCTGAAACGGTCGGCCGTCGGATCCGATAAACCGCAATCCCAGACCTGGGATGTCGGCGGCAAGTTTCATGCTCAGGATCGTCTGACGATCGAGCTTACGAGGCTCGATCGCCAGCAAATCTTGAAGCATGTCAACCATGCCTCTGGTGCGTGCGATGTGGGTGACAAAGGCACCACCCACAGTGTATCGTGCTACTGTCGGTGGTAAAAGGAGGCGTAGTATAATGCAAAACACCGTTCCAGGTTGCACGGCCTGCCAATCCTGAGTGAGTGAAGATAGAATAGATTTGTCGTCGTCACCCACTCCTGGCTCTGGCCGCGACCTGAGATGGTCGTCACGATGCAGCGGTGGATGTAACGAATCAGAGGATCTCTAATCGTCGTCGCCCGTAATCGGTGGCCGGTGAACGGCGAACCGCTCAATCGACATCTCCATAACCCCGTCCTCACCCTGCGTCAAGCCCTGGGTGATGCGTCACTAACGGTCTCCGGCTCATAATATATGCCTAAGTGCACGGCGAACCGCTCGATCGACATCTCCATGTGCTGTCCGCCTAAGGAGAACTCAATATCAAGAGGAAGCTATTCGTCCTCCTGCTCACGAACTGATGCCTGGGGAGCTATGTATCGACATGTCGATAGAAACTCCACAGTGATCAGCCTGTGGGTGGGCAGCTCCGCGATATCGAACAGGCGAGTCCACGATGTGTCCTCGCCAAGGATAGCTCTCGCACGCTCTACCTCCCCGGCATCTGCTAGAACCCCCCCAGTCTATACAACGTGGCGTTGCCACACTCATCCGCAAAATGCGACGGCACCTCATTGCTGCCGCCGAGTCAGGCTCGAACCGCAGCCACTAGTGCTGCGACAACGCCAATGTCTCGGAATCTAGTGGCTGCTGGGCGACCTCCTCATGGAGTGGAATCTCAGCCTCCATCTCAATAAGTAAGTATAAGCTGAAAAACGAAAACCGAGCTAACGTTAAAAAAAATTCTGTTGTAGTTGATAAGTCTTTCGTACAGACGGTTGTAGTTGTAGTCGTATAATTCTGTTGTCAGAGAGTTGTACAAATTCACCCATCGACCTTTGTATTTCTTCCAGTCTGCATCCGAAAAGCTTGTCTTACAGTGTTTGGCAATATTTTCGTCTATGTGCCATCTGCAAAGATATTTTGCAGCTTTTGAAAACAGCTTACGTCACGCACTCATAACAGTAAGGTCTCGGTTTGTTATGATCACATGTGGCTTAATACATTTATTCAACATACTCTTAGCCATTTCCAAGACCCAGACGTAATTTTCCTCACGCTCTTTGCTTACGAATGCGTGAGCAATACTAAACGTCTGGTGTGTGGAAGTCACGCCAACAATTTGAATAAATGGAAGCCTGTACTGGTTCGTTTTATACGTCGCGTCCATCATCAGTACGTGCAGAAATGCACGCCACCAGCAACACGATTTTGGATGACAGAAGAAAATGTCTTCCATGACGTTTGTTTCAGGATCCTCCCGGATATAGTAAACGTATCGCTAACTGTGAAGCATGTTTTCCAAAAACCTGCATCGGAGTATCACCTAATTTCTTCTTATTTTTTATTTTCTGCTGTAAATTGTATACATCTCTAGAGATTGATACATTTGCAGGGTTATGTTTCTTTATGCTCGAAAGAATGTTAGGATGATCCATGTGTCGCTCGGTCAGATTCTCAACCATATATTCTTCCTCCTGAGTAAATCTTCTAACATATGGATGACCCTCTAGATTCTGAGCAGGTTCGTGATGGTGATTGTCGTTTATCACCTGTAATTTCCAGGATTCACAAACTTTGTTGTATAACCCTATCAGTTGAAACGGACAACTGATTTTCTTGCTTCCTGACCGTCTAAGGATTGCGATGCTATTATGCTTGCTTGCCACCACGGTCACACATGAGCCAGACTTTGATTACACTGCATGTTGTCTTTGATTTCTTCATTCTTCTTTTGACTACAATGTAACCATTGTATAGTGCTCTACTTTTCACCCACCCTACCAGCGCTTCTTCGGACATAAACTCCTGACATATAAAAATAATAATAAATACCGTAAATGGGTAGCGATAATATACAATCATCAACATTTATGTTTCATTTAAGTTTCCTGTTTGGTTTCCCAGTTAATGTTTGAATCCACCGGCTTTTCTTCATAAGCCTCCTCCGGGTTACTTTGTTTACTGTCATCATACACGAACCCATAATCGTTTTGTTGCGCATACAATGCTTGACTATCAAAACCGACATCAGCGTTAGGTTCAGCATTCAGATCTATCGTGCCGTATGAATACTCAACACGAGGCTCTTCATTCAAATATGGCACGTAATAGTTGAAAAAACTCTCATCCCAGAACGACATCGTTACAAATCTGAATTATCTTGAAATATATTCGAATTCGAAATCTTATGCGTTCATTTGAAACGATTCAAACTTATATACAAATTTGAAGTTGGTTCAATACGGCCCGTACTGGCCTCGTACTGGGTCAAATCAATGTCTTTCCACATCAGCATTGTCAGAATTGAAAAAGCAAGACGGGTCGTACTGCTCAGTACGGGCCGTTTTGCTTTCAAATCATTGTCCTATGTTTCAGGGAATGTCTGTACGATGAATGAGACGGGCCGTAGTGACCAGTACGGTCCGTCTTGCTCCCAATCATTGTCAAAGGTTGTCAGGGGGAATGTTTGACCAAGTACCGAGACGGGCCGTCTCAGGGGTGTATTTTTAAAAAAAAGGAGTGTAAGAATAACACAACCCAAAAAAAAGGAAATTGCTCTGTGTAGAAAATGAATGGATGATGGGATCTGGTGGCAGCAGGATATGAAGTGATAGTGGCAACAGAATGACCAAATTACCCCATTAGGTATCTTTTGGAAAATAACACATGTCATATTCTTATTGGTGGAAAAGAGTTAATTGGTTAACGTAATTTAGGTGGGTTATTATATGATGTGAATCCTATATACACACACATTTATACATTTTGATATTCATTTTTATCACACATAAACTCCTCAACATAACATATGATAAATTTTTCAACATAAAATCTGAATCAAAAAATAATTTTAGGTTTATCCTTTCACTTTATTAAACATAACATAAGAATTGAAGAAAAAAAAAGTTTCCATATCTTCTCAAATTACTTAATCCCAAGTAAAAAATATCACAACTTTAGATAGTCTTCTGGCACTTGAATCTTAGATAGATCCATCTCATGATACTCATTATCTTTCAAAGACAAAGATCCAATTTCAGCATCACAACCATGCTGCAAGTCTCTTTTCATCTGTTCTAGCTTACATTTCACCTGCAAGAGCTCATCTATCTCAATGCTGCCTTTATAATCCTCATAACTTTTCCCACCAAGCAACACTTTCAGATCTTCTTCTAGGGTTTGTCCCTGCTTCTTATGTGTTATCAGTTTCTCATTAAACTCATTAAACTCGTGGTTGAGTTCTTGGAGTTTCGCGTTACAAAAAGAACTCATACGCGCTTTGATCATGTAGTCTGGCTGTTGTTCACCATGATCTGGGTCCATAAATCTCTTTACAACATTGATCACACTAGGGCTTCCAAAGGAGAGCGGTTTTCCACTTATGGTGAAGAGAATTATCGCGATTTGGGCACCACAAAGCGTCGCTAGCTCGCCAGCTTTTTTGAACAAGCCGTCGTGTCGTTTGGACAGGGTGACAGCGCGCTCGCGTTCGCTTTCGATCATTTTCATCTCTATCTTTCGACGACCACAAGATTTTGGTAATCTTGCCATATGTACCAGAAATGTGAAAAAAGATGAAGGAAATAATATGAGAACGGTTGTGAATGTTTGGAATTATGAGTGGTATTTATAGCATGTTGGTTGCTAGACTTCATAGGCAATTTCCTTATATGGTGGTTGATAGTTCTTAATTTTCTTTATATAAATAAGTTCATATTTATTAAGTTTGACTTTTTTTTGGATTTTTCACGATTAATACATTGCTTATTATAGTCATCATTAATGAGAATAATGCATGATTTACTTTTCTTTTTTAGAATAGATTTTTAAATCAATTTATCTTTGACAAGACTCGAACAATGATTTAAAAACCGGTTCATATTGGCCGGTATTACTGGTCAACTGGATACCGCTCTTCAATCCTATTATACGAATTAGATCGATAAAATAGGGTAACATCGTAAATATTATACTAGTGATCTTATGTAGGTTTTTCTGATTAATATCGTTATACCAGTTTGAGCCTAATGTCAAATTAAAATTGTGGTTTAAGATTTGCACTTCATCAATTATAACTCATCCATAAGTTTTTAACCTAACCATCAATCACAAATTTACCATCTCATGTGGATGAGGATGACCAGTGAATTTTATCTTTTCTACGGTTATTAACTTTGCATCCAACACTTCAATGCTATAAATCTATTGTACACTTCTATTTAAAAAACTTGAGTTTTTTTTAAGGAAAACGTCATACAAATGTAACCAACTTTAAGCTTTGTTTCATTTAGATCACTCATACTTTTTTTTGTTCCTATTAAGTCAATCATACTTTTTTTGTTCCAATTAAGTCACTCATACTTTTTTTGTTCCGATTAAGTCACTCATACTTTTTTTGTTCCGATTAAGTTACTCGTACGTTTTTTTTTCTGATTAGGTCACTCATACTTTTTTTTGTTCCGATTAAGTCACTCATATGAGTGACCTAATTGAAACAAAATTAAAAGTACACTGACCTAATCAGAACAAAAAAAAAGTATGAGTGACCTAACCAGAACAAAAAAAAAGTATGAGTGACTTAATCGGAACAAAAAAGTATGAGTTACCTAATTAAAACAAAGCCGAAAGTTGATTACATTTATATAAAGTTACCCATTTTTTTTATTGTGTGATGTACTTTAAATTTATTTTGAGTTGATGTTGTATATTTATAAAATTATAACGTTAACTTGCTAATCTCGTTGGACCGCGTGATACAACCCAATATAACCAGTTAAATCATTTATGAGGTAACTCGATATAATTAAGTGAAAAAACCGGTTTTTAAAACATTGACTTGAAAACTAATCTTAAAAGAAGTAAGTTTGTCATTTGGATTGGGTGTTGCGGTCTGGATTTTAAGTAGAACCGTAACCGAACCGTTAACAACGGTTAACGGTTTTTGAACAATGAAAACCAAAACCGAACCGTTAAAAATAAAAACCGAATCAAACCGAACAGTTATCAACGGTTGGGTTCCGGTTTGGTTTGTGGTTTGGATATTTGATCCCGTTAAAAATAAAATCGAATCAAACGAAACATTTATAGTTCAACACGGACTATTTACACAAAGTCCATATGCATGTATTTTTTTAAAATCGCGAATACATAAACATTTATATATGCATATATATGTATATATTGATATATCTACGTGTATATACGTATATATATTTATATATACATGTGCACACACATATACGGTCCAGTCCGGTTTTTTACGACCGTTTTTTATGAAAACCGTAAAACAAACCGTTTATTATGGTTTTAAACTTTTGAACCGACCGACCGAATGTTTGAAAAAAACCAACAGTAAAACCGAACCAATAAACAGTTTGGTCGGTTTTGCGGTTTGAAACCGGACCGTGAACACCCCTAATTTGGATCAACTCCTACCGTTGAATGCATGCTTTACTAATGAAAATTAACTTATCATCAGATAAACGTGTTTTCCGGTATATGCGGTGAATATAACATGTTTATAGTTGTTTTAAAACATGTATTCATTGGTATGAAACATGAATACATTATATATACATATACACTCACACAAAACTATGTATAACTAATGAATGTATACATGATTTGCATGTGTTTGTTAAGCTACGACGATACCCAATACGAGATTTCAATTGTCCATCTGATTTGACGTTCAGGGTTGTATGTCTGAGCCCACCCCAAAATGACAGAATGAACCACACAACTATATGAATCCCATGATATTGCCTCATCATATATGTCTCATCTCGAATTCAACATTTTATAAGAGAAAATAGCTTACCATTAAACTACAAACCTTGGTTTAAGTTGTTTATATAAAATGATTTTTTTAAGATTTTGACTGTTGTCATTTAAACATCATAGATTCATATGTATCATTAATACATAATTTGATCATATATGGTGAATAGAATGAATCTTTAATTCTATTAATTACGAAATGTATTTGTGTTCATATAGTGTACATTTGTTTATTAGCTACAGAATACATATGTATAAATACAAAAGATTAATACAATATGTTTTACGTTAATTATGAAAATTTCATATAAATTTATTTATCAAAGTGTTCCTCATTTTTTCATGAATATATTATATTAAGCGATAATCTATATCAATATATATTTATAATCTATAATAAAATGTAGCATTTTACTAATTGTCGTTTTCTGATTAAGTCACATGACATGTCATTAAATGATTACACATATTACAATTGATGACACGTATAACCATAATATTAATACTCAATATTTTAAAAGTAAATTTCATTTAATCATTATAATCAAGTCAAACTTCATAATATTAAAAGATGATATTTATTTTCTTTAAATATTAATGAAAATTAACTCATATCAAATTTTTCATCTTTGATTAATAATTTTGAAATTCAAAAATTTTTCAAATTAAATTATCAACATACTCAATGCAAAAATAATAAATTCTAATTAAAAGAAAAAAGAAAGAATAATGATAATAATTATATTTTATGATTGATTTCTAATTTGTATGATTATTAGATCTATGATCATTCTGCAACTTATATTTATATTCAATTGAATTCATTTTACAAACTAAAAAACAAAAAAAAATTATTTCAAAAAATCATTTTACAATTTTTAAATCTTAATTGCTAACTCGTATTATTTAATATAATTTTATGATTGAGCTAGTGCAATACACAGATTCAATAAGCCAGTAATATCCATTCTTTGATGAAGGAGTATTTTTATTAGACATGTGTCACGTTGTGATGAAACATACGGGTCTACATGTATGCGTCTTCGTAAGGGTCTAAATGGGTGTTTTAAGACCTCTTTTTACCGGCGTCTTAAGACGCCTAATTTAGACGTATTTTTGATTGATTTGACGGCTTTAAGATGTCAAAATAGGCGTCTTTAAGACTCTAAAAACATCAAAATTGGGCGTATAAAGAAGTCTTAAGATGCCAATAGAAAGGGGTATTAAGACACACTTATTTAAACCTTGACAAAGCCGTCAACATGTGTGCCAGTACGTTTCTTCCTAGGAAACAATAGTACATAAAATAACGTTTAAAGCGGGATCTAAAACGAAATCTAAAACTAAAACGAGGGGCTAGCTTTTTTTTTGAACAGTTAAACTGTCTCGTCGTGCTACCTTCAGTTATCCTGGCGATTGATAGCTAAGATCGATTCCTCGATCTCCGACCTGAGACACGTGTGCCCCCAGATGCGCGGGAACCGGATGGAATCCGTAAACCCTCGCCCCCCATTAGGTTCGAACCTGGGATTAAAGCCCTGATTCGTTCCTTCACCTGGATATCCATTAAATTGCTCCCAACAAGGTTTGAACCCATGACCTCCACATTGGGAGGGTGAGCCTTTACCAGTTGAGGCAATTCTCCGGATAAAACGAGGGGCTAGCTAATATCAATTATCAATAACTATTTTGGTAAAATCTTGGTCAAGGATGATTATTTAATTTGGTAATTTTTCCATATATATATAGTTGTATTAAATGAAAATAATGCATGCATTACACGTGTACCTTAAAATATAACAGACGAGTACAACGTATTTTTGCATTAATTTATAAAATATCATCACATTTCATCTAGTGTTTTAATATATTGAGTATTTATTTGTATTAAACAGTTATGTTTTAGGTTAATAAATATTGCTTTCGCATTAAGTACCAAAATTAACAAGTAATATATATGTTTACTAGGTTATAAATTCGTGTATTACATGGGATTTGTTATAAAGAATGATACAATTAAAATATATGATATATAATAACATAATCTACTGTAAGATGAATACATTTTATCATTATATATAAAAACAAACTATAAATCTTTAAAAACCTTTTTGTATACATAAGTGGACTTGTTTTTATTAACATTACCGTCTTTATCTAAAATTAAAATTTCATACATCCATGTTTTTTGACTCTGGATAAAGTAACATATAGTTGTTTTTATGAAAAAACTGATTGTTTCAATAATAAACCTACTTTTTATAACAATTGGCCTTGGCTTTAATTTTTGTCATTGCAAATGATGTTGCCAGAGAAAACTTTCTTATTTAAATTTAAATGGATTATTCTTATCTTACAGTGTTAGAGCATTATAGGAATGAATTTTAGGTTACTAATTACTTATATGACTTATAAATATTACTTTTGCTTCAATAACATAACTTTAGAGTGAGATAGTCTTTAATCTGATCACGTTATATAAACCATTTTTTTGATCAACATTGCTTAGCAACATCACATGAACACCAACCTTTAGTACTAACTTGTCGTAAGGCAAATTGGAAATTTTAAGACCATTTAATATGTTAAGTTAGTATAAACTTTGATCAATACCTTTAGGTAAATGCCCTGACTCATAAATACTATATGAAATTAAATATTTACTTGCATCTTCTAATAATATAGACTAGATTATTACCTCGTGTATTACACGGATTAAATATAAAGCATTAAATAATTAGTAATAAAAATTTAAAAAAATAAACAATTTGTTATAAATTAAGTAGATTACGTATTAATGAGTATTTTAAGTAATAAAATAATAATTAAAAATTTTTAATAACTAAAGAAATAATACATGACCTACTTGTTTTGAAAGAAACATATTTTTGAACTAATTGATGTTACAAATTCATTTGCTTTTCTATTAAAAACTAATTGTTACAAATCAAGAAAATAATGTATAATTTATATAATTATTAAAGTTAAATAACTTAATTTCATAATATCATTTAACATAAATAACTAAAGTTTAATTTTTCCTATCATTTTTAAAACTTTTGGTTGAACATAATTATTTTAAGCAATTTGTTTTAAGAAACATCATTTGTTTATAAAAATACCAATATTTGAAAACTATGATTTATAGTGTATTTTATTTAATTTTTGAAATTTGTTTTTATTAAACTTTTATTTTCTAAAAATACTAACTTTTCTAACTTTAAAAAAATGATTTTTAGAAAGTTTCATGTTTTATAAACTTTTTTTTGAACTTTGTTTTTTAATAAAAATATTTGATTTTAATTTATTAAAAACTATTTTCTTGCATGTAAAAAGACAAATAATATTATTACTCATTAATATTATAAGTATTTAATATGAGAGAATGTATATAATTAATAATTAAGTTAGAGAATTTAATAAAATCATAGAAAAATGACAAGTGGCAAGAAAGCATGAAAATATGACATGTGGCAAAACTTATTTTTGTTTATTAGAATAGAAAGATTACAAGTGATGATTGTTTCATCTACAACTTCATTTGGATGCTAAATTGGCATTTTCTTTGAAAAAATTGGAATATTTTAAATTCTAAAGAATGAAAGTATAAACAGATTCCATAAGATTAGAAATATGATTATCTAAATCCATAATCAAATGATCATCATGTATTTTTAGTAAAACTTTTTGAGATGATATAATAAGATGTTTGAATAAATACAATTTTATTTAAAAAATGAAGGAAACATATATTACAATATTTGAATAAAATTATAAACATAACAATAATAACATTCTTTATTAATTAGAAAACGTATAGATATAAAGCTCAAAGAGTTTTAAATCAATATTGATATTTATACAAATAAAAAATACAAAGAAACATTGGATTCGAATGTTTTAACATACATTATTAAAACAAGACTTTGGCTCTAGAATGTTGAGTTTATGCATGTAAAAGAAATTTTTTAAAAACTTTATCTAAGATGTTTGAATACAAATAATTTAATTTAAAAGATAAAGAAAATTAGAATGTGTTACATCATGTGATTAAAAGTAAAAAATAACCATGATAACATTCTTTGTTGATTAAAAATAACTACATACCCATATAAAGCTAAAGTCTTTCAAATTGAAATTGATATTTAAACAAATTAATACTGATAGAGAAAACGTATAATGTATAAGATGTTATACAAAAAGATATATACACAAAATGATTATTAAAAATAATTTTTCTTCATGAAAATATAGTAACTAATAGATTAAAGTTAATGGAATATTAATAAATTTTTGCACACGGTATGAATACAAATTAGTGTATTTAACATAGATTCACATAGTTTAATGATTAGTAAACATCATATATATATATACACACACACACAACATAGTATTAGAGGATGGCAACATGAAAATATTTTAAATGATATGAAGAAGTTAATAGTAGAGGAAGAAAAAAGTTTTGCACGTACGAATAGAGTTAAATAGATTTATGTTTGTTTATATGAAAAAATGATTAAGAGATTATATAAGTAAATATAACAAAGGAGTAAAATAAGAAAATTCGAAGATGAATTAGTTAAATATTGAGTAACAACATAAATTAAATATTAATACTTTAGATTTTTTTTTAAATTTAAATTTTTTGACTTTAAGTGTATTTCATAAAGATAAATTGAAATTACATATTTTTAGGATAAGATTGAGAAATTACAATTAAATTTAAATGAAAAATAGTTTTAAAAAAATATATAATTTTTGATGAAATGCACGTAGTTATTTTAAAATTAAGCAAGTACATATTGAAACAAATTTATTATTTGTAAGTAGGGTAATTTTTTTTAAGAATAATATGATATATAAACAATCATATTTTATATAACAATTGAAAGTAATTAAAAGATTAATTATTAAAAAGTTATAAAAAGTTTAAATATTACATTCAAAAAAGCAACAATTTGTTATTAAAAAATAGGAGTAATTAAAGTTTATATTATTCAAAATAATATTTGGAATTGTTGATGTTTGAATTTGATTTCATGTGTAATTGCCACGTGTCAAAATTAATTTGAAAATTAATGTGGTAATGATACATGTCAATTTTAAATGTAGAATTATTGTGGTAATGACACCTAAGCAAAACTATCTTCATTTATTACATAGCATAGATATAGATATAGATATATCAAACATAAATCCAACAACTATAATTAATGTGATTCATTTTACAAAATGATTACTGTGCTTTTAATTTTTTTAGAATGGTCACGCGTATGACAGTACGTATTTCAAGTTTTCAACTATCCTCTCAGATTGGATGCTTCAGGGTGTACGTTTGAGCCCATCCTAGAAGGATCCCACAACTAAGCGAATCATCTGAGCTTATGTTGACAATAAGTTTTGACCAAAATTCGAACTCAAGTATCCTATAGGAAAGTCAAAAGGGTAACCAATAGTATAAAAACCCTTGATAAACCCTCTTAACATGCTTTTAGTTTTGAATTATCATTTGAACCTCATAATGTATATACACGCAGATATATGTGTAAACGAAGGATCAAACGAAAACGTATAATCTAGTAAATTAAATATTGAACTTTAATTTATTTTAATTTTGTCATAATCTTATTGCTTTATTAGATGCGTTGAAATTGAAAGGTAAAGATTTCAATTTTTGGTTTTAGAATGAAAGAAGGGCTTTTACTTATTATATTTTTTCAGTAGCTTGAAATGAAAAGTCAAAGACATTAAAACGAGGATTCAAATGTCCTCACAAATTTGACGCTCTAGTGTATGCGTCTGAACTCTTTATATGAGAAATCTTAACTTGAATTTAAACCTAAAACTCTTCAAAAAAAAAGTATAGTAGACAACCACTAAAATAGATGCTTCCATAATATTTACAAAGTTATGAACACTTTGGCATGTGAAGTGGCTCCCCTATGAGCAAACGTCTTTTGTTTTTTCTTTGTATAGTTAGTATATTAGAAATTTATTTAATTATTACAAGTGTTCAATTAATCAATTAAGTCCTCAAAATTATTTTTCTCATTTACTAAGTGTTTCAATCATGCGTATTTTTTTATAAATATTTAATTTTTTTAAAATTTATCATGGCATATGAAATATATATAAATATTTATAAGTATTTAATTGTTATTTTGTCTCAATTACACTATTTAACAATTTTGAAACTTTGTTATTAATTTATAAATTTGTTTTCTTCACAATTACTTCTTATTTAAAGTTAATTATAAAAAATCACTTATTATTAATAAATATTCATATATGTTTCATTTGTTTCTATTAATTTGAAAAAAAAATAAAACATTTATAAAAAAATACACATAATTGTTACACTTAGTAAAAGTTGAGTGAGTTTAAAAAGAACAAAAAACTTTTGATAACTTAATTATAACATTTGCGAAACTTGATTATCATTTGGTGACATATTTCATTACAAAAACTAAATGAATAGTAATAATGAAATATTATTTTAAGATTTAAATAGGACAGTAAAAAAATTAAGGCAGCTAGTAATCTACTTGATACTGAATCGGTAAAAAGCTCGAATGAGCTAAGCCTAAATGAGCTTAAGCCATGAAATATGACTCATTTAGTTGTTGAGCTTGAGCTCGAGCTTCACTTATCTAGCTCGAGTCAGCTCATTAACCTAAACTCGCTTTTATGTATAACTTTTTTTTAAAGCAAATAAGTGTCTATTTGTATAAATAATTATTTTTATATATAAAATTATGAAAAATATAAGAAAAATTACATCTATTATGTTATACTTGAAAGATATAGTTATAATAAATATATTTAAAAAATAATTATTTAAGTAAATAATTAAACGAGCCGAGCTTGTAAATTTTCTAACGACCTGATCTCGAACTTTGCAAATAAAACTTCAAACGAGCGGAGTTCGAGCTCTTTTAGGTCTTCATGAGCCCAGCTGAAGTCATAGGAAATTGGGGCTCGAACTCGGCTCGTTTACAGCCTTAATTTTAATTTAAGCAATGAGACAATAATATTAAAATAAATAGAAACACATGATTAATAAATATCGAAGAGGTTAAAAAATCGCGACACATAATGGTATGAGTTACTTTTTTATTTATTAGAGAAAGCAAATTAAAAATCTGTATACAGCAAAAACTGAATAGAAAACTAAAGATTTATTTTGAGAAAGAAATAATTAAATTAGTTCTTAAAATTCTTTTTTTTAAAAAGAAATTCAACTTCATATAAATGCTACATAAATGAAAAAACATATAAAAATCTCTTAAAATTCAACCATTATATTTAAAAAATATAATAATCAAATACTACCCGTAATAAGAAGTCTAAATCGATCGATTTGATGTACTGTGTTGAATACTAAATCGATCTTAAATACAAAATTTCATTTAAGTAATAATATAATTACTTTCTATAATTACGTATATTTAGTTAATGATATTATGATTATCCTTAATTAAGTTTATATTAAATATTTTTAAAAAAATATTATTTTGTTATTATTATTTAATATGAATAAGAGTTAGAAAAATAAAATTTTAGGTCATATGAACACGACATGTGTCTCCTAATTTACTTATTTATTAGAATTGATTAAATTAAAGACTCATATATTATATTAAAATATATTAGTTGAATAAATACATGTTATAAACTAATAGTTCTATAAAATAATAAAGATTTAAGAGTTATAAATAACAAATAATGAATATTTAAGACCTATAAAACTATATTTGAAGATAATGCATAATTGCAATCACATTCTTGTGATTTTTTAAGTTATAATAATACAATTATTAGATTAAAAATATTTTTTCCCCAAGTTTAACTATTTAAAATTATTATTATTTAATAAAAAAGACGAACAAGAAAAATCCAGCTATTACCTGAAGTCAACATGTGAAAACCAAAGTTATTAATTTATTGCAATAAAAATTTTACTTATGTTCTTGGATTTTTACAATAAAGAGAAGGTTGTTTTTAGGACATACATACGACGATCACTTTTACGATGTGTAATATTTGCTCTAGTGTTTTTTTTTTAATGTTTTGACTTTGGATTTTTTTTGTTAACATTATATTATTAAGTTTACTTTTATACTAGATTATACCACGTGTGTTACACGGATTTAATATAAAATATTAAATAGTTTGTAACAAAAATTTATAAATTATATAATAACATTTTAATATAAAATGTTTAAAATACATATTAATAAGTACTTTAAATAATAAAACAATGATCAAAAACTTTATTTTTAAAAGAAATTAATTTTTAAAAATTTAATACTAAAAAATGTCATTTGTTTATAATAAAATATTCTTTAAAATCTATGTATATTTTTAAATTTTTTTATAACACATGTTTTTTAGGAAAAAAATGTCTAATAAATACCGATTCAAAAATTATTTATTTCTAAAAAATATTGAATTTAAAAAAAAATCATTTCTTAAAATCTTTTTAAAAAGTTTTTATAATAAATATTTATTTTTAATTGATTATTAACTTTTTAATATTAAAAAAGGTCAATAATATCATGAATATTATAATTATTGAATATGAAAGTTAATATATTTATTTAATAAGAGTGAGAGTTTAATTAGTTGATAAAAAGTTGCCAAGTGGCACTATTAGCTTAAAATTATTACAAGTGTCAAACAATATTTTTGTTTATTAAGATAGTAAGATTTGAGTATGTTGAAGCTACGCTTTTGAATTTTAGAGTGGGCTATAGTTGTTTTTATGAGAGAATACACCATAGGTTAAAAGAGTAAGAATCATTGTGATATATTTTTGTATCTTCATTCTCGCAAAATGCTTTACACATTCTGGCCCACGCGTAGATTGAATATGAACTATTTTAATTTATTTACAAAAATACAATAATGACATTATGTATATGCATTTACCATGTAAATAGTCGGAGTTAATTCATGCAAATGTTTTCACCCACATAAATGTCATCTGTTATTCCATAATTAATATGTATTTTCTTTGTTTGTAAGTATATCGCTTTTAGTTCCAAATGAAATAAGATAGCATTATGCTATCTGGCCTCTTATTAAGGATCCCACGACTTAATTTTTAAAAATCAAATTGCCATTACATTACCTATATATAAATATATTAAAAAATCAAAGTTATAGATAGTACTATATTAAATGTTTGGATGATGGTGACAATCATTCTTGTTTTTGTATATGTGTTTTGATATTTAGGGACATGTCTGAATTTTGATACTCAATATCTTGATACGTAACGCGTGGGGTAATCCGCTAGTTATGTAAAATTGACAAAAGTATTTCCTACATCAGTAAAATTATACCTATATATACATGTACAATTTGTTAATGTTATAGGAAAATTTTCTACAAAGTGCACCAAAAATAACGACGTGTTGCCGTGGTAAAATTTAATTATTTTGTTATTTTTATAATGAAACAAAATTGATAAATAATTATATATGTATACTTCTGGTAAAATGATGCTTTTGGTAAAAAGATGGAAAATAAATTACAGTCACTTATAAATTAGTTCAAAGGGACTCCAATTGAACACATTCAAGCATCATTAGAATCAACTCTTGAACTCTACGAACTTATTTTTAAGGTTTATAGATTATAGAATTTATGTTTTGTAGCTCATTGTATTTTTATGCAAATCTATGTCATTCTTTCTCGTCATTATACTGTTTTTCCTCCTTGTCATTGTACTACTACAAAATAAATCTAATGCAACATTTTTTTGTTACAAAAGGTTGCAAAGATGTTGCATTAGCCTAATGCAACCTTTTTATTACATAATACAACTTTTTTTTTAAAAAAAGTTGCATTTAAAAAATTTGCATTAGGAAAAAAAAGTTGCATTATGTAACAAAAAAGTTGCATTAGATCTAATTCAACTTTAGCATAATTCAACTTTAGCAATGCATTCGTTTTTTTAATATAAATGTTGTATTAAGATTTATCTTTATATTTAGTTTTCAAGGTTTAACTTTTAGATTTTAGAATTTACATCTTCTAGCTTATTGTCTCATACTGCTTGCCAATGTGTTTTCTCTTCTTGATTTTGCTTTAGGGTTTTGTATCTAAAGTTTATTTTTTGAGTTTAGCTTTTAAGGTTTATCTTTAAAAGTATAGCTTTTAGGTTATAAAATTTATGTTTATAACTCGTTGTATCTTCATGTTTATCATTTTGTCAATTATGCTTGTTATTGTTTTTAGGTTTAACTTTAAGGTTTAGGATTAGACGTGCTAGTTTCAATGTTGCTCCGGTGAGTTCAATTAGAATTCGTTTAAGACTTATAGATTGCTAAAACTCCTTTTCATTCATTTTTACCTTAAAGGGAGCCTTTTAAAAACTACCTTACAAGGGTATCTTGTATCATGAAACAATAAGCTAGTTTGAAGTTGTAACAATTATAATGGAACATATGGGGATAAATATGGGTTGCAAGTCTAGCATTTTTTTTTTAAAATACATGTCTAGCCCTAATAATAGAGATCTAAAAGAGTATATCCAAGGAAATGTTTAATTTGGGGGTAATGTTTTCTTGTGTTTGTTTAGAAGCTTATTTGAAATTTCAAACATAAACGAATATATAATAGTTGGGTCTTTCACTCACATCTTTGTTGTTCTTTCTCTCACACGACACACATGCACACATATATATTGATACACATTAGACAAATACCAAATCATTTTATTTGGTGTTATATTATATATGTATTAGGCCATAATGTTTACACCATCTCAAATATAATCAGCCCATTTAAGTGCATTGATTGTAGTTTAGAGGAGAGTTTGCATCTAAGCATCATCAAAGAGAGAGCAATCCAACCAAGTTTGTGATTTGACAACCAAAAATAAAGCCATTAGTTCCTCATGGCTAAAGATAACCATTTTTGTGGTATGAGGAGCTAAATGCTTCAAATGTTATTAGAGACACTCTTGCTTTGTTGTATTTACTATGATGGGGGTAAACCTCATTAGAAGTGTTCAAAAAAATCAGTATCTAAATCCGAAATATCCGAAAAAAATCGGATATCTGGAAGTTCAGATATCCGGAAGTTCGGATTATGATACCTATTTTGAAAATTTTTGGATAGTTCGGATATCCGATATCTGAAATAGTATTTTTTTTCCTGAAATTTTTCGGATAATTTTTTGGATATCCAGAAATTTTTCGGATATTTGGATATCCGAAATATACATTTTTCAACTTTTTTAATTTTTTCCCCAATTTCGTATTTCCGAAATTTTCGGACATCCGAAAATGAACATCGCTAAACCTCATAGGGGATGAAGAGTCCTAAGAGGGAGTGTTTTGATATCGATCTTAAGCATATCTTTTATCATTTGTTCTATGTTTTGTTCTATCAATGAAAGAGATGCCAAACCATAAATAATAACTCGCCTTAAATAACATTATTGCATTTTTGCATTAATGCATTTTTGGTGCAACGTATAAGAAAGCCTTAAATATCATCAACGCCCATAATAAGATTCAAAAGAATATATTCAATATCGTTAGTAATTCTGTACTACTATTCCTATAAATTTCTATAACCAAGTAGAATAAAGATTGATAACATAAAATTAGTATTAGAAACAATGATGTGTATTGACTATATATTGTTATGAATAGGTCATACATATAGTTTGTTTTCTCATTGCTTGTAACCTTTATAACCTTTTATTGTTGAGTGTAATATACTTTGAAGCATGTAGTGAATTGTATTTTCTTATAATTATTTTTTTAGTATCAATGTGAGATTGAGTGTTCACTATCAAGATTGTTTTTGCCAATCTTAGCAATCACAAACTCAAGAATCGATTATACCAAGTGGTATATAGTAGAGGTGGACAAAAAATCCGGAAGCACAACCGACAACTTTGGATCAAAATTTTGGTTTATGTGAAGAGTTACTCTATTAATAACTAGGCTATTACCCCGTGTGTTACACGGATTGAATATAAAATATTAAATAATAAGTGATAAAAATTTATAAATTCTGAAACCATATTTTGATATAAAATGATTAAATTACGTATTAACAACTATTTGAAGTAATAAACAATAATAAAAATTTTTAATAACAATAGGAATATATCTAACATTCTTGATCTGTAATAATTTAGATCTTTGAAATAATTAACTTTAAAAATTTAAGTTAATTTTCTATCAAAAACTAACTATTTCAAATTAGTAAGGTAATGTAACATTTTTGTAATTATTAAAGTAAAAAAAAACCTAATATGAAATTATCTTTAAACATACAAGACCAAAAATGTAATTTGTATTGCCATTTTTATAAATTTTGGTTTGTTATCATTTTTTTGAAAATTTTTTTTAAGAAAACTTATTTTTTTTCATACAGCTTTTATTTCTAAAAAAAGGTTAGAAATATTTTTTTTTAATTTTGATTTAAAAAAATATATAATATAAACATTTTTAAAGTAAGTTTTTAATTAAAATTATTTGATTTTCAATTTATTAAATAACTATTTTTTAATTTGTAATAGATAAATAATATTATTAGCTAGAATTATTATAATAACTATTTAATATGAGAGATAATATAGTCATTTAATAAGAGAGATAATTATGTAAATGTATAAAAGATTGACAAGTGGCAAAATAGTTTTAAAATGTGACAAGTGACAAATGATGATTTTTGTTTATTATAATAGTAAGATAAGATATGAGACCTTTAGCAAATTTATGATTGGTTAATTCAATAGATATATGATAATTATTACCAAGATGAATTGTTATTAAAATAAATTAATTACTTTTATTTTAACGACGACGATTCTACATACTACGTGTTGTCTTAGCAGGGCCCACCGGACAGATGTAAGACACGACCGCATTAGATACGCAGGAACCCATTGTAATGGGTAAACCATCGCACCCTATTGGTCCAGAATCCGAGATTACACTCAAGATTTTTTCCTTCTCCTGAATATCCTTTAAATTGCCCCTTGACAGGACTTGAACTCATGACATATTGATCACAAGATAAATCTCTAATCAGTAAACTGAATTCACAGGAGAATTAATTTCTTCGATATTTTCACTTAGTATAAAAAGGACTTTGTACAGTTGGGAATATTTATATATCCGTTTTTTTTTTTAGCAAAAACGAAGCCGCATCCAACCATACATTGCAACCCTAATACATATAACGCACCCTCAATTACTTCTCAGCTTTCTTCAATCCATCATCACTTTCATCCTGCTTCTTCAACTTTCTCATATTTGCTTCCAACTGATCTCCAGTTTTTATTCATCATCATATAAAGATTCATCACGAATTCGCATCGGCAAGTAAGCTATCTGTACGCAATCGCTTCTTCTTTTACCGTAACTCTGTAGTCGAGTTTTATAATTCTGTTACGCTTGTTTGATTCGATATCGCACGGATTAATTGGTGCTGTTGGTTGATTATTGTATATTTGATTCGGTAATTTTGTTTAGTGCTTTCAGATTTCGATTCGGATTCGTATTTGGATTTGTATTTGGATATGGATTTGGATTCTAATTCTTAAGATGCCTGCATACATGTGCTTTCATGTACCTTGATTTTGAATTTTTGTTGTGTTTTTTAGGGTTCTTCTAGGTTTGTAGTTTATTCGTCGAAAAAACGTTGTATTGATGGGGAAAAAGAAGCCTGCAGCTAGGGAGGATGATGTAGTTGGCGGTGCGGGGAAGTCGAAAAAGAAAGCTTTAGTGATTGATGATGATGAGTATTCAATTGGAACTGAATTATCTGAGGAGATATCTGTTCCGGGGCCTGTTGCTGGTAAGAAAAAGGGTAAAAAGGGTAATCAGAAGAGTATGCCAGTGAATGATGATGCAGAAGATGTTGATGATGGTGATGATAAGTTGGAGATTCAGTTTACTGGTAAGAAGAAACCGAAAGCAAAGACGAAAAAGGGTGGGAATTCTTTTGGTGTTTCGGGATTTGCATTGCTTGGTGATGAAGATGGGGATGAAACTTCTGATGTAACGAAGGATGAAGAAGATGCTGTTAGTGAGGAAGAAGATGCTAGTGTTGTCTTTAGTGGAAAAAAGAAGTCATCAAAGTCGAAAAAGGGTGGTAGTTTGTTTATTGGCTCAGCGTTTGATACAATTGGGGATGATGACGATGACGACGAAGGGGTTTCAGTGGATAAGGCAGAGTTAAAGAATCAATCTGATTATGAAGAAGATGAGCCAGTTATTTCTTTTACGGGGAAGAAGAAATCATCTAAATCAAATAAGAAACCCAGTGGTAGTGTCTTTTCAATGCTTGATGATGAAGAAAATGAGAAAGAAAGTGAAGGTGATGCACCCCTTACCTTTACGGGAAAGAAGAAATCTACCAAGTCATCAAAGAAGAAAAACATTCCTTCTGATAATGAAGATGTTTCGGTCTCTGGATTGAGTGTTGATGATGGTCCTGATCTTGATGAAGAAGATTCTTCTATGATTAAGTTTTCGGGTAAAAAGAAGCCATCTAAGAAGAAAACCAATAACACAGTTGATGAACATGAACATGAACATGAACATCAACGTGAACATGAACAATTGAATACCAGTGTCACTAGCAAAGAAGCTGATGTCCCGGAAACTTCCAAGAATAAAAAAAAGAAAAAAAAAGGTGGAAGAACAGCCCAAGAAGAGGATGACCTAGACAAAATTCTTGCAGAATTGGGTGAAGCTCCCACACCTGCTCCACCTTCTTCTGCTGCAGAACCACCACAGGAAGAGAAGGTTCAACCTCAGGCTGAACCAGTCACAGTGGCAGATGAAGATGGTGTAAAGGATGGAAATGAAGAGCCTGTAGAGTCTGCAGCTGCTAAAAAGAAGAAAAAGAAAAAGGAAAAAGATAAAGAAAAGAAGGCAGCTGCAACCCCAGTTGTTGAAGAAAAACCAGTAGAATCAAAGGGTAAAGTACCTGATAAGAAAGTTCCAAAGCATGTTAGAGAGATGCAAGAAAGACTTGCCAGAATTAAAGAAGCAGAAGAGAAAAAGAAAAGGGAAGAAGAAGAGAAGTTAAGGAAAGAAGAGGAGGCACGCTTACTTGAAGAAGCACGCGAAAGAGAGCTAGAAGAAAGAAAGCGTTTGAGAAAAGAAAGAGAAAAAGAAAAATTGTTGAAAAAAAAACAAGAAGGAAAACTTTTGACAGCAAAACAGAAAGCAGAAGCTCAAAGAAGGGAGTTAATGAGGAATCAGTTTCTTGCAAACACAGGTGGTTTGCCCCAACCAACTGCAGAGACTAGTAGTGCACCCACAAAACGTCCCAAGTACATAACTAAGAAATCAAAGCCACATCAGCAGGCGAATGGGAAACCCTCTACTCCCTACCAGGATGACAATGTCTCTGAGTTGGGTTCTGTAGATGCTGATAAGGCTGATGATGTGGACATGGAAAATGTGGAGGAGAACTTAGAGGCTCCTGCAGTTGAACAAGAGAGTGGGAACAAAGAAGAAGATGAGTCAGATGATGAATGGGATGCAAAGAGTTGGGATGATGTTGATCTCAAATTGCCAGGTATGGGTGCATTTGATGAGGATGAAGTGACTGAACCTGAACCTGAACCCAAACCTGAGCCTGTACTTGTTAAAAAGGATATTAAAACCAAGGAAGTGCCTCAAAATCAGCCATCGGCAGTTATTGCAAACAAAGGTAAACTAAAACCTGTTAATGGTAAAATGGAAGATAAGGAAGAAGAAGCAGCTGAAAAGACACTTAGGTCCCCAATTTGCTGCATTATGGGTCATGTTGATACTGGAAAAACCAAGTTGCTTGATTGCATTAGAAGGACTAATGTACAAGAAGGTGAGGCGGGTGGAATCACACAACAAATTGGTGCCACTTATATTCCTGCTGACAATATTCGTGAGAGAACAAAGGAATTAAAAGCTGATGCAAAACTTAATGTTCCTGGTTTATTGGTTATTGATACACCTGGGCATGAGTCTTTCAAGAACTTAAGGTCTCGGGGTTCTGGTTTATGTGATATTGCCATTTTGGTTGTCGACATTATGCATGGCTTAGAACCACAAACCATTGAGTCTCTAAGTCTATTGAGAATGAGGAACACTGAGTTTATTGTGGCCCTAAATAAGGTATGCTGGTACTCAATTATAAACATTACTCAGTTGGTATTCCTCTTTTCCGAACTTTGTACATTGTATTGTGGAATGTGTAGGTTGATAGGCTATATGGGTGGAAAACATGCCGAAATGCACCAATTGGAAAGGCAATGAAGCAGCAATCTAAGGATGTCCAACTTGAATTTGATCATAGGCTCACTCAGGTCAACTTTCCTTTTTGTAATCAGCATTTCAGTTTCTTTTCCTTTACTGACTTTTTTGTCATGATTTGTGCTTTATAACTTCAGATAATTACACAATTTAAGGAGCAAGGATTGAATACTGAATTGTACAGCAAGAACAAAGAAAGGGGGGAAACTTATAGTATTGTACCTACTAGTGCTATAAGGTAGTTTTTTTTTCCCTATGATCTAAAGCAATACATCATTTGAATATTGATATTTTGAACGAAGGAATTGATCTTTTTTGGTTCAACAGTGGGGAAGGCATACCAGAAATGTTATTATTACTTGTCCAGTGGGCTCAGAAGACAATGATTGATAAACTCACATACAGTAACGAAATTCAAGTATGCCATATTTCTTTCTATGCATCTTGTTTTTTCTTCTACAAGTACATATCTCTGATTCATTTGTTTGGAATTGGATTCTTTTTAGTGTACTGTATTGGAGGTTAAAGTCATAGAAGGCCTTGGAACAACCATTGATGTGGTATTGGTTAATGGTGTGCTTCATGAGGGAGATGAAATTGTTGTTTGTGGCTTTCAGGCAAATCCTAGTACTATAATTGTCCATTGAAGTTGTTATTATGGTAGCTCTTGTTTAACAAACAATATCTGTTGTAGGGACCAATTCATACTACTATTCGCTCATTATTAACTCCCCATCCAATGAAAGAACTCCGAGTAAAGGTATGAATCTATATAAATGAAAACTAACATTAACATAATGCTGAACTAGTAGGATAACATGTAGTTATTCTAAGTTTTGACGAGTCTATATTTTCTTTTATTTAGGGAGCCTATATTCATCACAAAGAAATCAAAGCTGCACAAGGGATCAAAATTACTGCACAGGTGATGTTAACTTTCAAAGACGTGTAACTATTTGCTTTTCTTTTGGTCAACACAAGTTTATTATTTCGTATGTTATTGACTGTAACATCTGATTTTTCTTGTGCAGAATCTTGAACATGCAGTAGCAGGTACTGCCTTATATGTGGTGGGACCTGATGATGATGTGGAAGAGATCAAAGAATCAGTGATGGATGATATGAGGAATGTAATGAGTAGGATTGATAAAAGTGGTGAAGGAGTTTATGTTCAAGCATCTACTCTTGGATCATTAGAAGCATTACTCGAGTTTTTAAAAACACCAGTTGTCAACATACCTGTCAGTGGTATAGGTATAGGTCCTGTGCATAAAAAGGATGTTATGAAGGCTAGTGTGATGCTAGAAAAGAAAAAAGAATATGCGACAATTCTAGCTTTTGATGTAAAAGTGACCCCAGAAGCCCGAGAGCTTGCAGATGATATTGGTGTCAAAATTTTTTTAGCCGATATTATTTACCACCTATTTGATCAATTCAAGGCTTATATTGATAATCTCAAGGAAGAAAAGAAGAAAGAAGCTGCTGAAGATGCTGTGTTTCCGTGTGTGCTCCAAATTATGCCAAATTGCGTGTTCAACAAGAAGGATCCAATCATTCTTGGTGTGGATGTTATTGAGGGCATTCTTAAGGTATTTTTTGAACATAATATTATTCATTTTTTTTATCATATATTTTCAAGGTTTTCACATTCTTAGTCATATACATGCTTTTCTTGTTTACTATAAATGATTTCCAATCTTTATGACTTTATCTTTTTTTAATAGTTAATATTGCTATACTGATTGACTGAATAATTATTATTTGCATCTACATGAGTGTGATAATGTGTGCTATGTAATCTTTATGACCAATTGCTCTCTTAATATTATTTAATCCTTGGAGTATATGTTTGCAAATAACATGGTTGGATGAATATTCAATGGCAAATTATTTTATAATTATGGAGTTCTTTTCATAGTTGCATGTCTCTAAGGACACCTTTTGATTATTGTATCTGCTATTTTAATATTAAAAATGTGAATTATTTTTAATCATTAGACAGCATTTACCCAGTTTTTACTTTCTGCAGATTGGAACTCCTATTTGCATTCCTCAGAGGGATTTCATTGATATTGGGCGGATCTCATCCATTGAGAATAACCACAAGCCTGTCGAATTTGCCAAGAAAGGACAGAAGGTGGCTATCAAGGTATACATACGCCTTCACTCGATGTGTTTATATATTGTATTTCATTAGAGGTGGAAAAATGGGCTATCCGTGCTAGTTGGGTTACATGTCAGAGTTGGTTTTTTAACTTTTTATCCAAGTAAATCAAGCCATGATACTGCCAGAGACATGTTTTCGCCATTTTTGAAACCTTATAAATGATGTGTAATGTGTTTAAGATGATTGCAAAAACTATATTTTTAACAAAAAAACATACCCTTTTTATGTATGTGATTTAGGAGTATTGTTACACTTTTGATAACACTCGACCCATCCTTTGTGTTAGCCCATTAGAATCAAAACATAACTGAAATGAATCAGTTTAAATTACAACCTTGATATGTGCTTCTAGGATGGTTTTATTCATCTTAGCAATGCCAACTCAAAAACATTCCTCTTGTACAAACAAACATACATACTCGGTCAAGTGCCAGTCCCACTAACAAGTAGGGTCTTGATCTTACCCTATTTCTAATGGGATTAAGAGGCTGCTTCTAAAAAAGACCCCTGGCACAAAAGTGTCAAAATTTTATTTATAAGTAAAAAAAGTTTTTTTTTTAAATAAAGATATGCAAATCACAAAGTTACGTATGTAATCTATAAAGCTACATATGTAGTGTACAAGTTACATATATGTAATAGCATGAACCCCATATATATTTTTATTTTTTTTTTCTTTTTGTTAACATTTCTAATATTATAATAAAAAGAAATGAAAAACAGAAAACGAAAACAAATTTGATTGATAATGATTGTGACTAGTTTTCTAAGTTTTCTTCAAAATGAAGGTTTTTAGTAGAACCCTCCAATATATATATATATATATATATATATATATATATATATATATATATAAGGATTCAATCCTATGAAAACCCGATCTTAAAGAAAACCCTTAAACCCTATGTAAGCCATTGATTTGGAATCTTGAAAATAAATACGTGGTCCACATTAAAAATGATCCGTTTATTCAAAACCCAATTTTATATTCAGATTTAATTTGGACAACATATTTATTTTCAAGATTCCAAATCAATGGCTCACACAGGGACTAAGGGTTTTCTCTCTAAAATCGGGTGATCATAGGATTCAATCCCTATATATATATATATAGGGGAGGGTTCCTAAGAAAACCTCATTTTCTAGAAAACTAAGAAAACAATTTTTTCACCATTGATCTAAAGAATTAATGGTTGAGATCATATAATGGTAATATTGTAAATAAGTGGTAATTAAAAGATTTAATATAAATCACAAGGATATAATAGTCAAATTAAAATTTTCTCTCTCCTCTTTTTAATTAATTCCTAAAATAACTCACTTCTCTAATCTCTCTTAATTTAAGTAATAAAATTAATTTTAAAAAAAATGGTTTTTTTACTTCAAAATTTGAATTCAAAAATCTGGATTTTTTCGGTTAAAAAAATTGAATTTCTTCAATTAAATCTAAATTTTATGATTACATATGTGTAATCATATACTTGGTTACATTTGTAAACCTGATTACATATATGTAATCATATATGTAATCATATATCTGCTTTCACATATACCTGATTACATATATGTAATCATATAGCTGGTTTTATGTATACCTGGTTACATATATGTATTCATATAACTGGCTTCAAATATACCTGATTACATGTATGTAATCACATACACCGTTACATTTATATATTCAGGTTTCTTTGAGATAAAGATTTTGTTTTCAGTTTCAAACATGGGAATATAAGAATTGATCGATGCAATTTTGCGTTAGTGAATTTATAATACTCATAAACCCAAACAACAAATAAATACACAAAAATAATAAATGAAATCGTAGAAACAAGTTCACATCAAAGTAATTAACTACCACTCGATTAACAATTACAAATATTAACCGACCAAAGTGAAAACCCCTGTACAACCCATATCACAATTTAATTGCGTTGTATCCCCATATGCACCCTAGTTTTTGCAAGGTAACCAAAATGGGTTCATGAAAAAAACAATGAATCGATGGGTATTGAATTGTTTTTTAAAATCTCTAACTGATAGCAATCCACACATTTCGGTTGGTCATATAGAATGTTGCTGCTGATCCATAGGTCTAGTTTGTAGTTGTGTATACATATATTATATTTGAGAGATTTAGGAGAGAAATAAACGGAAAATAGTTGAACAAATATATAAATTCCATAAATAAACAATAATAATTTACCAAAACAACCTTTTGAATAAAAATTATAAAAAATAAAAGAAATTATTTGATTGGTTGGAAAGGGTTTTCTAAGTTTTCTTCAAAATGGGTGGTTTTCTTATGAACCTTCCTATATATATATATATATATGTTAAACGACAATTTGCCCAACAATCAATGTCTCACACATAGCAAATAGGAAACATATCACTTAATTGAAACATTTAAACTAAGGTGTATTTAATACTAAGCTAATACTTAGAGCTAAAAATGTCTTAACCTTTATATCTTAGAAATCTAAAAAATCCAAAAGTCTCTAGCTTTTATCCTATATTTTCAAGAACTCCTATTGCTGATCATGTCCTCAGAGAGTTTAAAATCTAAAAATCACTAAGAATCTGCTTCTCCCACTTCAACCTTAGTCTACCTTTACTCATCTTCCCCTCCATTATGATAGTTTTGTTAGCTTCACTGAATTTACAACAAAGATATCCAGTTTCTAGCCTTGCATTTAGGTCTTCTTTTGTCTTTTATCACCAACACAATATCATCCGCAAAAAGCACGCATTATGGGATGTCCTCCTAAATATGCTTTAACAGCTCATCAGTGATGACTACAAAAAGGAACAAGATTAATGCCAATCCTTGATGAAGTCTCACCTCTATTGGGAAGAAGTTTGTATCTCCCACTAGCCCTCTACACTTGTTATAGCTCTTGTATATATCCCTTATTATCTGTATGTATTTTTAAGGTATCGAAGTGTCCTAAATCACCTGGCGTGGCACACTGTCATAAGCTTTCTCTAGGTCAATGAACACCATATGCAAATCCTGCCTTTTCTCCCTATATATCTCCATCAACCTCATCGTGTATATCACCTATGTAGTTGAACGACTCGGCATAAAGCCAAATTGGTTCGCTACGACTTGAGTTTCTCTTCTCAATCTTGTCTCAATGACACTTTCCCATAGTTTCATTGTATGGCTCTAGAGCTTTATCTCTTTGTAGGTATCGCAATATTCTTCTTGTAAATTATATATATATATATATATATATATATATTAAAATAACAAGCTAATGAATAGTAAAATTATATTTATTATATTTTGACCATTAAACTTTTATTTATTTTGTTTTAACTTAAAAATTTACATAATAGATTTATGATTTTTTTATTGTAGATTAATGATTTTTTTATTGTGAATTGTTTTAAGATGTTTTGATTGTAGGTTGTTTATGCTTACCATTTTGACTGTGTTTTCATTCACGTTTTTTGTGCTTATTTTTACGACGAAGTACGCTCTTAAGTTTTTTAGCAAAGGTGTTCATTTTATGACAGAGTAATTATGTTTGAACAGTAAATTTACAATTTTTTCATTTCAAGTTTTTTTTTAATGTTTTGATTTTAGGTTCTTTATGCTTACCGTTTTGTTTGTGTTTTAATTCGGATTTTGTACGCTTGCTTTTACGCAATGTTGTAAAAATCGCTAGGCGCTAGTCGGGCGGTGGGGTGGGGACTAGGGATTAGTCGGGATTAATCGGCCAACTAATCGGCCTAGTCGGATAGTCGGGCCTAGTCGGCCTTAGGAGACTAGCGATTAATCGGCCGATTAATCGGCCTAGTCGGGGATTTTTACAACCATGCTTTTACGATATAATATTCTTTTGGGTTTTACAGTAGATTGACAGTTGTTTTTACGACAGAGGAAGCATTACGGTTTTAGGGGAAAATTTAGTTGTGACGTGTACTTACCGCCGCAACGTGCGGCTGGTTAAAACTAATTACCTTATAATACACGTGAATATTGAATGACTCAATGGGATTATGTTAGTTTTTAGTCATTACACAAGTAATAGCTTTCATATTTCAACTATTGTTCCCAAATATATTTGTTATTCATGCTTATATGGCATGCAAAACAACCATAATAATTTAAAAAATGGTGATTGTGAAATCCAAGTTACTATATAAAAAAATGTTTTTTTTGGATCTTTTTCCTTTTAATAAGATTCTATATTTAAAGGAGGTAATTTATCGCGGGTCAAGTGGGGTAAAACCGCAAATCATTAATTTAATCTAAAAAATTAATGCATCCACCTCCTAAATTACTACTTAAAAAAATTTGATTATTGTTATAATAGGAACGTTTTAGATCTTATTTAACATACCTAGTTATTTATGTTTACATTTCAAGATAACGGGCAGCAATGCTGAGGAGCAACAAAAAATGTTTGGAAGGCATTTTGAGATGGAAGATGAGCTTGTCAGCCACATCTCAAGACAGTCAATTGATGTACTAAAGGCCAATTATCGGGTAATTAAACTTTAAAATCTAAAATGATTATTATTTAACATCTGTACTTATGGCAGCTTACATTTTATAATTCACTGCATATGTACAGGATGAGTTGACCAATGAAGAATGGAAGTTGGTGGTCAAACTAAAACATCTCTTCAAGATACAGTGAGTTACCCCTTTCTGTTTTTTCATGCTTTCTCTTTTCTGATAAGCATGACGGCGGTGGTTGTGCGGCGGAATGTATACAAAGATTAGTTCAATTTAAAAACACTCGGGGGGTACTTGAATATATGATCAACGTTTTCAGAATCATGATAACATCTATAAGAGCAGCAAAGAGCTGAAACATGACATTATTTAAAGTGACGCGGTCCGAATGATTTTGTTTTTTCAATGGAAACCCTTTTTTTTTTTTTTTTAATTTTCCTTTTGGATTTTCAAATGTTTTATGTGATTTAGGCCTTATAAGTTAAATACATTGCGTGTTGTTGCTTATCATTGAAAGCAAGACTGTTTCTTGTTGCAATAACACCATTGTAGCAAGTAAATTCATGTATAGCCTGTGCAAGGGGACTGCTGCTTGGAAAATGCTTTATTGAGGCACCTATTTGATCAGGGTGGGTATGCAATTTTTTTTTTTCGTTTTAATCACAGAAATTTAAATATGAACTCTTTTTGTTGTTTTTGTCCCAAAAGTGTGACTATTTTAATAAAATTACAGTTAACTTTTTTTTTCTTTTGTTTTGGCCATAAAATTTAGATAGTAGACCTTAAAGATTTGAATTAAGAAACTTTTATTATTATTATTTTTTTAATTTTTTATTTGGTCACAGAAGTTTAAAGTTTTGTTTTTTTTTTCCTTCACAAAAGTTTTACGAACACTTTTGTTTCTTTTATTTTAAGCACAAAATTTAAATCATATAATATTAGTAATATTTGAAAAGTATAATTATAAATATATATAAACTAATATTAGAAATTAGTAAATTGGATAATTAAAAAATACAGTAAGCCGAGCTCGAGCAATAAGTGATCATCATTTTGTTATTCTAGTATGCATATGTAATATCAACTAAGTTATCCTATCTATCTTTTGTATGTAATGATAGTATGGAAAATCATAAATATTAGTAACAAAGGAATTCCCTAGGTTTTTATTACTATTTCATTTGTGCATTGCTTGATGACATATTAGGTTAAAGACATACATATTATATATGTAAAATATATAAATTTTAAAATTATTTATTTTGAATAAAAATTAAATAGCTTTACAAAAATTTAAAAGAATATGCCTCATGTTGTACTTGTATCATTATCAAAAATATTATTTAATAGAAAAAAAAGAAAAATTAAAATTTAAAGAAAATGTCTTGCAAATATTTAATAGAAGTGAGACGTGAAAATTAATTTATTGGTAGTTTATAAAAATTGGCATGTGTCATATCAAAACATTTATTTATTCTATTAATATAGATAGAAGATATAGATTTATTTTTTAGATTTAAATTGGGTGGTCGTGATTGGGTTTGGGGTTAAGTTTCTAAAATTGGGTTATCATAGGATACACTATGTGTGTGTATAATTGGAACTTATAATAACTCATTTTAAAGAGATAACCTAATATAATTTGTCAAGATCAATCCAAATCATTGATATTTTTCAAATACTATTATTACAAATGTACAATACTTTCTTTTTATGTGTAAACTCACATACGTTTACGATTTTACACCGGTGTACGTTTTATAAATTTGCACGTGCCGCTAAAATTTTAAAACTTACGATGCTTTAAATTTTGAAGTGCATGTGAAGTTACACATACACACTAAAAAAAGGGTTGTGCATTTGTAATGACAATGTAAAAGCATAACAACGGTTAGTAAAGCATACATTGATTGAATTGTGGCTGAACCAATTTGTCGTGACGATTCCTAACATTGTAGCACAAAGTCACTCCGAGCCGATAATATCCATATAATGGGATTTATTTAGTTATGTAATAAACTAATAATGATATGCCCATTAAGGTAGTAATAATCTTGATTCTGAAATTTGTGCTTGAAGACTATTATCTGAGAGAGAGACTATATTAAGGTTCTTTTATTGTAGTTCTTGGTTTGCATGATAAGAGATCGTGATGTAATATGCGATTTGGTGGGGTGATCTGTATTTGCAACCTTATCCAGACCTGAATCTCATACAAATTTTGAATCACAAGTTATTACGTGACAAATCATGGGTTGTGCCAGCTAGTTATATGTTAAATTGTTAAAAAGTTTTAGATTAAGGCACATGTTACTATTTACTAATACAGGTGCACAAGCCGGTTAACCATTCAAAAACCGGTTTTGGAATAAACAAACCGGTCAAAGTTTGGTCATCGGTTTTACCAATAATTGATTCACTTAATAACCGGTTTTTCAAGCTCTAAACCGAAACATATATAATAATCGAAACCAATTAACAATCAAATAACCGATTTTTTACTTAGGTGGACCGGTTAACTAGTTTGGTCTTTTGAAACCTCAAACTGCTCCTAAACCGTTGGATTTTTCAACAACCTAAAACCGATTTTAAAAACCGGTTTAAAACTAATTTTAATCGGTTACGAACTGATACCGGTTCTTTTAACCGGTTTTTTTTAGCATTATCTCTATTTACTAAGAGGATTCATATTAGAATCACCATCTTAATCTTTATATTTAATTACATATTATTTTCTCTATATTTACTACACTTTATTATTTATTAAGGTGTATGCTATATACTAAAAGCATTCTTAAGTTTGTTCAACTTACCATATTTTATTCTTAAATCTCTCTCTCATTTACAATTACTTGTGTCATTATTTTCTCTACCTTACAATCTTACATATCCACAAAAAATTTATATATTTGATAAATTGTAAATTCCTATATTTATTGCATCATTGGAGTATTAATAATGGAGTATCTATCTCCATGACTCCATCTATATTTTTTAGAGAGTTTTATCTTGCACCTCCAACAAGCTCTATATCTTTATTTTTATCTTTAAATTTTAGAGTTTTGTAAACAAAGATTCTCTAAATATAGATACACTACTCATAATCTCTATATTAGTGTAAAAGAAAAGAAAAAATAAAATAAAAAAAAATATATTTTTTTTTGCATGTTTATCCAAATATTGAACACTCAATCAACACAAACTCATAGAAACAATTATGGTCTTCATAATCACAGTCCACAATCCATACATCACAATCATGACATCTACGTAGGATCAAAAGATTAGCCGGATCAATCAACTCTTCTAGTGGACATTATTTGTATAATTGTAAGTAAATATTAAGACTCTAAATACATGCATTCATAGACCATATATGAACATATACATACATACATACGTGCACACAAATTTTGCAAAATGAGTGTTTTTATACAAATTAAGATAAAGGGTGTTTATTAATACTTCTAATTTCTAAAGGGTATTATTTGTATTTCTAAAAATCCCAAGGGTATTATTTGCACTTTCGGAACCATTTGATCTTGTTTCATGTACCCTTGCTTTTAGGTCCTCATTCTTTCCTTTTAATTCCTTATCTTCAATGCCATTTTTCTTTTATAAAGTATATCTTTATTAACATCATAATTCATCAATAAAATACACACACATATATAGGGGATAATGACTTTATATATTATAAATTTTAAATATAATCATCGTTCATCTCTCAACCCTTTTCCAACCATTTTCTAGCTCTCAAGCAATACATCTTTTTTTCTTTCTTTTTTTTAAACCTAAGTATGATCACCACAAATCAAAAGATACCAATGTAGAATTGAACATAGTTCTTGATATGAATCAGCAGACAAACGAACCGACGCTTTGACTCTGGGCCTTTCGGTAATTTGTTAAAGTTAATAAAAGAAAAGATGCCTTTTAAAAAAGTTGAAATAAAAAGAAATTAAAGAAAAAGTATGTGATGAACCCACACAAGGGGATGACCCTTCACAAAATGAATGAAGGTGGTATTCGTGTTTTGAAAGTGTTAGATGACGTATTATATTTGAAATTATTAATTAAAGAACATAATCAATTATAATAGAGTAAAATGTCATTTTAGTCCTTGTGGTTTGCCAACTATTGCCATTTTAGTCCAATAGTTTGAATTTAGCAATTTTGGTCACTATAGTTTCATTTTATTGCCATTTTCATCCCTATGGTTTGGTAAATTTTGCCATTTTAGTCCAAAATTTTAAATTTAATTGGACTAAAATGGCAATAAAATGGAAACCATAATGACCAAAATGACAATAAAATGAAACCATAGTGACCAAAATGGCAAAATTCAAACTATTGGACTAAAATGACAATAGTTGGCAAACCACGGTGACTAAAATGACATTTTACTCATTATAATATAATGCTTTTATTTTTATTTTTTTTAGTTTTAATTTTAAACGAGAAGTGTTCTTACCCTACTTGAGATACGTTGTAATATACACTAAAGAGTAAAGTTAGATGAGTGTGGACTTGTTTTTGCATTTAAAAAAAAAAACTAATTTACCCTATTTTGTCATAATTAAGCTTCTTTTGCATTGGTTTTTTTTTAAACAAGGACTAAGAATTACAACTCAAAGTCATAAAATTAAATAACCCATCTTTAACCAAAGGGCTTCTAGCCTAACGGTATTGCAATGAAGGGGATAAAATGCACCTCATTGAGGCCAGGGGTTCAAACCTGAGCAAGAGAGAGGGTTTACAGATTTATCCGGTTCCCGCTTATCTGGGGGGTGAAGGGGTGACGACTGGGCCTGCCCTTGGATGTGTGCCCGTTTGGGCTTAAATCAGTCGTTCAGCCTGAAGTCGTTAAAAAAAACTCATCTTTAAAATAAAATATTTAAACACTTTTAGAATTTTAAAACACGAAAGGGCTAAATGTTAACCCTTGGCAGTTGTCACTTAGATCCTTGTGAGAAGTCCTTTAATTTAAGGTGACGAATATGCAGCCTTAATTGGTTGAGGAACCTTGAAAGTTAAATTTCTGATTAATAGCTAGCTATCATTTAGTTATAGGATATGCAAGACAAAAGAAATTTCATGTGGTAACACTTTTTATATTTGAATGAAACATCATGTAATTTATTTGAATAATTGGTTGAATTTGAATAGTTTCATTACCATTCCTACAAGTACATGGAGTTTCTCTATGAGAATTTAAACATATTTATTACGCTCCAAGGGGTCTTAGAGCATGTGCGGGAGGTGCGACTGCACATGGCCCAATTTTTTAGGGGGCCCTAAATTTTTAAAAAAATTGTATATATTATATATATTTTAATTTATTTTACAACAAACAAATATAACAATTCAATTTTTAATTATATATATTTAAAATATTTGAAGCAAGTCGATTGTTTTTCAAATGCATCAATTGCATATATAATCTTGTTGACTATTCCGGTAACTATAGCATATGCAGAAATAAATTTTTCAAAATTGAAGTTGTTGAAGTCATACTTATAATCGATAATGCCTTAAGAAAGACTTAATGAATTGACAATTATACTATTGAGAATGAGATACTAGACAATGTGGATTATGGAGATTTAATCAAAAAGTTTGCATCAAAAAATGCTAGAAGAATGTCACGTTTTATTTAGTTATTTGAAACATTGAAATGCATCATTTTGCTAAAACAATATTGTTTATATTGCTTTTACTGTTGTTTTAATTATCGTCAATTTGTGTGTGTGCGTGCGCACACATAGGGCCCCTTTTTAACATTCGCACAGGGCACTTAATTTCTCAGAGACGGCCCTGTTACGCTCAATAATATTCTTACTAAGTCAATTATTTATATTATTGTTTTGATAATTTAATTTAATATTTGTAACTAGTATGTAGGTTGGTCATTTTTGATTTGTAATTAAGTGAAACATCATGTAATTTATGTGAATAATTGTTTGAGTTTGAATATATAGTTTCATTTCTATTCCTAAATGTAGATGGAATTTCTCTATGAGAATTTAAACATATTTATAACTCAATAAAATTCTTGCAAACCAATTAAGTCAATCATTTTTATTATTGTTATGACATTTTTAATTGTTTTTAAAGCCTTGCTTGGCTTAATCTTTTTTGAACGGCTTGAAACGTAGATATTCAAGACGTGATTTCAACCATACCCTTGGATTTGACGTTATAGAGCATACGTCTGAAACGAGCTCAGATGGACTTAACAATTAGATAAACTTCCTTAGATGCCTAATGTTTGCAAGTAGTATGTTGGTTGGTTTACTAAAAAGACTGTTCTAACTAATACTATTTTAAGTGTTAACTTAAAGTAAACTCCAATTACATGTGAATATAAAACACATAGCTAAATTCATTCTGTAAATTTAAATGCTGCAATAACACACATATACCCCTAGCAAATTCAAAATATAACATGGTTTTATTAATATTTGATTTTTTAAGTTTAAAAAACTATAATATTATAATTAATGTTAAACTTATTGTTAAGATACATAAATTTATAAATAATATATCAATCAACATTTATTAACTAATCATCGAAAACTTGGTCCCTGTCTCACATATATAGCGGAGTATAACCACACCCACTATCGTTGCACCATTTTTATTACTCTATCACATAGAGATAATTACACATGTTGAAAACTTTGTATGTACACTTTTTTTGAACGGCTTGATACAACTGCAGTTATGACGAGATTTCTAATGTCCCATCGGATTTGACACTTTGAGGCGTATGTTCGAGCCCACCTCAGAAGGAACCTTACAACTGAGTAAACACATTTATCTTGCAACGTCTGCATGTAGTCTGTAAGGCGCAGACAAAAGAGGCTGCGCAGACCTTTTATAAAAAAACAAACAACGCCTTAGTCTTTTGTAGTCTTCCTAGGCTTCTTGAATTTTCCTTTTCTAGAGTACAACCAAATGCAGAAATTTAATGCTCATCAAATTTGTCACCAAGACTATACTTATTTTTCCAAATAAGGAAAAAGAATGACGAATTGGGTAAGAAGGTGAGTGGTTGCATTTATGCTATATATATAAAGTATAAACTAAAAATATCAAGTAAAATATTTTTCTTACACAAAGTAATTACCAAAAACAAAGAAAAATAAACACTCGTAATAGTTTTAACTCATAAATCACATAGCTACTAATAAACTGGCTGAAAAAATGTGAAAGATAATATGTATATATTCATTAATTATCGTATATATATACTTACATACATACATAAGGGATGTTGACCCACATATTTATGAGTATATATAGAAATTAAAGAAGAAAAAAAAATTAAAATGAAACCATGATATATAAGATGAAACCGCCCATAGACTTCAATGGAGTCCTTTAGAACCAATTAACATTGTTAAAGCATATGTAATGCCCATAGCCATCCAACCTCCAACCACAACCCTAATGGTGGACTTGACGATCGGTGCCCGCCCCAACGCTGCCCCTAACCATCCAAAAACAGCCAACGCCATTGTCACTGCTACTGCCACTACTAAAATCCTCACCTTGTAAGGCTTTATAAAAGAAGCGGCTAATAGAGGCACTATAGCACCCAAAGAAAAAGCTAGAGCTGATGCAGCTGCAGCTTGCCAAGGATTTGGCAGGCTGTCGACCTCATCTTCAAGAACATCTCTACGACTCATATCTCTTTTGATTTGGGCAACTTCTATATCGAGTTGTGAGTAAACCGAGACAAATTCCCCAATAGCCATGCTACAAGCTCCGGCTACTAAGCCAGCAAAGCCGGTCAAGATCATGGCTCTAACGTCCTTTTTAACGGCTCCTACGCCCATCATTAGGGACGCCGTTGAGACTAACCCATCATTGGCTCCAAGGACAGCAGCTCGTAGCCACTGGGACCGTTTTGAGTAGTCAAACTCTTTAGGCTCGAGCTCGAGTGTTGTTTGGTGGTGCACCATGTCATGATCTGAAATTGTAGCCATTAGAAATGAGGGAAACAAAGGGATGGAGTGTGGCTAACACACGCCTACACTTGAGCTATTTATAAGGAAGTCTTGTTGAGTGAGTTACAAATATGATCCTTTAACTATTTCATAATTTACAATTTTAATAAATATGATTTTCTTTTACATTTTGGACCCTCTCTTGATCCCCGTTATGCGTTAGGAGGATTACATAAATTCAGGGCGAACATCTTTAAAATTCTGGCCCACATGTTGGTAATTACAGTTTTACTAAAACAATAAAATTGATTTTGTTTTTGTGTTTATATTATAAAATCAGCCTAATCCAACCTTTATATGCAAAAAAAAAAGACTGCATTATTTGAAGTTATATTAAATTTAATGCAACATTTTTAGTACATAATACAATTTTTTTTTTCAAATACAATATTTTTAAATGTAACTCTTTTAAAAAAGTTGTATTATATAGCAAAAAAGTTGTATTAGGCTAATACAATTTCAGCTAATGCAACTTATTTGCAACATTTTATGACAAAAAATGTTGCTTTATGCTTATTTTGTAGTAGTTATATCACTTTTATTTTTATTTATTATTTATTATTTATTATTTTTTTTGACATAACTCCAATAAAAATGTTAGAGCAACTTCTAACATTCAACTGTGAGATTCACATATACCTTGGTCTCATGTCTACTTTTATTGTTTTACGTAGCTAAATCCTAAGTATTCTCATTCTATCTATACTAGTATATAATACATATTAGAAAGACAAAATAGTAATTTCCTTAAATCTTTTAAAAATAAGAGTTTTACAACTCTTATTGCATATGGTACAACTTTTTAATTATAGTTCAAATATTTGTTTGTGTTTTCACTTTGTCCCACATTGGTAGCGTTTAAAAATTTTAGTGAGATATAGTGATTATAAAAGAAAACCCTTCAAAACAAATGAATCACTTCTTCATATTTTTGGTGTATTTGACCTTTTATGATAGTAGTTAAAGTTACTTTTAGTTAACTACCAAGTTAAAAAAATTGTTTTTGTTATGGTTATGACTCAAGAACGAACCATGCAAATCTTTAAAACATCCAACTTAAATATTGTGTTTTCTGCTGCAACGCACGGGTACTAGACTAGTATATGAATATGCAAATACATACGTAATATACATGATGTTGTGTTCACATTAGTTTAAGTCATTATTGACTAAAAAAGTCTCGTAGACAAGTAAATTTAGTAAACAAGCGACCTTTAGTACACTACAAAGAATTTCTATCATTAAACGCGACCATTGATCCACCTGATTGCCTATCCAACAGTTGAAATCGACGGCTGAGATAAGTTCGTATGACAGCCATTAGCGGCGATCCTCATAAGAATAATATTCAAGGGGCACTTTTGTCATCAAGAAAGTTTATTTAAATATGTGTCGCAACTCGCAAATTATACCTATATACATTTGGAAAGTTATGAACAGTAATAATAGTTTTTTATTAAGATTTTATTTACATTTATATACTATAATTGCCAATCTTTTATTATATGTTTGTTTAGATGAGATGGTAAGGGTTTTGTTTTTTTCCTAGGGTTCAAGGCTTCGATTCCCTGTTTTGTTAGGGTTTTCTTTCTTTTTTTTTCCTCCTCATTTCTTTAGATTTGCTGTGTTCTCGATATAGGCTCACTCTGATTTGCCTTTCTCTTTCACGCCTGTTTTAGGGTTTCTGGTGACGATTATCACCTCTCTCAGGCGATGGTATATCTGTGATTGTTATTGATTTCGTTTCAAATAACAAAACAATATTCACTCCAATAGCTAGATTTAAACCATCGATTTTGTTTCGATAGCTAGTTTAATATGAAAACAAAGGTGGAAAAAAAGACAGAAAGATAATAATGAAAGGAAATTACGACTTTTAGGTTGATTTTTTTTTACGAGATCCCCGAATTTTAATCAATCATACCCTGAGAATTTCGATAATAAAATGATTATTTATAAAATTCCAATAAGATGAGATGCAAAGATACGTGCCTCTATGTGTAATAGAATATTTTAAACTAAGGAACAAAAAGTAAATTTAATTACTCAGCATAAAGTTCCGATTTCACATCAACAGAAATCGATAATTGGTTAGATCAAAAATCATCCATTTTCATGCATCAAAATTTAATATGAAATAACAAAAAGAGTTGATTAATAAATATTGTGATTTTTCTTTTATTTTTATAAATTACGGATTTGGTTTTCATTATTTGTCAAACCATAAAACGTACATTAATTCTACTATCTTTAGGAATATCGTTCACAAAATAAATAAATATTTTTATTATTCAATTACTCGAATTACAATTTAGAGAAATACAAAATATAAAATAAAGTATTATAAGAAATATAAAAATGTTAAAATTTAAATTACAAGAAGTATAAAACAAGATGAAATGAATTGAAATGAGTTTGGTGGCTGAGGATTTATGTTCAACAGAGTTCCCTTAAACAGATTTCTGGCCACCCAGGTTAACTCGACTGTTTCCTCGGGTACAACAGCCAAAGCAGTATGTACTGCCGGAGTTAACCGAAAACCCGAAAACGTTACCTGAAACAAGAGTGTTTAATATGAGGAATCTTTTGTTCTATTACAAGAGTGTTTAATACGAGGAATCGATCATTGTAGGTTGTTGAGAACTCAACAAAGTATATGCTTGTGTTGAGAGCCTTTGAAGCTAGTGTGTATGTCTCAAATGATGTAGAGATCTAAAAACTAGCAACCAAAACAAGAAACCAAATGTCTCTATTTATACATGTAGTCATGACATTTTAAAGGTTGTCATCATGCCCATTAACAAACTTATTCATGGCTTAATTACTAACGAACTCATTACAATTGAATTGGTAGATAAAAAGTCTTCCATTTCCTTTTCCCTTTTTCTTTTAACACTTTACATAACACAATTCGAGTATCGATATCTCATTCATCTTAGCTCAGTTTTGGTCCAAGTCATAGAACAAAAGGTAATCTACAATAATCATATTCGTAACATATACGAATAATAATAATAGTAGTAGTAATAATAATAATAATAATAATAATAATAATAATAATAATAATAATAATAATAATAATAATAATAATAATAAAACATATTTATTATTAAAAATTCCAACAAAAAGTTTATTAAATTATGAAACATATGATTTTGTAATTATTAAAAAACAATAACAATAATCATGTTCGGTGGCTATTCAAGAAATTCTTTTCATGATGGCCGAAAAATTTTCAATATTGTTTGAGTATAGTTATATAATATTTTTCCCTCTTCTTTTCATGTCGGGTTGGGTTGCATCGGCTTGGGTCAAGTTAAAGAACAACAATCATACTAAATTTTATAAACAAATCATAATGAAAATACAATATATGTAAAATTGTTTTCTCCGAGGTTTCATTTTCTAAAATCTATCCAAAACAACATATTGGAAAGACTTTTCAACGAGCCAAAAATCTATATTAAATAAAATTAGGAGTTGTGTGTCTAGTTAAGCCTGATAATTATATAAAACTTTAAGTGGTTGCTTTAATTGAGAGCAGAGTAACAACTGATAAGGTTATTGCTTTGTAACCATAAGTTCAAAGGTTCAAGACGTGAGAAAAAATTTCTTTCACAAATACGTATGGTAAGTCTAAATACATAAGATTGTGAGACAATCTGGCCCCTTCCTCGACTCTGCGTAAAATTACAACTTTTTTAGTTGAAAGATGCATGAAAATCACATATAATTATTTTAAAAAGAAAGGAAATGACGTACAAGACACTTTGTATGTTTTCGTGTTATCAAATAATATATTTTTGGAAAGTTTTCGTTGTCTTCACTAGCTACATACAAGTATACAACAATAATCGGTCTATTAGCTTACTCAACATAATATGCGTTTAAAAGACTTATATATACTTTAAAAATAAAAATATATTTAATAGAATTTATATATATCAGAATTATATTAAAAAAAATATTTTATTTTTAGCAAATCTAATTATATACTTTTACTACTAAATAACTCATAAGAATCAATGCCTGAATTTAAATCTGAACTTTTCCTATGAAAATAAATTGCTTTGGAATTGTAAGAATGAATTCTTCGCATTAATGTATTATAAAACTAGTAAAGATTAAATAGTTACACAATTCTAGTCAACTTATAAAAGTTAAATATTTATAAAAATCCAAAATTTCTATATATACAAAGATGAAAGGCAATCATTGCCTATGAATAGTAAAATTAATTAAATAAAAATAATCGTTGAATAAATTCATAAAATTTTCAGAAGCAGATAAATGCTCATGAGTGTCCCACTGGTTTGGGCTGTGGCAATGGAGTTGAAGGTCGAGAGATCTTTTCTTGTAAGTGGCATAATTTTTTGATTTGTTTTTTCCTATTTTCTATTTTAAAAAATAATACTGTTTAACTAATAATAATGAAAACCAAGTAATAGTAATAATTCAATAATTTAAGTAATTATATAATAATAGTATAAAAAATAATAATGTTTTTCCTATTTTATTTTTCAGTTAGTAAATTATTACTATATATACAAAGATGAAAGGCCTATGAATAGTAAAATTATTTAAATAAAAATAATCGTTGAATAAATTCATAAAATTTTCAGAAGCAGACAAATGCTTATGAGTGTCCCATTGGTTTGGGCCGTGGTAATGGAGTTGAAGGTCGAGAGATCTATTCTTGTAAGTAGCTTAATTTTTTGATTTGTTTTTTCCTCTTTTCTATTTTAAAAAATAATACTGTTTAACTAATAATAATGAAAACCAAGTAATAGTAATAATTCAATAATTTAAGTAATTATATAATAATAGTATAAAAAATAACAATGTTTTTCCTATTTTATTTTTCAGTTAGTAAATTATTTAGATGGTCCCTGTGGTTTATTAGTATTTCACTTTTGGTCCCTAAATTTTACAAATTACAGATATGGTCTCTAACTTTTGACATTTGTAACCTAAATAGTCCTTATGTGAGAGTAATTTCGTTAATTATATGAGGGTAATTTGGTGACCTAAGGACTATATGTGTTACTAATGTCAAAAGTTATGAACCATATGAGTAGTTTATGAAACCCAAAGACCAATAGTGAAATAATAGGAAACCACAAAGACAATATTGGTAATTTACTCTTTTTCAATCTTATTTTTGTATTTTTACGTCAAATTTTGGAAATGCAAAGTTTTTTTTTTCATTGTATGATTTTTAGCATCGCGTTATTATGTTAACGTTTGTATGATATTACTTAATGTTTTCAGATGAACAATACTATTATTTAAATTGACAGTTGTTGTGGTTACTTTTTTGTTTTATGTTTTTATATTTATGATATTGTTAACGTTATTGCGGCGGAGTACGCATATCGGCAGAGTGGTATTACTTGAGTTTTTTCAGTTGGGTGGCATTGTGTGAGACGAGTTTTAGATCGTTTTTAATTTTTACTATCATTATTGATACTTGGAATCGTTGTGGAACTCCCGCCGCAACGCGCGGAGAACCCACTAGTTACCATATATACATTTGTAACCTTAATGAACATTAATAATAATTTAAAATTAATAATAATATAATATTATTATAATAATAATATAATAATAATATTATATTATTATAATAATAATATTAAAATATAATATTACTATAATAATAATATAAAATAATATTACTATAATAATATATAATAATAATAATATATAATAATAATAATATAATAATAATATTATATTATTATAATATAATATAATATTATATCATATTATTATAATAATAATACTAATAATAATAATAATAATAATAATAATAATAATAAAAATATTATAATATTGGTATAATAGTAATACTATATAATCTTATCTTTTTGATTTTTACGGATAAATTAGACTTATATATAATTATGTGATGCAACTTTAGGCATTTTTTATTTATCTACAATTATTTTTAAAATATTTTCTGTTTTGATTTAAAGTTTTACGACGTATGACAACTTTATGCTAGATGAGTTTCAATTTTTAAGATCATGTTTTTATTCCTGTTTAATATTGGGTTACCGCACAACGCGCGGGATAACTCTCTAGTAAACATCATATTAATCTTAAGAGTTTAAATTCATGTGATTTTATAATTCACTAATGTCTAGAACTAGGAGGTTACCCGAGCGTTGCCGCGGTTATTCCGTCTCGATTCCGTGTATTAAAACTTGAATGTGTGCTGTCACTATGACGTAAAGACTTAATGCTAGCCATTTTAAATATGTCTACTATGTCGATATGAGTATTTGATTATGATAGCGTTAGCAACAAAAGATCTCTATTAAGATTAAACAATCTTATCGAATTGAGTATAATTTTCTTCTCCCTTAAAATTAAACAATTTTATCGAATTGAGTATAATTAGTAAAACGAACCATAAAAAAATCATTTACGTTTTCTAATTATTATTATTTTAATACTATTATTTAATTTTTAATGAGTATTTAATTATTATTAGGTAAATATTACTATTAAATCTAAATCGTTCGTGAACTAATTACGATCAAAATAATTTAAAAACGATACAAATATTCGATAATGTACAAACACGTTATAGGCTTGTGAATAACGCGCAAAATTTTTGTGACCGTTTGGGTCAAAATATATATAAACATTCGTGAGGTCATTGCGATCAAATTAATATAATCATGATTGTTATCCGATAACTTAATCAAATGTTAAAATCATGTGAACATTTAAAATATGTTAGTAAAGTGAGAGGGGACTTTAAAAATAATAGTTAAAAATTTAGGGTTAAAAACGAAATATTCAAATTAGGTCAAAACCTTTGGAATGAGTTAGTGAAGCTTTTGCCGCTGTTTGTCTCTTTTTTGCCACGGTTCCATTCTTTTTGTAGTGATTGTTGTTTTTTGTGCCGCGGTTTCGCCATTTCAAAACTAATTTTTTGTTGCGGTTTATTATTAGCCGTGGTTGAAACTATTTTTTTGCCGCCTTTTTTCCTCATAAACAACAAAAAGTTTTAAATAGAAAATTATTATTATTGTTCACTCGAAATGATTGCAGTTTGTAAGTTGTTACAACATCATGAATATCAAAACGTAAACAAAAAACTGGTTGCAACTGTTGTCAATCCATCCTAAAATAGTAAACCAAAATGTGTGCAAAAGTTTTGATTATTAGTTATTTAATTATTATTATTTAATTATTATAAAACAGTTGGTATATTAGTATTAAAAATAAAATTATTTAATTATTAATAATATTATATAATAATAATTATTTATTAATTATTATTATTATGGCTTTGAGCAGCCGTTTTTTTTGACCAAACATCGGTTATTGAATAACTATTTATATTTAATTAATATTAATAATATATAATAATCATTATTTAATTATTATTAATATTTAATTATTATTACTATTAACGCGTAATGATGTCGTTTGTTAAATGTATATATAGTGTCTAGAATTTTCGTTCATTCATTTTGTTAATATTTTAACCTTAATTAAATATATTTAATAGCAAATGTGTGACTAATACACTTGATAGAAACTTTGTCATTCATAATAAAAATTCATAAGTCGGGTCAAACAATAAAAAAAATATAAGTAGTTAATAATTATCATTATGCTTGAAAAAGAGTGAGTACCTGAATCTCCTAAATATTAACATTAAAATAAGTTGTTCTTAAAATAATTTATGAAGAAAAAATAAAATTACCCACTAGAATTGCGTCAAGATTAGCCGGTGAATTGGTTGTTGCTAAGCTACTTGAATGGGAATGAGGTGGTGGCTGAAATATGTGGCGGTGGAATGGGGGCGAACGGTGTGGACCTCCACTGGGAAACAAGAAAAAGAAAGAAAATATGGTAGGAAGTAAGGGGAAAATAAAAGAGGGATTTAAGTATTTAGGGGAAATATACGGGAACAAAATAAACGGCGATTCTTAATATATATGTAATCTTTGAAGTTATTTTTTTTTACTAATTACATAAATAATTGTTTTTTATTTAAAAGAAATGGTAATATAATTTTGTTTTCAATCAGGGGGCGAAATCAAAATTTTTTTCAAATAGGGTGAGCGAAATCAAATTTTTTTTAAAAAGATTAACCTTTCAAACTGAAAATAACCCTACTGACCAAAAGAGGGGGGGGGGGGTCGGTTGCCCCTCCCGGTTCCTTAATAGCTACGCCCCTGCTCCACCCAAACCGCGAACAAGCATAAAGGCAAGAATTCCTACATTCTGAACCAACAAGCATTTATCAAGCAAAAGAGCATATGAACGTATCAGGCACAAACATTAGTCAAAGAAAATGAGAAATAAACACATACACCATACACCCCTATCCCGCAACCAAACATATACTCAATAATCCTACATTCCGAATCTGCAAGCATATGCACATATAGGCATATTAAACACACACATTCTACCAAGGAAAGTAGCCCCTAAATTAGGACCATACCTAAAAAGGACTAAATCTAAGCGTATATTCTACAAAACTATTGCTCTCTTATCTTTATTCTTCTTCTTCACGAATTCTATTAGTGATTATGTCCTCAAAGAGATACAACTCTGCCAAAACCCGACGAAACTTTTCTTCTCATGTGATTCTCGGTCGACCCCTACTCCCTTTCCCTACACCACAAGTATCTCCACGCTTTGGACGGGGAACTATTGATATATATATTCTTTTTAAGAATCTGCCCTTGGGAGGGGAACAACAGCTGGAAACGTCTGCTAATACCCCGTAGGCTGAGGAGCAAAAGGATGAATCCGCCCGAGAAGGGGCTCGCGTATGATTAGCTAGTTGGTGAGGTAATAACTTACTAAGGCGATGATCAGTAGCTGGTCCGAGAGGATGATCAGCCACACTGGGACTGAGACACGGCCCAAACTCCTACGGGAGGCAGCAGTTTGGAATTTTCCGAACGATAAATCTATTATGCTCCCAAACTACACCAAACCATCCATATTAAATGTGGGTTATAAGTTCTTCCAAGTTTAAGAAGGGGCCGTTTAATGTATAACGGTACGGTTAGTTTACGAACTATAGTGTTTAAACAATGCACTTTAAGTTTATTTAACAAATACACTACTACGCTTTTATGATTTCTATTTTATCAAACTAAACGTGTTGGATTGCTTTCAAATATCGCTTATCGATCCGTCTATCGACCTACACAATTACATTATATTAATTAATCAAATTCATTGCATATTTACAAATTTACTACAAGAAATTTATAATTTATTAAACACTAGGCCATTAGCTCGTGTATTAACGGATTGCATATAAAATATTAAATAGTTTGTAATAAAGATTTAGAAATTATAAAACAATATTTTGATTTAAAACTATAGAATTAGTACATAACCTTCTACATTTGTAACAATTGAGATATTTAAACTAATTGATGTTAAAAACTTCAGTTAACATTACTTAAAAAGTAATTGTTATAAATCAAGAGGATAAGCATAAATTTTGTAAATTTTTTAAAGTTAGAAAATTCAATTTAAATACAATTAAACATAAAGGGAAAAAAGTGTAATTTTTTTATATTTTTAATAAGTGTTTCCTTCTATTTTTTTAATATTTGTTTTAAAAAATGTCATTTTTTATAAAAATCTTGTTGCTTAAAACTTCAGTTGATTGTTTATTTCATTATAAGTTTTGTTTTTTAGAAAACTTGTTTTTTATAAAAAAAATTGTTTTCAAAAAACCAATTTAAAATATTTTCTTACTTTTAAAAGTTTTGATTTTAAAATTTAATATATATTATAAACTTTAAAGTGTTTTTTTAATAAAAAGAGTTGATTCTTAATTTATTAAATAAATATTTTTAATATGAAAAATATAAATAACATAATAGTCATCAAATATCATTATTTAACATAAGAGATAATTAAGTTGTATAAAAAAATAACAAGTGGCATTAAAGGCCTAAAGTTGTGACATGTGGCATAAAAATGTTTGTTTATTATAATAGTAAGATAAGATAAGATAAGATCAGATAAAATTTATAAAAGTTTCTAATAGTTTTGATTTATTTAAGAGTAAATTTACGGTTTTGGCCTCTATGATTTAAGTGTTTTAACTATTTCAACCTAAAATATAATCTCCTATCAATGCAGCCCCTGTTGTTTAAACAACTAACGGCTTTAGCCTCTCAAACATAATTATTATAACAGTTCTGGCCCTCAAACCTAACTTTGGTTGGGGCAAAAAACGTTAGTTATTTAAACCACCTGTGCTTAATTAATAAAAGATTATATTTTGAGTTGAAATAGTTAAAATACTTAAATCACATTGCCAAAATTGTAATTTACTCTTTATTTAAATGCCAAAAATGAGTGAATGACTATTCGATATTAATAATTTATAATCAAAAGTAACTAATTGACTAATTACCTTGATTAAATTTTAATCTCATTAAAACATTTTTTTTATTCTAGTTTTTAGATGATTTACTTTAATATTGCTAAACTAAATGCGCGCGCGCAACTGTACAGTCTGTAGTACTGTGTACGGCTAAACAATATTTAGTTGGTCTAAGAACATTTTTTTGTGGGCTCTCCGAGTGATCGGCTCATTGGCTTACAAAGTACAAACCAAGGGTTAAGCCCAACAACGGCTCTGAAAGTCCGAAACGGTCTAAAAAAATTAGGGCTCTTTTATTTAGACACCCCACTTTTTTATTTTAACACCCTGCGAGTCAAGACTGGCCGTACTGGCCAGTACGGCCCGTATTGAGTACAGTCAAACATTCCAGAGAATTCCTTGGAATTAGTGAAACATTTTGTGGGACGGGCCGTACAGGTCAGTACGGCCCGTCTTGGCCCAAACTTATTTTTCCAAAGCATTTTGGGTGTCAACGAGTTTTGCTATAACTTGATACGGCCCGTACTGGTCAGTACGGGCCGTCTTGAATTAATTTATTTTATTTAAACATAATTTACGTATTTAAATAATTTTTAACGATATACGTTTAATACGTGAATTATTTGAACGATATGTGTTATTTATTTTATTTAAACTTAATTTACGTATTTAAATTTAATTTTTAACGATATACGTTTAATACGGTTATTATGTTAATTAAACGACATAATGTCGTTTTAACTAATATTTCAGTTTATAATTAGTTTGTTTACGTTAATTTAAACGATATAAAGTTTGTCGCGCAAATATTAAACAACACAAACAGAAACAATACAAATGTAAAAAGAAACATACGCATATACAATGTACGGTTTTATATACAAGGAAACAAAATACAAAAATACAAAATGAAATACGATCCGGATGGTCCAGCGTCCGATCCGTCGTCTGCGTAGACGCGTGGCTCTGGGAACGGTGAAGCTGTGTCCCGTCTCGTCGCGCATTCTCTGACGCGACCGTCCACTAGACCAAATCCTCATAACGATCGAGCCGACGCTCGACGCGAGCCATCCGCTGAGCCGTCTCGTCGCACCGGGCGGCAATCTGGTGCAACAATGCCTCGAGTGGCTCGGTCCGGTGCACCGCACGGTAAACGTGCGGTGGATGCTGCGGAGGCTCCTCCTCGCGCGGCGGTGACTGGACCTGCTCCTCCCGAATCGGCTCGGGCTCCAGCATCAGGTCACCGTCCTGCTGCTGCTGCTGGTGGTCCGGCAATACAATGACCTGGGCCGGCTGAAAAGGGCGGCCGTCCTGCCCGATAAACCGCAATCCCAGACCCGGGATGTCGGTGGCAAGTTTTAGGCTGATGATCGTCCGCCGATCGAGCTTACGAGGCTCGATCGCCGGCAGATCATCAAGCATGTCAACCATGTCTCTGCTGCGGGCGATGTGGGTGACAAAGGCGCCACCCAACAATGTACCGCGCTCCTGTCGGTGGTAGAAGGAGGCGTAGTACAACGCAAAACACCATGCCAGGTTGCACGGCCTGCCAGCAATGTGTGAGTGCAGATAAAACAAATCTGTCGTCGTCACCCACTCCTGGCTCTGACCGCGACCTGAAATGGTCGTCACGATGCAGCAGTGAATGTAACGGATCAGAGGATCTCTGATCATCGTGGCCCGTACCTGTTGGCGGGTGAAGGGCGAATCTGATATCTGGGCCCACCAGGCCCTCATAACCCCCTCCTCCCCCTGCATCAACCCCTGTGCGAAGTCATCACGAACGGTCTCCGGCTCGTAATAGATGCCTAAGTGCACGGCGAACCGCTCGATCGACATCTCGAAGTGCTGGCCGCCTAAGGAGAAGTCGATATCTGGAGGAAGCTCCTCGTCATCATCCTCCTGAACAGCTGCCTGGTGAGCTCGGTATCTAAATGTGGATAGAAATTCCACAGTAATAAGCCTGTACGAAGGCAGCTCCGCGAGCTCGAGCAAGCGAGTCCACGGCGTGTCCTCGCCGAGTATTGGCTCTAGCACGCACCGCCTCCCCGCAATCTGCAAGAACACCCCAATCTATTCAACGAGGCGTCCCCATGCTCATCCGCAGAATCCGACGGCACCTCGCCGCCGCCGCTGACTGTGGCTCAAACTGCAGCCACTCGTGCTGCGATAGCGCGAGTGTCTCCGGATCTAACGGAGGCCCCTGCTGGGCAACGTCCTCCTGCTGTGGCATCTCTGCATCCATCTCGTTAATAAAAGTATAAGCTGAAAAACGAAAAACGAGCGAATGTTAAAAAAAATTTCTAACCAAGACGGCCTCGTACAGCTCAGGACGGCCCGTACCAATGTTGCCCGTCTCAAACAATACCAGGCCGTCTCTGTCCAAGACGAACCGTACTGGTCAATACGGCCCGTCTTGGCCATACCAGGCCAAAACCAGGCCGTCTGTCCAAGACGACCCGTACTGGTCAAGACGGCCAGTCTTGGCCATACCAGGCCAAAACCAGGCCGTCTGTCCAAGACGACCCGTACTGGTCAAGACGGCCAGTCTTGGCCATACCAGGCCAAAACCAGGCCGTCTGTTTAAGACGACCCGTCTTGGTCAAGACGTCCCGTCTTGGTCAAGACGTCCCGTCTTGGCCATACTAGGCCAAAGGTCACCTTCTTCATTTGGTGAACAAGACGGGCCGTACTGGTCAAGACGTCCCGTCTTGTTCTTGACAGATTCAAATTTTGAATGACGAAGACGGGTGTACAGGCCAAGACGGGTCTTGATCTTATTTCGAAAACTTAAAATTGGTCTAAACAGGTCCTATTTTGATCAAAAACCTAATCTAAACACATATTCATGATCTACGAAGGAAAACACATAGTTTGAAGATCCAAGACGGGGTGTATAGACCAAGACGAGAGAGTTTGGGTGTATGTGAAAGTGAAAAAACTGAAAATGACGTCTGCCATTTGAATTTAACATAGAACAGTATGGGCCGTACTGGGCAGTACAGGCCATACTGTTCTTTAAATTTTTTTTTACCTGTACACAAAAAAATCAATTTTATTACATTTAATTAAAGAAAGAATTTGTTTTTTACATTTACACGTCTATGTAGTCGACTAACTTATTTTCATCTAGAAATCTTTGATATTCTTGCAGCCTGTCATTGTAACATCAGTGCCGGAAACGTCACCGGAACAGTGATCTCTACAGTATATGAACAGTAAATCAGGTACATATTTCAGTTATCATTTGTATATCATTGTCATTACATTTATCATAGCACAGTTCAGATTCAGTTCAGAGAATCAAAGCTCAGAATTTTGGTTCATCAGTCAGATATTTATCTGACGATACAGAACCATCATGTGATTATGTGTTAAGATTCTATTATGTATAAACGTATGTGAGGCTTTACTGAACAAAACAATATGGATGTTGTTACGTGAATGCTAAACCGACGGATTATTCGTATAGGTGACGATCTGTACGAATAAATCTGGAAGTTTAACATTTTGAATGATATCCAATAATTAGAAAACAATATTGAAAAGTATAGTTATCGCCGTGTTCGTACGGATGACGATCCGAACGAATACGCGCGATAACCGTACGATTCGATTTTGAACAGTAAACTAAATATATTTGAAAATTTAAAATAAATAAAAGATATTTAGTTAATTTATTAGGAATCACAACCTAAAATGATTTTATAACTTCTATTTTAAAACCGAGTCGTTTCGTTTCGAAAACGACGAGAAACCTACGTTTTTACGCGAAACCACGCGAACCCAAACGAACCCGAACGAACCTGGGTAGTTTCACCTCATTTAACGAGGTATTCAATGCCTCTTACCACCCCCCACCAACCAGAAATCTCACCCCCAAATCGTCACTTTCTCTCTCTACTCTCTCTCACTAGAAACATCCTCTTCTCTCTAAGTTTTCTCACTCAATTCTTCACGAAATCTCACATTCTTGGTGTCAAAACGATCCTCTCAACTTGTAGAACACGAAAGTACAATCGATCTAAGCTATCATCCACCTGAATCAAGGTAAAAACCATGTTTTATGTTCGGTTTTAGGGTTTTCAAAACCCTTAGGTTCGAACCCCTAAAGTAACCGATTTACACTCTTTCAAACCTTAGAACTTCACCACAACATTACGAGTGTGTGTAGGAACAAGGGTTGGGAAGAACCACGGTTGATTGACTCGAGCACCATGGCTGCTCCTCGTGGTTTAACAGGCCGAATGGCCAAGATCTTCAGGCCGCCGAATGGCTAGCTCCACCCCCATTCGCCGAATGACCCATGAATGAGAGGCCCTCATTCGGCCACATCTCATTCGACCGACATCCAGTCTTTCGGCCGAAGCAGTCATTCCCAATCCATTCGACCAGCTTCATTCGATCACCAAGTGTTCATTCGGCCAGCCCCCTTCGGCAAACCCTCATTCGATCAGTGTTGCTCAGTCGGCCACACCATCATTCGGACACCCTCTCAGCCGAATGGCTGTTTGTTTCGGCCCAAGGGTTATTCGGATGGAGCCTTATTCGGCTAACTTGTTTCGAGCATGTCCCTTCGCGTAAGGGTTTAGGATTAAGACCATTATGCATGGTTGAGGAACTTGGGGTGCATGGAGGGGCCACGTGAATACATGCAAGCATAGTAGGTGTGGGTGCATGCACTTTAGGTGTGTGCGTGCATGGGAAATCTTCTATTTTTAACACTAAGGTCATACTAAAGATTATGAAAACTCATTAGGGTTTCTAAAACAACAAATCTCTTAAGAGATGTTTTCATCTAAACAAGAGTTGACATCACCATTTTGGGATCAAACATGGGAGAAATCATAAAAGATCAAAACGTTAATATGAGGTTTGGGTGTGATGAAATGATTGACACCTAATTCTAGAGAACAATCCATGAGGAAGTGTAACTAGCCTGGAATATATATCTAAACCATCTATTTATAGTTAATCATGGCATTGATAAGAATTCAATCGGAGGTCAAAGGCTAATAATGGGACCGTGGTCAGCCCAATGGGCTTAACCCAAGCCCATCACGAGTAAACTCACTCTTCTTAATCTAATTATGTTGTTTTTATAAAAGTAAATGATTTACAAGCTTGATTAAATTACGTTAAATGATAATTTTCCAAATACTTAACTTAATAATGAAATAACTTATAAATATCTTAACCAAAGATTTGTAATAAACGATTATGGGATAAGGGCTACAAATGGGTAATAAGCTAGACTAAGTTAGATGAAATCTTAGAAACATATTAGTAATCTAGGACACTTAGTTACACACCGAGACCAAACCCTAGATACGACGACTATTATAAGTACTTATCATATTCAAATTCTTTTAAAACAACTCAGGAACCGAATATACATAGGCAACAACAACGAGCGCGCAATTTGTGGTAATTCAATACAAAGCAACACAGGTGAGTTCATTGCCCCTTTTCTAAACATTTTTGTTTTAAAACGCGGGGCTGAGAAGCATGCGTAAACTGTTTTAATTAAATTGTTTACTTTAATGCTTTAATTATTATATGTTATATATATGAATGTTTGTTCATAATCCTAGACTTATGTTTAGAAAATCTCTATGCTGAATTAACTAACACGTTAATTAAATTACTCGTAGGAGTAATACTTAAATTCTACAACTCTAAAGAAACCCTTAGTCCATCGAGTTCAAATTTCAGAATCTAAATTCAAAGTGAAATCATAAGAATCAAAGCTAAAGATCAACTGCAATGGAATTTAATCCAGTGTGTGATCAGTAAACTCAGGATCCAAATCATGAATCTATAATCATTGTGAAATCATGGAATTCTACAGATCTGTAATCAAGGGAATCAAGTGAATCATGGGAATCATAACCGTGTGTGAATCATTGAAATAATGAAATCATTATGATCTAATGAAATCATTAATACCTAAAGTATGGTGAGTTGTCAGTTGTATGTAAATCGAGACCACGTGTAACACACAGAAAGTCCCTTCACAGTAGTAGACTCTAGTAGTCAAGCTACATGGGCAATAACTTAAACTATCAGATGAAATCAAGAGAATCATGAAATCAATGAAGATCAGAATCAAAGGATATCCTTAAAGTCCCCACGCATACGGTAGACCAGAGGGTCAAGCTGATATGGGCAAAACATTAAAATCCCAGTCAGTTCAAGTATACTCCTTGTGAGTTATGCCTGACATGGGTCACGTGTGAGAGGGTACAACTTGGACAACCACCAACAACTAAGTCTAATTGGTTGAGTCAAATAAGGCCCAATCATCATGTCTTAGTTGTATTTAAATGTTATTTAATTATTTAATTAAACATTAAACATTTTATTTCTATAATTGCTTTTGGGAAATCATGAAGACATGGTGAACCCAGGAAATCGGTTTTCTTGCAAGTTATGGAAATCAATTCTTTTACATAAAAGTGAGTATAGGTAAGAATACTTAATTATCATTAATATCAATGTCCTATACGGCTTAGTATGTGGTGGGACGGCGTCTTGGTGGGTCGTAGGCTTGACTCAGGGGTATGCCCTATACATAAGCATACCGAGCTGGATGATACAGGTGATGTTAATGAGGTTAAGGTTGTTACCGAAGAGGTTATCAATGTTATCATGTGTTTCAAACTGTTATACATAGTGCTTTCAAATCTCAGATGATCATAAAAGAAAATGGTAGGTAAAATACTTAATTATCATTAACAACAATGTCCTATGTGACTTAGTATGTGGTGGGACGGCGTCTGGGCGGGTCGTAGGCTCGACTCAGGGGTATGCCCTATATATAAGCATACCGAGTTGGATGATACATGTGTTGATAATGAGTTTAAGGTTTTACCTAAAAGGTTCACAAATCTATTTTTCAATAACTAAACTACATGAACTCACCAACCATGTGTTGACTTGATCTTTTTGCATGACTTCTCAGGTGACGAACAGGTCAAGTAAGAAGTCATTACTTTTGGACTAGGACTTCGGATAGAAGACTTAGTGTTTTGGACCTGCATACTTTTGAAAACATCATTAAACAGATTATTTTGTATATCTTGTGTAAATACAAGATAGAGATTTATAATGTTGATGGTAGATTTACATTGTTAAATTATAAACAATACTGATGTAATTTAACTTTGTAATTCTATTCTATTTAGCATTTTCTCATTTATATCATGTGCAATGTAAACAATCTGATCATCACGATTATCACTCACGATATCGCGCCCCGGGAACCTTATGCCCGACGGGGAAATTCGATCCAATCCCGCCGGCTCGGGGTGTGACAGTCATGATATACGAACTCCCAATCGGATGCGGCGTCATTTCGGTAACGTTTCCAAAAAGGATTTACCGTTGGCATTGGATAATATCCTTGTAAGGTAACATTAACGAAATGGACGCCAAGATGAACTACTGATACGACGTTATCAAATATTAGTTGTTTATGATGACCCATAGTTTTAATCAAGTTCGTTTCAAAATCGTGTTTCATTTTTACCTCCTGTGCTTGCACGATTTCATTTACGAAACTGACAAGGGAGGCAAGCATGTTGTTTGTTGATCTGAGGAATCGTTTTAGGTTCGAGTGCTGACTTTCCACCTGGTTTGTTGTACGTTGACCAAAGTTGCGCGTTCTGTTGGTCTATGCTATTACAAACATATCTCTGTAACTGTTTAACCAGGTGCGTCAGATACTCCAGAACCCCTGAAATGAAAGAAAAACCAATGATGATATGATGATAATAATGATGGTATATGATGCTCACTTTTTTTGTTGTCTTTGATAAGTCTTTCGTACAGACGGTTGTAGTTGTAGTCGTATAACTCTGTTGTCGGAGAGTTACACAAATTCGCCCATCGACCTTTGAATTTTTTCCAGTCTGCGTCCGAAAAGCTTACCTTGCACTTTTTGGCAATATTTTCGTCTATGTGCCATCTGCAGAGATATTTTGCAGCTTCTGGAAACACTTTACGGCACGCACTCATAACAGCAAGGTCTCGATCTGTTATGATCACGTGGCTCCATACATTTATTCAACATACTCTTAGCCACTTCCAAGACCCAGAAGTAGTTTTCCTCACGCTCTTTGCTTACGAACGCGTGAGCAATACTAAACGTCTGGTGTGTGGAAGTCACGCCAACAATTTGAATAAATGGAAGCATGTACTAGTTCGTTTTGTACGTCGCGTCCATCATCAGTACGTGCGGAAATGCACGCCACCAGCTATACGATTTTGGATGACAGAAGAAAATGTCTTCCACGACATTTGTTTCATGTAACCATTCGAATTTTTCGATATAAACCCAAACTTAAATTTGTGTCTAATTTGTAATAAATAAAAGGTCATGAAAATTCTTAAGAAATTTTGTTTTCTTTAAAACGTATTCTAGACATTATATACATTTAAAATAAAATGTAGTGTTATTAGGACTATAAAAAATTAAATTAATTAAATTTAACAAAACTTTATAAAAATATTACGTATAAAGGTTTTTACAACAAAATGCTATCTAAAACATAAAGTCTTATTAAAGAAAAATATTTATGTACATAAACATATTAAGTTAAAATACTTAAATTTATATAAAGAGAAGTTTTAACATAAAATAAAACGTTATTCATATATATTAATAACCCTTTGATATATATATTAAAGTATTTTTAAAAGATGATAGCATAAAATGGGACAATCATGGTAATTTTGGAAACCATATTTCAGTTAAAGAGTGTTACAAGATTTGAGGTGAAGTTCAAAACTTAAGGGACTAATGTTGTTAATCCTTAAAAGTGCATTCTTCCTCAAGAAGCAAATGGGTTCATCGAATCTGTGGACATCATTTTGAAACAAATCTGAGTGTAACGCAAATGGAATTTAATAACAATAAAGGATACACGTTTCTCCCTTAATTCTGAGTAAAAACGCATCATCAATTGCGTGATTAACAGGAGCATTAACGACTAACCCATAACCGAACATTTGCACATCAAATACTACTTGAATTCGACATAAAAGACAACCAAAATCAAATTACTCATACCGGAAGATAGGCGACTAGGTTCTGGAACGGAAGAGATCAATTAGAAGTTCTGATTTGCTCTCAAAATATCGATTGGGTTCGCGTATGCGTCGAAGCTAAAATCTATTCAAACTCATTCTATTTGGAATCAAATCAAGTAAGTATTAGATGCTTTCTACTCGGTTTTACATGGGGAACAATAGCCCCATAGTTTAAACGACCAAAAATCAATAATTCGATCGAATTGAAATTCTAGGGTTTATATTTTCGAATGAATAACTGGTAGTGTTAATAAGTTGAATCAAAACGAATTGTATCACAAAATAACCCGCTTGACTTGCTGGTAAAATCACGCGGGTGTTGCCATGGATTGGGGTTCCAATTCGGTTCAAACCGGTTTTGTTTTTAAACTTTTTTTTATTCCATTTTAATTAGTTAGCTATTTAAATAAACTCTAAAAATTCTAAAAAAATTCTCTAAATTCCAAAATACCATTTCTAATATTCTGTAAAAAAATTGGGAATTTTTCAGAATCAAATTATATTATTTTGCTATTTAAATATTATTTAAATGGTTTTAAATATAAAAAAAATACTAAAACATTTCTAAAAATTCTATAAAAATTCCAGAAATTAATTTTCAACAATATTAATATCCTAGAAAATTTTAAATAATATTTAGAATATTTTTTTACAGAATCGCTATTTTATTGATTAAATAAATTTTTTAAAAAAAAATATTTTTTATAAAATTGATTTAAAAATTTAGCAAATTATTTTTATATACTAAGATTAATTTTCTGATATTATAACTACAAGTTTTCAAAATTTTATTAACAAACATACATATAAGATGTTAATTCTTTAAATCATTTAAACATATAACTATTATTAAATCATTTTTATTCTTAAACTTTAATTTAATATGTTAATAAGATATAAACGTTTTAAAAATTTTTTATTTGTAGAAAAACAAACATAAACAAGTATGAAAAATATTATTTGAATATTTTTATTTCATCGCAAAGGTTGTAAATCAATTTATACTACTATCTCTAAAACGCAGATCAAAAGTGATTACATGGACAAACATAACCATATGTCTAGAATGATCTAAGTTATAATTTTTCAACACTTAGGTTGATTCTTGACTTAATCATTCATAAACATAATCAAGCTTTGTCGGGAATTCTGGCTCAAGAACAAATGAGTTTTCTTATACTCCCTTTTTACATTTTTGTAATTTTTGGGATGTTGCACATGTCATATCAAACAATGTTATTCTAGAGTCATAAACAAATACTATGATGCAATTCTATAGTTTAAGTTAGAATTAGATTTGAATGTTATGTGTTACCTATTTGTTTGTATATCTATGTGTTATTATTATTGGATTATCATATACAATACATTAGTCTAGTAGCCTTTAATTAACATGACTTTTATTCATGTTTAATATTAAAGGTGAAATTGCCAAAAACTATTTAGTATTACTAGTAGCCTTTCTTTAGTGACTTTGTGTCATTATGTTAGAAATGTGAAATTGCCAAAATCATATTATCAAACATTATGGAACACATATATATTTAGATCAATTCTTATTAGACTATTGTTGCATCTTATTTCTTATATAAACATATATCAAATTGTATGAGAATCTCACCAACTATGCAAATAGTTGATCAAAACTCTATTTTACATGTGTAACAGGTTAGTTGCTTGGATGAAGACACTTAAGCTATTTGGACCTAGTTAATAAAATAAACAATGTTATTTACTTTGGTTTTGGATTGTAATGTTGGATTATGTTTTGTATGTTTTGAACAATATGAATGTTTGAATGGATTTTATGTTTTGAATGAAATTGGATTATCTAAATATTGAAACTTACAAAGTAGCACCGTGAGTTATCAACAATCTCAATTGCGCCCCGACGTGTTCCGCCGTCGGTCGGGGTGTGACATTTCAGGATCCTCCCGGGTATAGTATACGTACCGCTGACTGTGAAGCACGTTTTCCAATACCTGCATCGGAGTATTACCGAATTTCTTCTTGTTTTTTATCTTCTGCTGTAAATTGTATACATCCCTAGGGACGGATACATTTGCAGATGTTTCTTTATGCTCGAAAGTATGTTACGAGGATCCATGTGTCGCTCGGTCAGATTCTCAACCAGATCTTCTTCATCCTGAGTGAATCTTCTAACATATGGATGACCCTCTAGATTCTGAGCAGGTTCGTGATTGTGATTGTCGTTAATCACCTGTAATTTCCAGGATTCACGAACTTCGTTGTATAACCGTATCAGTTGAAACAGACAACCAATTTTCTTGCTGCCTGACCGTCTAAGGATTGTGATGTTATTGTGCTCGCCACCACGGTCACACATGAGCCAAACTTTGATTACACTGCCTGTTGTCTTTGATTTCTTCGTTCTTCTCTTGACTACAGTGTAGTCTTTGATTTCTTCGTTCTTCTCTTGACTACAATGTAACCATTGTCTAGTGCTCTACTTTTCACCCACCCTACCAACGCTTCCTCAGACATAAACTCCTGACATATAAAAACAATAATAAATACCGTAAATGGATAGCGATAATATACAATCATCAACATTTATGTTTCATTTAAGTTACCTCTTTGGTTTCCCAGTTAACGTTTGAAGCCGCCGGCTTTTCTTCATAACCCTCCTCCGGGTTTAATTTGTTTACTGTCGTCATACACGAACCCATACGATGCTTGACTGTCAAAACCGAAATCAGCGTTAGGTTCAGCATTCAGATCTATCGTGCCGTATGAATACTCAACAGGAGGCTCTTCGTTCAAATCTGGCACGGAATAGTTGAAAAAACTCCCGTCCTAGAACGACATCGTTACATATATGAATTATCTTCAAATATATCCGAATTCGAAAGTTACGCGTTCGTTTGAAACGATTCAAGCTTATATACAAATTTGAAAATGTTCAATAAGGCCCGTACTGGCCTATACGGCCCGTACTGGGTCAAATCAGTGTCCTTTTGTCAGAATTGAAAAAGCAAGACGGGTCGTACTGGCCAGTACTAGCCGTCTTGCTGTCAAATCATTGTACTAGGTTGCAGGGAATGTCTGTACGATGAATGAGACGGGCCGTCCTGGCCAGTACGGCCCGTCTTGCTCTCAATCATTAGCACAGGTTGTCAGACTGAATGTTTGACCAAGTACTGAGACGGGCCGTCTCAGGGGTGTATTTTTAAAAAAAGTGGGTGTAAGAATAACACCACCCAAAAATTATCTTCTTCAGGCTCCATACTCCATAGGGCATACTTGGCCCACTACATGCACCAATATTGTAGGGCTGCTCAAATCGGGTTTTTTTTTACCAAACCGGTTCGGTTTAGGAACCGGTCCGGTTTGGTTACGGATGGTCAAAACCAGTTTGGGTGAAAACCAGTTCGGTTTGAAAACCGGCTTGGGAGATGAGGATGTCAAACCTGTGAGAACCGGTTTGGATAGGTTTGAAACCGGTTTGGAGGGGTTGAAAACGGTTTGGGAGATGAGGATGTCAAACCTATGCCAAACCGGCGGTTCGGGCCGGTTTGGATGGAACCGGTTTGAGAACTATGGAATACCGGTTTGTAAACCCAAACCGGTTTTTTTGTTCACCTCTACAATATTGTATATAATATGGGCTACTACCACCGTCACATTCCTAACCCCAAAATTGTTTCGAACCTATCAAAAAGCCTAGGAATTTTGCGTTGGTTAAGACACATGTGCCACCGATCAAAGGCTTGAAATCTTGAATGGTGAACCTCTTGGTGCTTACAATGTAACCAGGCATATTTGTAGTAGATTTTGACTTGCAAGACTCTTGAAATCCAAATATTAGCACCTTTGACAACAATGCCTTGTATGAGTTAGGCTGCTTGCATCATGCAATGCAATGTATTTAGAGATCTTTTGTTATTAAGATCATTTGCTCACTAAAGATGGCTTTTAGGTAGAAATTTCCGTCCCCCCCCACTAATTGCTTGTTAGTGTGAATAGTTATTCCCATTAGTGGATTATCATGAGTGTTAAACAGATCGTGTTTGTGGCCTGGTGGATCAACTTCGTGTGAACACAAAATTTAACATGAACTTGAATACGACACGAACCCAATAATCGTGTCACTTAATTGTATGAGCTCAAACATGACACTACATGTCTACCTAACCTTTTCAGAGGCTCAAATGGAAATCTAAAACAGGCCCCCTTTTTGGATTATTGTTATTAGCATTCCACATTTATTCGGTCAAAACTCTAAAAAATTAACTGAAACAAAACGGATAGTTTGACTCATTAAAGACAACATTTTGCATTTCAAAATAGTAGCTAAACAAAATTTTCTAGCTTTACACATTATCAACACATTTACCATACACAAATACATATTAATTTATACTTCTAAAAAATGTCACCATCTCAATAAAAAAAACACCATATGTGCATCTCCATTGGGCTTTATGATAGATAAAAATTATACAGAATAATGAATTCACCATGTGATATGTTGTTATGAACTTGACAATATTTATGGTGTAATTTATTAACTTGTTAGTCATTTGTGCTTGTAAACTATAGTAGAATAAATACAACATCAAATAGAAATCTTCATACACAAAGAGTCAAGCAGATTTTTGAGACATAACAATTCATCCCATAAATTAACTTGTTTAACAAAAATAACGATATCTATTTAATTTGAGCTTCTAGAAGTACATGTGATCTCTTAACACACATATTCGTGAGTTGACACAACACGTTTGACCAGAATATTTGAACACCCTCTTTAATGATATATTTCAATTTTTTGTTTATCAAATAAAAAGGTTTGTCACGAACTTGACGTGAATATAAAAATAAATCGCAACTGCAAACTTAGCAAATAAAACTAAATAAATAACATAAGAATCAAAGAGAAAAAAGATGCATAAACTTAGCAAATGTTTTAAAATTAGCTTAATTAAGGGAAAAAAGATGGCAGCCGCAAGAATCAAATCCCAACTGTACAATTCTTTGTTAAACAAATTTTATGCAAAAATATTATTTTTAATATTATCATTGCTTACACATAACAAAACGAAAGCATAACAAAAGTATGCAATCTAAATGCCCTACATGTAGTGGCGGACCCAGAATTTTTTTTCATGGGGGGCGGAAATGTTTTAGGTTCGATGGGGTTCAGGTTGGGTTGCGGTGAATCGAGTCGGGTTATGTTAAAAAACGAAAATGAAACTAAATTTCATATATAAAGACATAATGAAAATACAATAAATCTAAAGTTGTTCACCACGTGATTTTATTTTATATATATATTCAAAACAGCGTATAAGGAGACGTCCCTAGTTATATTCGAATTCCGAAGTCGGTTCCTAACTATATCCGAATTTCGGTTTCAGTATACTAATCAGTTCCAATTTTTTTTGACTTCAGTTTGTTTGGTCAACTGATTAAAGCGAATTCAGATTTAAATTTGTTTTATTTATAATATATAAGGTTGAATTTGATTTATTTGTATTGGTTTATTCATTTTTAATGTTATATTCAATTGAATTCGGTTTTTAACCGGTTTATTGGTGGTTTGACTTATTATAATTAGAGTAAATTACAGTTTTGGCCCCTATGGTTTGAGTGTTTTAACTATTTTGGCATAAAATAGAATCTTCTATCAATTCAGCCCCTGTGGTTTAAACAAACTAACGTTTTTGGCCCCCAACCATACTTAGATTTTGGGCCTAAACCTTTATAATAATTAAGTTTAAGGGGCCAAAACCGATAGTTATCTAAACCACAGGGGTTGAATTAATAGATTTTATTTTGGGTCGAAATAGTTAAAACACATAAACCACAGGGGCGAAAAGCGTAATTTACTCTTATAATTAATACTAAACTTGATTTTACATTGGTTTAAATTATTAGTTGTGCATTTTTCAACTTAGTTTATTAATCAACACTTAGAAATATAAAGTTTAATGGGGGTGATTACAAAATTTTACGAGGGGCGATCAGGATTTTAACATATATATACTACTAAAAAAATTTTTTTCAAAGTGGGCGGCTGCCCCCCGGGTTTGCATGTGGGTACGCCCCTGCATCATGTTATAAAGCTTTTACGACAACAATGACAATTAAAATGACAATAACGATGATGACAATGACGATGATCAAAATTTTGGGTCCAAAGTAAAAATGAAGGGACAAAAAATTTATTATACTCTTGTAGGAATAAAAATTTTATAACCAAAATAAAAATCAAAAGTTTACTATTTAAACTTACTTCAATAAAATGAACTTAGTTTGTTTTTAATACTCAACTTAAAAAACCAAAAATTTATTAATAATAATAATAATATTACTATTATTTGTTTTAATATACATGTAGTTGTCCAGACAGAACGAACAATGTTTCTCAAATACAACCAGGTTCCAAATATACTACAATCCACCCTAATTACTTCTGGGACCAACCACATTCAAAATCAAACATCAAATTCCCCCATAAAGATTTACATGCTCATATACGATCATTGGAAGTACCATGTGTTGATTATTTCACCATCGTGACAAGATCGCCAATCAAATAAAGATAGACAAACATCATCAAGATTGAACGTGTACATTGAAAAGAAATTGAAAACTTGAATGAACATATGTATCATGATTCTTGTTATAATGCTCATAATTGATGAAGAATTTATAGAGAAGTTTGTTAGTGTTCTTGAGAGCAAACTTTAAAGGTTGATGATTATGATTATGAACATTGATCATCTTCCTCCTGCATTTCTTTATATATTTTTCCAAGGCTTCTAAAGGAAACAATAGTACATACCTCAATTAATCAATATTTACAATTATTTCCATCTAGTAATTGTCAGAGACTAATTATGCCAAATTTGTAAATTTAATCAAACTAGTTGAATTCTCCACACACATTGCGGCGTGTTAATTCGTGTGAAATTTGCATGCTCAAAACATATAACATAAAACCTTCAAAAAAAAAGTTGGCTTATTTAACATGAGAGTGTAATATATTTATTTGGTTATAATCATTTTATGGTCAAAACATAAAATCTTCTAAAGTTTGAGGCCTAACTCATAAGACAAATATATATACTAATCTTTTTTCATGCCTTTTAATATATATAATAATGATATGTAAGACCATACTAATTTGATAATTCCAACACCTTGGAAAATAATTTTTTGCACCTCCAAACTCATGGAGAACTGTATCAGATGATACATGCATATGATTTACTATAAACATAGGAAACGGATTCGTTTCCATCTTACTGGAACAATCTACCAAAAAAAGAAGCTTTTCTTATCTAATTGAAATTTATCTGTTGAGCATCTTGAAAAAAATTCTACGGTCTTATACCTTTGTCTTTTGAAGTGTTAGGTTCACCAACGAATAGGACTGTAGCATAAGTTTTTTTGAACGACTAAGCTTATTTCCACCTAAATTACACCTTAATTACATTATTGCATTGTATTGAACCCATGACATCTAATTATAAGAGTCAAACCTCTACCAATTAAGCTAGTCCTATATTGTGACAATCCGACTTTTCACACTAACCTTGTTAACGGGAGTTGGTGCTATCACAGGCCCAACAAGGCCAATCAAGGCCCAATAAGACCAATGAAGGTCCAACAGGCCCAACAAGGCCAATCAAGGCCCAATAATACCAATAAAGGCCCAACAAGGCCAATGAAGGCCCAATAAGGTCAATGGAGGCCCAACAAGATCAAGTAAGAAATCATCCCTATTCCTTCTGATATGGCCGATTAAGAATACAAGCATCATAATTTCAGTTTCTATTATCGAATTGTTAGAATTCGATTAACTAGGGTTCATATCAAAAGCATTTTGGGGGTTTCGATCCTAGGGTAGTTAAAAATCGAATTGAATTGCTCAGACAGTTTCGGTTTGATGTATACATGGAAAAACATCGGTTAATTTCAACTAAAGACATCGGATTGTATAATTTTAAGTTCTAGGGTTCTTGTTTAATATCGAATTGGGGATTTCTTGTTTACTTGGACTGATAACCGAATTAAACTATATAGGTAGTTTCGGAATGTTGAAGTTAATCTAAATCTTAAGTTAATTCGATGTGATAGTCGTGAATTATAAGATTTTGTGTTAAAAGTTAGTTCGGTTCAAAACCGAACCTATTTGGGATCAATTGGAACTCATTGATTAAGGTTTGATCGAATTGGAATCATCATTAGGTACGTTTAAGAGGTTAGAATCATAAACTTGTGTTGATAAGACCAATCAGATTCGAAATCGGAACCAATTTGGATTAAAATGCTTCGGCTATAATATGGTATACGAGTTCAACATACGTGTGTTAGTGTTGAGGGTCGCGGGTTCGAGTCCCGGCCCAACCAATTTTTGATGTTTTGATCATTTTTGTATTTTGGTCATAACTTTCACATACGAAATCTGTTTTAATCCGTTCAAGTTGCGTTGGAACCGTAACGAGAATACGAACGTGTTGAAATGATAAAATCCATATTTTAATCCGAACACGAAATCGCGTATAACTACGTTAAAATAAATAAAATCAAATGTGATTTTATTTAATCGATTTCAGTGGCACGCGTACTTTCGTATGCACAACTTTAGCAAATTCAACATACGTGTGTTGACACGTATGTGATCTTAAACACAAAACGATTATTCGAATAACAATAGGTTATTGTTTAAATCACAGATTCTTCGTAGAGGATTTCTACGCAAGTTCACACGTACTTGATCATTCTACTATTATCAAAGGTGCGTACACGGCCCCTTTCTTATTTTAAACTGTTTTGGGGGAGAAAACATGTGCAACAAACTGATTTTTAGATACATATCACTTGCATGAGTTATCTGTTTACATTATGTGAAAACATATCAATTTGAAAATCCTTACACACCTCGAACCGTTTAGTTTGCTGTAATGCAAAGCGTGGTAGTTGGAAATAGATCTATTAGGTTTGACAAACCTCACCTGGTAGATGGGATCTACGCAGGTGTTTGACTGACCAAACACAATTATTACTATTGTTGTGATAGACAATAGTGGCAAGGCGAAAACATGCTATAGCATGGCAACTAGTCAGCTTCGGTGTCGAACACGTATGTAAATAGTTTATATGACTAGCTATCATGACTGTGCAATTGTGATTATGTTATCTACAACTTATTATTCAAACTGATGTTTTGAACACTATGATTATTTAAAACCTGTGTTATGCACCAACCTTTGTGTTGACTTGAATTGCATGTTTTCTCAGGACGCTAAGGCGCGCGTAACAGCTGGCATGGACTAGGAAGATAGAGTCTCATGCATTATAAACAATTTGAACATTTGACTTTTGAATATTTCAGTATTTTGATTTGTAATGTTTTACTTATCAACAGTTTATTGGTTTTGATTTGAAACGCTTCCGCAACTTTTTGTAAACTCTGAATGTTATGTTTTAAAGACCAACGTATGTTTTGAAATTCATATAGAGGTCTTCGCTATGTCTAATGATCTGAGATCCTGGTTTGTCACGTTCCCAAACGGTATGATTCCGTTAGTTGAAATTGGGGGTGTGACAGATTGGTATCAGAGACATAGGTTATAGCGAACTAGGTTTGCATTTGTAGGCCTAGACTATGACTGTTAGACATTAGACACATCTGTTAATACGTATTGCTTAGAAATTACATATGACACTATGTAATTGACTTGTTTACGTATTCCATGGCACTGTACTTACATATGGTATTATGTAACAGGCATGGCTTCATCATCAGTCCCATACATTATCATTGATGATTCCGAGGACGAGGAGCCGATAGTTCCGGCACCACCATCGTCACCACCACCACCTATTCCATCACCTCCACCGTATGAGATGGAGGACTCCGATCCAGAGGAGGATCCGGAGGAAGACCCGGAGGAGGATCCGGAGGAGGATCCAGACGAGGATCCTGATGAGGATCCAGACGAGGATCCCGACGAGGATCCAGAGGAGGACCCGGATGAGGATCCGGAGGAGGAGGAGGAGGGCACTCAGCAGATTCCTGCTGAGGGACCTTCCACACACTCACCACCAGCACTAGATGCTCCTGAGCCTAAGAGGCGAAGGACGGACGCGGAGGAGATCGCCAAGTTGCGCGAGGACTTGGATGAGACAGAAGACAAGCTTATACAGAGATCTCAGGAGTTATGGGATGCCATTGAGAGGCAAGATGAACTTGCCCATCTAGTTCATGACATGCGGGATGAGATGGTGAACATGATTGGTCGTCTAGAGGAGTCAGAGAACCGAGCCGAGATCTTGGAGGGCAGGATTGAAGCTTTGGAGGATTTAGTGGTAGTAGAGAATGAGGAACAGGATGAGGATGAGGATGAGGAGGAGGAACCAGCACCAGTTGCTGAGTCCGATCCTGAATCCACCGTTGAGGACGATTGATTGTTTTTATTTCTTTCTTGTTTTGTTTAAACTTATTAGGAACGGGTTGTGTTCCTACATTAGTAGTGGGAAACTTTGTATTTCATTTCAAAAGTATTGTACTCAAAGAAAGTTTCTATTTATGGAAGAATTATTGTTTGTTTCCAACAACTGTGTTGATTATATTACATGTTGTGTTTGTTGTTTTACTTACACATGTCACATTAGATTTTGACTTCGTGCTAACACTTCTTATAAATAGGAACCTAATGGCTGAGGGAAACGTACATATGACTGTTGCTGAACTCAATGAGCTAATCAACAACAGAGTTGCAGAGGCAATCGCACAGTATGCTCAGACTCACAACACAGGGCCACAGGGTCCAGCTGGGGGATTGATCAATCCACAAGTCTGCACGTTCAAGATGTTTTTGGACTGCAAACCACAAAATTTCAAAGGGTCGGAGGGGGCCATAGGACTTCTCCGATGGATTGAAAAGGCAGAGTCTGTGTTCGAGATGTGCAACTGCCCTGATGACAGCAAAGTGAAATTTGCTACTGGAACGTTGGAGGGTCCAGCCCTGACTTGGTGGAACTCCAATGTTCAGACCCTGGGGTTGGGAGAAGCAAATGCATTGACGTGGAACAACTTCAAAACCTTACTACAAGAGGAGTATTGTCCTCGTAGTGAAATGCAGAAGTTGGAAGAAGAGTATTGGCACCTCAAGATGGAGGGGTCAAACATTGAAGAATACACAACCAGGTCACATGAGTTGGCCAGACTGTTACCACACATGGCTACTCCAGCCAGTAAGTGGATTGAAAGATACATTGGAGGACTAGTGCCTCAGATTCAAGGGTTGGTGACTTCAGCAAATCCCACCACCATCCAACAAGCTGTTCGTCTAGCACATCAGCTTACTGATCAGGCAGTGTTGCAAGGGACTCTGCCTAAGCAAACATCTGCTACCAAGGTGGGAGATCATAAGAGAAAGTGGGAAAGTAACAACTTCAAGGGTAACAACCAACAGCAGAACAGGAAGCAGGACTCAAACAAGTCCTATCATAATTCCAACAGTGGCCAGCAATCATCATCATCGGGGGGCTATATTGGTAAGCACCCCAAGTGCAACAAATGTGGTTATCATCATGCGGGTAACCAGTGTGACAGAGCTAAGTGCCAGAGGTGTGGCAAGATTGGGCATGCGGCTAAAGATTGTCGCGGAGAACTACAGAACAACAATAACCAGAACAATAACCAGAACAACGCTCAGAAAGGTTGTTTTGAGTGCGGCAAGATGGGCCATTTCAAGAAAGATTGCCCACAACTTAAGAAAGGCGGGGACAACAATGGTAATGGTAATGGGAATGGCAACGGTAATGGCAATGGCACCAACAACAACAACAACAACAACAACAACGGTGCTAGAGGCAGGGCGTTTGTGATCGGAGGACGTCAAGCGCGGGAGGATCCCAACATTGTTACGGGTACGTTCCTCTTAAATAATCACTATGCCTCTATGTTATTTGACACTGGTGCCGACCGGAGTTTTGTATCTAGTTCACTTGCTAAGTCACTAGATGTTAGTCCCACTGCCTTAGATAGTCCCTATACTGTGGAGTTAGCGGATGGTAAGTTGATTGTAGTAGAAAACATTTATAAGGGATGTATCCTTGATTTGATGGGTCAGACATTAGAGATTGATTTGATGCCTATTGCCTTAGGCAGTTTTGATGTAGTCATTGGCATGGACTGGTTATCCAAGAACCAGGCTGAAATATTATGCCATGAAAAGATTGTTCGCATACCTCTTCCGCAGGGAGAGACATTATATGTACAAGGAGAGAAGAGCAGTACGCCACTGCGTCTCATATCTTGTATGAAAGCACACAAATGTCTGCGGAAAGGTCATACGGCAGTTATAGCACTTATAACTGAAAAGCCGGTAGCTGAGAAGAAACTTGAAGATATACCTATAGTTTGTGAATTTCCGGAGGTATTTCCAGAAGACTTGCCGGGATTACCGCCTGTGAGACAGGTGGAATTCCGAATCGATCTTACACCAGACGCAGCACCGATAGCTAGGGCGCCTTATCGACTTGCACCGTCAGAAATGCAAGAGTTATCCACACAATTGCAAGAATTGTTGGATAAGGGTTTCATACGACCTAGTTTTTCACCGTGGGGAGCTCCAGTATTGTTTGTCAAGAAGAAGGACGGAACTTTCCGTATGTGTATCGATTACCGGGAATTGAATAAGGTTACTATCAAGAACCGGTATCCGTTACCCAGGATTGACGATCTGTTCGATCAATTGCAAGGTTCGAGTTACTACTCGAAGATTGATCTCAGGTCGGGTTATCATCAATTAAGAGTCCAGGAGGAGGATATTCCAAAGACAGCATTCAGGACGCGCTATGGCCATTATGAGTTCTTGGTCATGCCATTTGGGTTGACAAACGCTCCAGCCGTATTCATGGATCTCATGAATCGTGTTTGTAAACCTTATCTGGATAAGTTTGTCATTGTTTTCATCGATGACATTCTCATCTATTCAAAGTCTGAGGAGGAACATGCTGAACATCTTCGATTACTGTTAGAGCTATTGAAACAGGAACAACTGTACGCTAAGTTCTCGAAATGTGATTTTTGGATGCGAGAAGTACAGTTCTTGGGGCATATTGTTAATGAAAAGGGCATACATGTTGATCCAGCGAAGATTGAAGCAATTAAGAATTGGGAAGCGCCAAAGACCCCTACCGAGGTACGACAATTCCTTGGTTTGGCGGGTTATTATCGACGATTCATTGAGGGTTTCTCAAAGATCGCTCAACCACTTACAGCTCTGACGCACAAGGGAACAAAGTATAACTGGACGGATAAACAGGATGCTGCATTCCAGTTATTGAAACAGAAGCTCTGCAGTGCACCAATTCTGTCCTTATCGGAAGGAACGGAAGACTTTGCGGTGTATTGTGACGCATCTGGACAGGGTTTGGGATGTGTATTGATGCAACGGGATAAGGTAATCGCTTATGCTTCCAGACAGCTACGAACACATGAAAAGAATTACACTACTCATGACTTGGAGTTAGGAGCAGTGGTTTTTGCTTTGAAGATTTGGAGACATTACTTGTATGGAACTAAGTGTACTATTTATACTGATCATAAGAGTTTGCAACATATCTTTGATCAGAAGGAGCTTAATATGAGGCAACGACGATGGGTTGAGTTGTTGAACGATTATGAGTGTGCGATTAAGTATCACCCGGGAAAGGCTAATGTGGTAGCCGATGCCTTAAGCCGAAAGGATACTTCAACAAGACGGGTTCGTGCACTTATGATGACAGTACACACTGACTTACCTGACAAGGTACGCAGTGCTCAGATCGAGGCCTTGAAAAAGGAAAACTTGGTACAGGAATCTTTACGGGGAATGGAAGAACAGTTGGATACGAATGCTGATGGAATTCGTTATTTTGTTAACCGAATGTGGATACCTTTATGTGGAGGTTTAAGGGAACTCGTGATGGACGAAGCGCACAAGTCCAGATATTCAGTCCATCCGGGATCAGACAAGATGTACCATGACTTGAAGGCACTGTATTGGTGGCCTCATATGAAAGCTGATATTGCTAAGTACGTTAGCAAATGTTTGACTTGTTCGAAAGTCAAAGTTGAATATCAGAAGCCATCTGGTTTACTGCAACAACCAGAGATACCGATGTGGAAATGGGAACAGATTTCGATGGATTTCATCACTAAGTTACCCCGTACACCGAGCGGTTGTGATACGATATGGGTAATTGTCGATCGCTTAACGAAATCTGCACATTTCTTAGCAATCAAAGAAACAGATAAGATGGAGAAGTTGACTCGTATTTACATTAAGGAAGTAGTAGCACGGCATGGTGTGCCAATTTCTATCATATCAGATCGGGATGCCCGGTTTACTTCCAACTTTTGGAAATCTCTTCATAAGTCATTGGGGACTCGTTTGGATATGAGTACCGCTTATCATCCACAGACCGACGGTCAAAGTGAACGAACGATTCAAACGCTCGAGGATATTTTACGAGCTTGTGTAATTGACTTCGGTGATAGTTGGGAGAATCATTTACCATTGGTGGAATTCTCTTACAATAATAGTTATCATACAAGTATTCAAGCAGCACCGTTTGAAGCTTTGTATGGTCGTAAATGTCGTTCACCAGTTTGCTGGGCTGAAATTGGTGACAGTCAGTTAACAGGTCCTGAACTGGTGCACGAAACGACAGAGAAGATAGTTCAAATCCGGAACCGTATGGCAGCGGCTCGGGATCGACAGAAGAGTTATGCAGACAAACGTCGTAAGCCGTTGGAATTCCAAGTAGGAGACCGAGTTCTTCTAAAGGTATCACCTTGGAAAGGTGTGATACGATTCGGCAAGCACGGGAAGCTTAGTCCACGTTACGTAGGACCTTTTGAGATTCTGAAAAGGATTGGTCCGGTTGCGTACCAACTCAAACTACCGGATGAACTCAGTGGAGTTCATGATGTTTTTCATGTGTCAAACTTAAAGAAATGTCTTTCTGATGAGACATTGATTGTACCATTGGAAGAAATACAAGTAGATGAACAGTTACGATTCATTGAAGAACCAGCGGAAATCATGGACCGAGAGGTCAAACAACTGAAGCAAAGCAAGATTCCGATAGTCAAAGTTCGATGGAATTCAAGACGTGGTCCTGAATTCACATGGGAACGGGAAGATCAAATGATGAAGAAATATCCTCATCTATTCAAGACAGCTACTGCTAACACTGAGAGCGCACGTTAAATTTCGGGACGAAATTTCCTTCAACAAGGGGATGAAGTGATGCTTTCACACATCAACACTGCAAATCTCAAACTGTAAGCACTAACACTTTATTCAATTGATTTTGTTACAAACATTTGTGCTACATTACATTCTATATATTTTATGTGCTACATTTCATATGTTACATGTTATGGTAGTACATACATGATTGGTTACACACATTCTGCTATGTGCGGGGTTGCATAGTACATACATTTTGCTATGTGCGGGGTTACATAGTACAAAACAGTTTCAGACACTCACTATATGTGAGGTTACACAACACAGTATGATCAAACACAAATAGTCACAGTTAGGTGAACTAACTAGTGTACACGCAAAACAGTTACATTGAACGATCACAATTGAGTTGTGATATTGCAAGCATTAGACTTTGTGTGTGAGTACACACAAGCACACAGAATGATCAAATCACACTAACACGTACGATTTAAACTCGTAAGTAGTTTCCTAACTACTCTTAACACTTGCTAATTTTCGGGACGAAAATTCCTTCAACAAGGGGATGATGTGACAATCCGACTTTTCACACTAACCTTGTTAACGGGAGTTGGTGCTATCACAGGCCCAACAAGGCCAATCAAGGCCCAATAAGACCAATGAAGGTCCAACAGGCCCAACAAGGCCAATCAAGGCCCAATAATACCAATAAAGGCCCAACAAGGCCAATGAAGGCCCAATAAGGTCAATGGAGGCCCAACAAGATCAATTAGGCCCAACATAGCCAATGTAGGCCCACAAAGCCAAGAGAAGCCCAATAAGGCCCAATAAATTCAAGTAAGGCCCAATGTAAACAAAGTAGGCCCAGGGAAGGCCAAGGTAGGCCCAGGAAGGCCCAGTGAGGCCCAATTACATTTGAGAAGTTAAATTAGTTAATTTAACCCTACCATGTTCTAATTGGCCCAATTAGTAATAAATTGGGATTATCAATGTAACTTGGTTAAAAAAAAAATGTTAAGTTATTGGTCCGGAATGATCTATAAGGGTTAAGAAGTATCAAAAATCAGGTTTTAAAGTGTTAATTTCAAGGATTAGTCTATAAGTTGTAATAATAGTTGATTTTGACTCTTAAAAGTCAAAATTCGGTTATGTATATATGGGGAATTCGAAATTGGTGTTGTTACATTGAAATTAATGGAATTAACTTTTCAATCATCTCATATTAGTGAGATGTAACAGAAATCATGCGTTATTAGAAGAATTAATGACCTAATTTATATCATTTGGGGTCCAAGAGCCGTAACCGAAGTTGATTCAAATTACACTTGTATAATACGAGTTAAATCAATCAAATTGAGGATTTCTAAACTTCCATCGGTGCTATTAGAAGCTGTTGCACTCAACAATTTGATCCTAACAGTTCTGTACAAGGGATTTCACTCTTGAGGGGGCCGAAGAACAACTCGTGTGTTGATCTGCTTGAATTCATCATCAAATCAAGTAAGAAATCATCCATATTCCTTCTGATATGGCCGATTAAGAATACAAGCATCATAATTTCAGTTTCTATTATCGAATTGTTAGAATTCGATTAACTAGGGTTCATATCAAAAGCATTTTGGGGGTTTCGATCCTAGGGTAGTTAAAAATCGAATTGAATTGCTCAGACAGTTTCGGTTTGATGTATACATGGAAAAACATCGGTTAATTTCAACTAAAGACATCGGATTGTATAATTTTAAGTTCTAGGGTTCTTGTTTAATATCGAATTGGGGATTTCTTGTTTACTTGGACTGATAACCGAATTAAACTATATAGGTAGTTTCGGAATGTTGAAGTTAATCTAAATCTTAAGTTAATTCGATGTGATAGTCGTGAATTATAAGATTTTGTGTTAAAAGTTAGTTCGGTTCAAAACCGAACCTATTTGGGATCAATTGGAACTCATTGATTAAGGTTTGATCGAATTGGAATCATCATTAGGTACGTTTAAGAGGTTAGAATCATAAACTTGTGTTGATAAGACCAATCAGATTCGAAATCGGAACCAATTTGGATTAAAATGCTTCGGCTATAATATGGTATATGAACTAGACTGGATGAAGATTTAAAAGAATTGATTTTCTGATAGTTATCGCGATACCCTAGCGGGCGAAGATGGTTAGATGCATGTGTGTTAGTGTTGAGGGTCGCGGGTTCGAGTCCCGGCCCAACCAATTTTTGATGTTTTGATCATTTTTGTATTTTGGTCATAACTTTCACATACGAAATCTGTTTTAATCCGTTCAAGTTGCGTTGGAACCGTAACGAGAATACGAACGTGTTGAAATGATAAAATCCATATTTTAATCCGAACACGAAATCGCGTATAACTACGTTAAAATAAATAAAATCAAATGTGATTTTATTTAATCGATTTCAGTGGCACGCGTACTTTCGTATGCACAACTTTAGCAAATTCAACATACGTGTGTTGACACGTATGTGATCTTAAACACAAAACGATTATTCGAATAACAATAGGTTATTGTTTAAATCACAGATTCTTCGTAGAGGATTTCTACGCAAGTTCACACGTACTTGATCATTCTACTATTATCAAAGGTGCGTACACGGCCCCTTTCTTATTTTAAACTGTTTTGGGGGAGAAAACATGTGCAACAAACTGATTTTTAGATACATATCACTTGCATGAGTTATCTGTTTACATTATGTGAAAACATATCAATTTGAAAGTCCTTACACACCTCGAACCGTTTAGTTTGCTGTAATGCAAAGCGTGGTAGTTGGAAATAGATCTATTAGGTTTGACAAACCTCACCTGGTAGATGGGATCTACGCAGGTGTTTGACTGACCAAACACAATTATTACTATTGTTGTGATAGACAATAGTGGCAAGGCGAAAACATGCTATAGCATGGCAACTAGTCAGCTTCGGTGTCGAACACGTATGTAAATAGTTTATATGACTAGCTATCATGACTGTGCAATTGTGATTATGTTATCTACAACTTATTATTCAAACTGATGTTTTGAACACTATGATTATTTAAAACCTGTGTTATGCACCAACCTTTGTGTTGACTTGAATTGCATGTTTTCTCAGGACGCTAAGGCGCGCGTAACAGTTGGCATGGACTAGGAAGATAGAGTCTCATGCATTATAAACAATTTGAACATTTGACTTTTGAATATTTCAGTATTTTGATTTGTAATGTTTTACTTATCAACAGTTTATTGGTTTTGATTTGAAACGCTTCCGCAACTTTTTGTAAACTCTGAATGTTATGTTTTAAAGACCAACGTATGTTTTGAAATTCATATAGAGGTCTTCGCTATGTCTAATGATCTGAGATCCTGGTTTGTCACGTTCCCAAACGGTATGATTCCGTTAGTTGAAATTGGGGGTGTGACATATATTGGCTGAACTGTAGTATAAGTGACACCATATTAACATTTGGTATTTTCGAACACATCACTTCATCTTGAACTTGACAAACATGGGTTATTAAATGTTCAAATTTATGTTTCCTTCAAAATCCAATTAAATCGTGTCACATCCGCAAAACATATGATGACTCTTGAACCATATGGATCTTAAATTATGAACCATAACCTTTGAAGGGAGATAGTTTAGTAGTTTATAAGGTGTTGTTTGTTTTTTCCAAAACCGTCCGTACAAACTGGTTGTTTTTTCTAATATGTTTCATTTAAAAACGTCTACGTGTGCTCCTCTTGGTGTAAATGTGACCCAGCTACTTTTAAGATCTTTTAAGGTCTGCAAAGATCACTCAACACCACTCATAACCATCGTCTACCACCGTCGGACACCACAACCACCGGCGGCCACCACTTTCCGCCACCGACGGCCGCCACCACTGCCGCCACCGTTAGGAAAAAACATTAAGGTGCTCTAAAATGCGTTAAGTTAGTATTCTCTTTCCTATTAAAAAATTTATAAAATATGAACTTTTACGTTTTTATAAAACCTAGCTTTCTTTTAAATGAAATAAATTATAAAAAGAGTTTTTAAGCAATAAAATTTTATAAATAAATTACATTATTTTTTTAAAACAAATTAAATGTTTACAAATATTTTTTATAAAACCAAAAGTTATAAAAAATGACAATGAAAATTTAAACTTTTGATCCTTTATGCTTAAACTTATTTTTTAATTGAGTCTTTTAACTTTAATAATTATAAAAATGATATCTTACCTTCTTAATTTGTAATGATTAGCTTTTGACGTAAAAATAATTAAAGTTTTTTTTTTAACTTAGGTATCATTTTGTAATTATTAAAGTTTTTTATTATTTAAATTATTTTTTTATCCTTAATTTAATTATTTTATACCAAAACACTGTTTTATAATTATAAATTTCTTTTATTATTAACTATTTAACATTTTATATTTACTCTATTTAATACACCCTCTAATATGCTACTTCATATGCACTGGTGTACCCTCTTATGAGGGTAGATAAATAGCCACCGATAGTGATGCACAAATCGGTTAACCGGTCCAAACCTGTTTTTAAATTACCCGAACCGGTTAACCAGTACATAGGGTTTACCGGTTTTTTCTAAAAACCAGTTCGGTTATTAACCGGTTTTTTAACCTAAAATCTCTAACCTATGGAACCGAACCGGGTATAAACCGGACCGGTTAACCGGCCAAATCGGTTCAAAAACCGATTTTTAAACCTTTTTTTTAACCGTTAAATCGTTAATCCGTTTGATGATTTGATCCGTCAGACCATAACCGTATTGAGCCGTTTTTTCTATTATACGTTTACAACCTTAAAGTTAAATTAATAAAACCATAATAAAAAACTTAACAAATCAAACCTAAAACTAATAAATAATAATTACTAAACCCTAATAAACATTAAACTAATCAAACTAATATTAATCTAATAAGTAATAACTAATAAACCTTAAAATAATCAAAACATTAAACTCATAATTACCAAACCCTAATAAACCTTAAACTAATAATCAAACTAATATTAATCTAATAACTAATAAACCTTAAAATAATCATAACTTTAAACTCCTAATTACCAAACCCTAATAAACCTTAAACTAATCAAACTAATATTAAACTAATTACTAATAAACCTTAAAATAATCAAAACCTTAAACTAATAATTACTAAACCCTAATAAACCTTAAACATACTATTATTTAATAAAACCATAAATTATTAAGATTTTATTAGGTTTTAATTAGTTTGATATTATTTTGATTAGTTTAAGGTTTTTATTAGGGTTTAGTAATTATGAGTTTAAGGTTTTAAAGTTTATTAGTTATTAGTTTAATATTATTTTTGATTAGTTTAAGGTTTATTAGGTAATTAGAGTTTAGTAATTATGAGTTTAAGGTTTTAAGGTTTATTAGTTATTAGTTTGATATTATTTTGATTAGTTTAAGGTTTATTAGGGTTTAGTAATTATGATTTATGAGTTTAAGGTTTTGATTAAATAAAATTAATCAAACTTTATTAAGTAAGGATTTCAAATAGCATATTTCATTAAAATAAATTAATTACACAAGCTTTTAAGTAAAAAAATAAATACAAAATCGAAAATAGAAATTAGTCTTCGGTTTGCGCTTCGGATTGTAGTTCCGGACTATTGGTCCGCATCCATTCATCCATTGCTTGTTCTTCGTCGGAAAGTGGGAAAATCATTCCTTCCTCAACTTCAACATCGTGTATTGTCGCTTCTATCTCAAGCTCGCCTTCAAGTAGTGTGTGGTGTTGTACACGTTTCATTGCGTCCAAATGGTCTTTCAAGCAAATGCACATCTCCAATGATGCAGGAGTAAGCCTCGTCCTTCGTATCGATAAAACCCTGCAACTAAGAGAAAAAGCACACTCCGAAGCTACCGTAGAAGCTTGGACGCTTAGTAAATCACAGGCCATGGCAGATAGAATCGGAAATTCGGTTTCCTTTTGTTTCCACTAGGCCAAAATATCAAAGTTTTCAAATTCTTCCAGCGTAAGACCGGAAATCCAATCTGTCCCTAGGCACCTTCCTAGTTCGCTACTTGCGCTAGTACCTCGGGCTCGTTTAGTTACATTTTGTCTTAAGGTGTTAAATAAATCAAAGTTAACATCTTGGCTGGCTTCTACTCGAACTAGAAGCCGCATACATTGTTTGTTGTATGTTAGATGTTTCACCATATTTTTGTAAATAATGATCAAACATATTTTGAAAAAATATGTTAAAGTTATTTTTAGTGTTTGTTGCAAAGTTTGGGTCATCCAAACCAAAAGCACCAACAATTTCATCAATTAATGTTTCAACACCGGCACCATTGAAACATGAGTGTAATGCCGTAGCACAAGTAAATACGGCCGGCATTTCTTGAAAGTATTTCAATAGTTTTATTTTCATTGGAAGTAACATTCACGTATATATCTCATTATTTTCACCCGTCGATGCAAAATCGTTAATTTTTCTTGTCATTATAAATAATTGTTGAAGAACCAAACAAGACGTTGGATAATAAACTCCCGATAAAGTTGTTGTTGCATTTTTAAAAACTCCAAATAAACTCGTAAATTCTCCTATGACGTCCCAACATAGGCTATTAAATATTTTAGCCTTACGTTCTTGCACTAAATTATTATGAAATACTTCCAAGGTTTCCCTTTGTCGTAAGACGTTGTTAAACATACGCGAAGTCGAATTCCATCTTGTTGGTACGTACCAAGACGGACCTAAAAAGATGGAGTTCGTATCCTCACATAATTTTTGATATTCCATATATCTTCTACGGCTTTTCATAAAAACATCCTTTAACATTTGTTTAAAATTTTCTTTTAACATATTCATTTGAAGAACCGCAAGAGCATCACTCACAACCAAGTTAATAATGTGAGCAACGCATCTTGTATGAAAAAGCACAACGTTACATATCGGTTTATATTTAAGTTTTAATTTTTGAACCGCATTCGTTTTATTTGAAGCGTTATCAAAACTTATTGAAAGTATTTTATCTTGTAAATGGAATTTTGTATTATTCCATCTAACATGTAAAACAAATTATCCCTCGTGTGAGGATACGGAAACATTTCGAACGCAATCGTACGTTTCATCATTTGCCATGAACCGGGATCAATCCAATGCGCGGTAACGCAAAGGTACGATTCGGGCAAACCGTGAGGTGCCGACCAAACATCTATTGTTAGGTTAACACCGGTTTTTAAATTTTGAAAACCTAAAATTAATTCTTGTTTTGCTTGACGCCAACATTTCAAACAATCACGTCTAATAGTAGTTCGACTTACTTGATGATATCATGGTTGTAGCGCCTTTTGAATCATCTTCGTCAAGCGTGGGTTGTCAAAATGATTGAAAGACAAACTTTCTTGAATCACCAAGTTCCCCATCATTTCACGAACCATGTCGGCATCGAAATTTCAAACCCCGCAATCTTGAGACATTTGTGCTTGATCGTTTGCCGGATTATTTTTGACGACAACACAATGCTTCGTCAAATGGCTTCTTAAAGTAGAATTAGATTCCGGTTTAAGAAAAGTACCGCGACCTTTGCACCGTGCCTTATCAACACCGTTTGACATTTCGCATAAGTCGAAATGTTGAAATAGATCCTTGTTCCTCGTTGTAGTTTTTATTCTAACAACGGTTGGTTCGTTTGAAGTGGATGCACCAACACCAACAGAACTTTGAGCACTTCGTGAGCTTGCCATGGATGAATTAAGATTTACGAACGTAATAGAAGAAGAGATTGAATCGAGAAGAATTGGGGGATCGTTTTTTGAGCGTTTTTTATCGTTTTCGAGCGTTTAAGAACAAGAGATGTTGTAAGATGTTGTGTGATCAAACCAAAACAATCCCCATCTATTTATACTAACGTTTAGGGGCAAAACGGTCCAAAAAAATGTTAAAAACGGCTATAAACGGCTAGTTTTTTTGGGTCGATTGGTTAACCGGTTAATACCCGGTTAATCGGTTTCAACGGCTATTTTTTGGTTCCAACGGCTAGCAACGGCTAGTTTTTTGAACCCCTAACCGGTTAACCGGTTTCTAACCAGTCTAAAAAACCGGTTTTGCTTTAACCGGTTAGTAACCGGTTTCCTCTCAAAAACTCCCAACCGGTTCAAAACCGCCGGTTTTTGCATTTGGGCCAACCCGGTAGGAAAAACCGGTTTCTAACCGGTCCAATAACCGGTCCGGGTCGGTTAACCGGTTTTTTTGTGCACCACTAGCTACCGACCTTGAAGAAAAAAATGTAGTTATTTATATATGTTAAAAACTTAAAATTCTGACCGTTGTTTATAAAATTTTTCAATCGTTCACATTTTATTTTTAATTTCAAAGTGTTAGTTAATAAAATAAGTTAAGAAAGACCCGACTCATATATTAAAAACTAAGTTCATTATTAATTTTAATAAGTTAATTAATGGCTCGTTTTAAACAACTCTGTTTTTGATTTCAATAACCTATTACTATATTACTTGAAGCCAAATTTGTATAATCATATTAATGATAATAATTAAATAATATATATTTGTTTTGTAGAGAAAATGTTACTTAAGAAAAAGCTACTTAAAAAAGTTTATCTATACGTTGTTTTGGGTATATTTCAAAAAATAAGACCCCATAAATAACAAATTTAGATGTATTGAATTTCATTATGGTTTTGTATATTAAATTTAGTGTAATTGTCTTGTTTAACACAACTCGATCTGATTCGACTCAATCTGTCGTAAATAGAAAGAGAGAAAAAAATTATAATATAACAATACTAAAATGATTTAAAAAAATTTTCATCCCCGTGACAGAATTTTCAAATAACACCATTGTTGATACATAATGGAATTTGTGGAGTGTAAAATGGGGTTTAGCCTTTCTATCTTCTGAATTTCTTTCAAAAGTCACTTGTGATGAGTGATGAGTGATGAGAAAAAGTACATATGATTAACTTTTGACTTGTTGAAAAATATTTATATAATACTTTAGTGGCTTTTAATTAATGAGAAATTATTAAAAAAATCCATACAATCAAACTATTTTTAAGTCATTTTTTTTCAATATTTGGTATCGACATAATTCTGTTTATACGGGATTTATATGAAGATGTAAATGAATCAATGTTTAAATTCAATTGTGTTCGTAAATATTCAGTAATATATTTGTTTGTTTGTGTTTGTTTATTAAAAGGTTATTAAGTTATTTTAAGCTTAAATTTTAGTTTATTATTATATAGTTTAAACTACAAACTGTAGTCATTTGAAATTTGTATATTGTAAAATACATAATAACTTGAACTTAGTTCGACAAGATTTTCGAAATGTATTGTTTATGATAATAAAGCGCAACTCCTTTTTTCTTTATGTTAGGATAAACACATATATTTTTTTTATGTCATACTTTTAACTATATATTGTTTAAGAAAATTAGGTCTGATGTCTGTAATTAATGATGTGAGGTTTTGAATTTTATAAAAAGGTATATGTTTATTTGCATTCGTTTAAAGTAAAGAAGACACAAGTGGACATAAAATAAAATTCAATTCTTTAATGAACATCATAAAACATCTATTAACAAGTTCATTATTATGCAAATGAACATGAATAAGGTTTTGTTTGATTCGGTTACAATCGGCATTTGCATCCCATGATTTCGATACTACTCAAATTATTGTTTAAAGATGCAATTGAGCATTTTGTGGAAAGTTAATAAAAGTAGCATTTGTTTCAATTATATGATTATTGTTCGCCACTTCAAAGTAACTTTTTATTAGCATCATATTTAGAATGTGTCACACACTTCTCAACCCAATAATGATTCTTAAAAGTTGCAAACAATCTTTTTGAAAATTCTAAAAATTGATTTCAAGGAGTTTTAGGCCACCACTTATGTGATTTTGTATAACTAGCTAGGTTAATACACTTTGATAAAACGAAGTTGTAACCGGACTTATATGAGAATAGAAAATAATTTTTAATGAATTTCAAGTCAATATTTAAATTATGAAAATAAGATTTACATGATATGATTGTTATTTTTTTAATTAAAAAACAACTTGTTAGAATAAATTATATTTAATATATGGCCCTCATGATTATTTATCTAATTGATCAATTAATTAAATACCCATTTAGATAGGTAATTATATGATGGACATAATTACCCTTACTATCCTAATTAGGATTTCCCCTTGGGTGTATATATAAAGGAGACTTATGGCTCATAATTGAGGTAACCAACATCATAATCGAATTCTCCTCACCCTTAGAGAATTCGTGACCCACAACCGAGCTCTCTCCCTCATCTTATTCCATCCTCACTATACACCCTAAACGGGAACCCGATCGGATCGTCATCACTGGAATCATGTCTGGAATCAACAACGCGTTCACTGGATTCACAGGTTTCATCTAATCTCTATTTCATTCATATTTACATGTTCATCTCTACATCTAAATCAAAGGAATCGATCCAACATGTGGTATCAGAGCGATATGTTGCTTAATCGATTCCTAATCGCGAAATTGATACAAAATACAAAAACGTTTCGAAAAACGAGTACGAAAACTGGTCGTTTTTTCCAGAAAACCTTAAAACTGGTTCGTTTTTCGTAAACCTAAAAATTTTCGGACTTAAACGTATTCGAAATTAATGTACACGTTTTTAAGAGTACTCGAAATTTGAGTATTCGAAATTTAACTTGCTCGAAATTATTTTTTAATCTTAGTGTACTCGAAATTTTGGAGTTCACGAAATTTTAGTGTACTCGAAATTTTAAGTTCACGAAATTTTTTAAGAGTACTCGAAATTCTGAAGTTCACGAAATAATGTACTCGAAAAACCGTACTCGAAAATCTAACAGTATTCGAAATCTAAGTGTACTCGAAAATCTGAAAGTACTCGAAATTTCGAGTACATAACCATTTTTTAGTACAATAACCATTTTCGAGTACATAACTATTTTTCGAATACATAACTATTTTCGAGAATATTACTAACTTCGTAAACAGGGGGCTAAGAGATAAAAGAACTTGTTTTCTTAAAACCTTAAACTATCATGTTTTGCAAAAACTTAAAATTCAAAAACCAGCTTAAACTCAATAACAAGTGTTTCGCTTCTACCCAAAGGTGATGTGTTACATCTTATTATTTGAGTCTTATTAAGCATTGTCACGTAACAAGTGAATATTCTTATTTAATACTCATATAATTTTGCCTTAAAATATATATGTTACATTTTCTGGCCAAAGCTGATGTGTTACATATATGTTTGCAAACTTAAATAATTTGATAATACTTTGCTTAAACTTTCAATAACAATTGAATGTCACTTCTGGCCAAAGCTGATGTGTTACATTCCCAAAGTTATTTAAGTATAAACTAAGCATTGTCACTTAGTGAGTATTATTAACCATTAAATATTCACATGACTCCTCTTGCCTTAAAGCATAAATGTTTCATTTTCTGGCCAAAGCTGATGTGTTACATTTGTGTTTGCAAGTTTATATGTGCAAAATGCTTAAATGTGTCATTTTCTGGCCAAAGCTGATGTGATACATTCATGATGCGCATCATATTAAAATTGTTCCTAATGCTTGGATAGTTAGTGATTAACCAAAGTGAAAGCTAGTTATTTAAGTAGAACCTAACCTAGTCTATTAATTTGATGTTATAGTAGACTCTTTATCACAGCTTCATTACTGTAATGGTCCTTATATATGCCTGCCTTAGATCTAAGTTACCCATAAATCACTCTAAGTTCTTCTTTAACCTTATTAGTATATTACTCTTTCTCATCTAATATAATCCACTGCAAACTCCCAATATGGGAATTGAAACGCTTACTCTTGCGAACTATTCTTCTTGGAAGCATTACTGATGCTGACTTTTGACAAACCGGGTTTTGAGTTTTCACTCAGAGATGCAGACCCTCCTTCCATCACTGATAAAGCACTCTAAGGATAACATAGTGCATGAGAAAAGGAAGAAGATTAGTCAAATGTCTCTAATACTCTTCAAAACACCATTAGTCAAATCATCGTGGGAGCCGTTCGAGATTCAATTAAAGCTAAGAGCTATCTGACTTATTTGGAGGAGCAATTCAAAGGGATCTCTAAATAGCATGCTAACATTCTAATTTAGAAATTGGTAGCTACAAAGTATGACAGGATTAACAACACTCATGAGCACCTCATAACAATGAACTACATGACCCGTCAATTTGAGGGATCAGGCATAGAGTTTAGAGACGGTTTCCTAACTATTTCATTATGATTTTCTTCTTGCACCTTATTTGGCATTTAAAATCAACTACAACACTCAGAAAGATAAGTGGATGCTAAAGGAGTTGATTGCTATGAGCGTAAAAGAGGAAGAACTTCAGAAGTTGTAGAAACCGAATGTTGCTAAACTCATTGCTGTAAATTCGAAGAAAAGGAAGAACAATTTCCCTAACAAGGAAGTTTCTAAGGTCTCTAAATCCAATGCAAGTACTTCTTCCAGCTCTAACAACTCCATTGGCAAGTCTTAATATAAGTTCTACCTAAAGGTTGAACATTAACAGAAAGATTGCCCTGAATTTAAGGAGTAGCTGGCTAAAAGAGATAAGATAATCATCCTAATATGATATTTGAGTCCTTTAATGTTCCAACTAACATATGATAATTTGACTCTGGTTCTATGGTTCTTGTAACCAACTTAACTCAAGGATTCCTTACAATCTAGAAGAAGAAAAAGTACCAAAGAATCTTTAAGCTTGAGAATACAAAAGAACTATTTGTTATTCGCATGAGAACCTTACATTAATAATAAAAATCGTTTATGTATAAAACTTTATGATACCTTATATCTTTCAAGATTACTCGGAATCTTGTATCATTACCAGAGTTATACATGGATGGTTTTATGTTTCTCATGATAATGGCAAACTTATTATTATTTCTAAATTCTCAAGTATTTGGTACTAATTTTCTGGATAGTGATCTCTATAAGCTAGAACTAGATGATAATTTCATTAACTCTTTGTTGTCATATAATATCAATGAGAACTCGACAAAGACTAAACGAAAAACAAGACTTAGAAACCTCATCCATGTTGTGGCATTAACTTCCATGCCACATTTCACGTGATCACTTTTCACAAATTGTGAAGGATGACGTTTTAACTCTCTCGTTTTCAATTATTTTGGAACACATGTTAAACGCCTCAAAGGTAAAAAGACAATAGTAACTAAGAAAGTTGTCACTAAGGGTTCTAATTTATTAAACTCATAAGTGACATTTACACCATTGCTATAATAATTGGACATACTTCATTTATCAGTTTACTGATGGTTATTCTCGTTCCATGTACTTGTATCTCATCAAGGATAAATCTGAATCACTTACAATTTTAAAGATTCTAACTAAAGTTGAAAACAACTTGATCTTTAACTAAATTTTGTGAGATCAGATAGAGGAGGCAAATACTTTGGCAAACATACTGGTATGTTCAGGTTTTCGGTTGATTTTATAAACTTAGTAACACCCAAACCCTTATGAACATAGCATACAGTATTTAGCCAACTCAAACTCGCCCTAATTCCTCTGGATCAAGGAACTAAAGACAACTTTCTTTCTTAATCTGTCCCTAAAGTTTATGAATTATGGACAAGAAGGAATCTAAGTCTAAGATAAACTTTATAATCTTTTCTTAAAAGAAGCTTGACATGAAACAGTAAGTTGTCATTTCAAAGGATTATAGATTTTATTATTCTTCCTATGTCACTCATATTGTAGAAACCAAGCATGCTGATTTCCTTGAGAATTCTAAGGTCAGTGGGAGCAGTGAAAATCCTAATTTTGATTTGCAAGAAGTACAAGAAGCGGGGGGAGACACTCGTCGACTCATTTGACTCCGATTATTCTTCTTGTACACATGCTACTCCGAACGTCACTGCACCAACTCTGACACACTCATAACTTTAAACGACTCTGATTATCCAAGAATGAAGGCACATTAAACAACTAACATCAATACAATACCAATACTGCTAAACCCACTAATATATTCAGGAGGTCATCTAGGCCTAAAACACCTACTAACTATGATGCTTATGTAACCTACCTGACTAAAACTGAAATGAATGCCAGAAGGTTTACAGATCCTATCTCTTGTCATGAAATCATTAACAATGTTCAATCTTCTGATTGTTTTAAACGGTTTCACTTAAAAGAGAGAACCAACTTTCAAGAGACCTTCTCATTTTGTCTCTTAAAAAGAAATTCCTTAAGGATCATAATGACCCTCGTAGCTCATTATAATTTAGAGCTACATTAGATGGACATCAAAACCTCTTTCATTAATGGCAAGCTAAAGAAATCCATATATGGGTTAAAGCAAGTCTTACATCACTGGTATCTAAAGTTTTGATTAAGTCATAAAGAGACATAGTTTCCTAAAGAATCTACTGGATCAATGCACCTACCTTATAATGAGTGGGAGCCTTAAGATGAGTGGGAGCAACTTTACTTTACTTGTCCTTCATGAAGATGACATTCTTTTGACAAGTAATAGCATTAGAAATGTTGCATGAGTCGAAGCGCTTACTTTCGCCTTATTTCGACACCAGGGAACTTGGAGTAGCCTCTTACTTTATTGGCATAAAAGTACACCGAGATAAATTAAGGATATCATGGATTTACCTCAAAGGGCCTACCTTAACCATGTCCTCAACCCATTATAACATGCATCAAGCTCTCTCTCTAACTCTAAAGGTTAAAAATAAACAAATGAGAATGATACCTTATGCATTATTAGTCATGAGCCTTATGTATGCTCAAGTCTGTACATGTCAAGATATCGCTTATACTATTGAAACACTAGGCACTTATCAAACTAATTCTGGCCTAGATTGCTGAAAAGCAACTAAGAAGGGATTTCGATATCCTCAAGGGACGAAAGACTATAAACTGACTTATAGAAGAAGTGATAGTTTAGAAGTGTTATTTTATATTCTTCTCATCCTAACTTTGCTAAAATACAAAGATGATAAGAAATCCACTTCAGGGTAGATCCTTATGTTAGCAGGCAGACTTACCTCATAAAAGAGTCATAATCAGCAGTTTACAACAACCTAAATGGCCATAGAATGTTGCTAAGAAACCTTATCGCTGGACTCAAATAGTTAACTCAAACTATTGACCATTTGAAGCTTTACTGTGATAACTTAATTGCCCTTATTTTATCGAACAGTAACAGTTCGATTGGCACTAAATTGTATCTCAATATGTCACACCCCCAATTTCCCACTCATGGCGCATGTCCACGTGGATGTGACGTGTCCAGAATCACAGCTCAAGGTCATATAGAACACCTCTATATGTGTTTACAAATCCAGTGTTTGACACATACACAGAATAAAATAGTTTGCAGCGGAAATAAAGTAGTATTGCAGCGGAATAAATAAGTCATAACATGCAGCGGAAAATGATTGTTTACACAGCGGAAATTGTAAGTAGTTCAATACAACAACGTTTTAAATAAAATAAAGTCAAATTGTTTTCAAAAGACACGAAAACAAATGCATGTGGGACCCTATGCTCATGTCCCCTATGTGCTTTCCTGCTCCACGAGCCTGTCATGCTAGTTACCTGAGAATACAAGTTTAAAAACAAGTGTCAACACAATGGTTGGTGAGTTCACAGGTTTTGATATACATATAGTAATGAAAAGTGTGTCATGCTGTTTATCAAATGTTAGTACCGAGCCCTAGGCCCAAAGTGTCAGTGCGTCACTACCGAACTAGACTTGTTTGCTCTTGCCTCCGCTATGCCTCGTATACATAGCAAGTTAGGTCAGAATTTGCACGGGTTATGACACTCAGTCAACATGGTGCCCCGTGGGGTTAGTCATTCCCTAATGGATCCATCCAAATCTACCACGTTGTTTGTACATTAACGGTAAGACTTTGTGAGGGCTTGTAACGAGTTCAACACTTAATGTTTGTCCAATAAACCAGCATACACAAAAATGTTTGTAATAGCAATAATGTTTGACTCGATGCAACTAGTATTCTCCCCCTATTTAAAAGCGTTTGAAAAGAGTAAAGAGGGGCCGTAAACTCACCTTAGTGATGAAGTAGTGTGTAAGCGTAAGCTCCTGAACGTCAAGTAGCACGTCTCGGTCACCGGCAACCTATATCGTATACCGTATGTGAGTTCGTGTAAGTGACCGTGCTAGTGTTCGTGTTAGTGCCCGTGTTTGTGTCCAACAACCCTTGGTTGTTCATGTTTGTCCGTGTCGGTCCACAATGACCGTGTTTGCTCGTGTTGGTCCACATTGACCGTGTTTGACCATGTTTGACCAAAGTTGACCGTGTTTGACCAAAGTTGACCGTGTTTGACCAAAGTTGACCGTGTCAAGTCAACGACCCGTTGGTGAACCGTGTGACGGTTTGTGACTCATGTAGCAATCGTGTAAGTGTTTGTCGTGTGCAAAACGCGTAGGTCGCGTTTATGGACAACTTACTATTTATAGTAAGTTTCCATTTACGGAAAGTTCACAAAGCATATCGGTGTTCGAGTTCTAGCATGCTCAATGGTCCTACGGGGTCATGTTAGCACATAGCACATTATCATACAAGTTCATATACGTCGTTTATAGCATGTTAGTGCACAAAAGTTTCCTAAAATGGAAAGTTTCCATTTTTAGCATACGTGACATCGGAAACCATCTAACTTAGCATCTAATCATCATGTTATAACATATTAAGCCATTTAGCAAGCTCAAATCATTCAACATGTTTACTAATTGGTTTTTGTAAAAATAAAGTTACTAAAAATAGTAACTTTGTGGTTTTTGCATAAAATGACCATTTAACATTTCTAAACCTATTTTCATATCATGAATCATCTTAATACATCATCTAGCATCATTACATCATGTATACATAACCAAATTTATCATCTAGCAATATATTGTCTCAAAAAGTTACTAAATATAGTAAGTTATCATTTGTGACCACAATCAAGTTCCAAATTCCATTCCTAAACTTCTAATCCTCATAATATTACCCAAATAGCAATTCCATATACATGCATGATCATCAAATACACCAAGTCATCAACTTGTAACTAGAAAGTTACTAAAAATAGCAAGTTTGCCTCCAATTCACATTTTGACCATCATAATCGCAATCTAACCTTGCAAGAACACTTATACATTATCAAGAATCATTCCAATATCAACAACATCATCTAGAATGTCTTAGATCATACATGCATGCATCAATATCATTACAAACTACCATTTTAAGCACAATGGCCTATACCCATCATCTTAGATCGTCATAGAACATCATTTAATCATCTTAGATCATCAAAAATCATAGTAAAATCAACAAACCCATATTATAAATTCGTGCATGTGAGCCATGGGTGCTTGCATGTGGGTTTTAACACATGCATGTGTGTGTAATAGAGTGTAAATCGAGTTTTTAAGCCACAAGGGATGATGAACTACCTCTCAAAGCTCCAAAAACCCTGAGATGATGATGAGAACAGCCTATGGTGCTCCTGGACAGCAAGGTTCTTCAGCAAACACAAGTGGGTGGTGGTTCTTTGAGCTTCCAAGTGCGAATCAAGCTTCAATCTTCAAAGGTGGAGCTTCAAGGAGGTTAACAATGGTGGAAAATGGCTGGAAATGGAGGTAGAAGACGAACTCAGTCGAGGGGTGGCGTGTTTGGTCGAGAGAAATGATGAAAATAGAGTAGGACATGATTTTCTTGGGTTTATAAAGATTTTTCTGCGAACAAGGTCTCCTCGCGTAGCGCGACGACTTCAATGGTTCCCCTCGCGTAACGCGAGAGGGTCACGCGTTCAAATTTCCCCCGCCACTTTGTCGCGTATCGCGACAGTGTCTTTGTGGGCCGTCGCGTAGCGCGACAGATCCCCTGGTGAGCCCAATAGGCCCATTTTCATTAATTCGATCCGTTCGTTGCCGTTTTCACGTTTACGAACTTTCGTTCGGCCTTGTTTGAACTTCCGAGTTCAATGTGCGAGTGTTTTGTGAGGTTTCGAGTGTTGTGCTTCACAATGTGTTAGACGTTCACCAACGTTCGTGTGTTTTGACACGTGTGTGCTGTTTGCCGATAATTCCACAAATTATCTAGTCTGGTGTCTGTGTTTGTACTGTCGTGCCACGTGTCACACTAAATTAATCTAATTCTAGTGCCACGTGTATATAAAGCATTTAAATAAACATTTAAATAAATGAAAATCTGACCTGGGAATTACGGGGTGTCACATCCTCCCCATGTTAGAAAGAATTTCGTCCCGAAATTCAACTTGTGCTGTTAGCGTTTGTCTGTTCCGCGAACAGGTGTGGGTACTTTTGTTTCATCTGGTCCTCACGTTCCCACGTGAATTCCGGTCCTCGTCGCGAATTCCATCGTACTTTTACAATCGGGATTTTACTGAGTTTGAGCTTCTTGGTTTCCCGGTCCATAATCTCCACCGGTTCCTCAACAAAGTTCAATTGTTCGTCGATTTGTATTTCCTCGAGAGGAATAACAAGTGTTTCATCTGATAGGCACTTCTTGAGGTTCGAGATGTGGAATACGTTGTGTACGCTGCTCAGTTCAACCGGCAGGTTCAGTTCGTAGGCTACAGGGCCTATTCGTTTTGTAATCTCGAACGGTCCAATGTAACGAGGGTTCAACTTTCCTCGTTTGCCAAACCGAATGACACCTTTCCAGGGCGAGACCTTGAGTAACACTCTGTCTCCCACCTGGAATTCTAACGGTTTGCGTCGCTTGTCGGCGTAGCTTTTCTGTCTGTCCCGAGCTGCTGCCATTCGTTTGCGTATTTGCACGATCTTCTCAGTTGTCTCGTGCACCAGTTCTGGACCAGTCAGTTGGCTGTCTCCAACTTCCGCCCAGCAGATGGGTGATCGACACTTACGTCCGTAAAGTGCCTCGAATGGTGCAGCTTGAATGCTAGTGTGGTAGCTATTGTTATATGAGAACTCAACTAACGGTAGATGAGATTCCCAGCTACTACCAAAGTCAATGACACATGCCCGGAGCATGTCCTCCAGTGTCTGTATCGTTCGCTCACTTTGCCCGTCCGTCTGCGGGTGGTAAGCGGTACTCATGTCCAATCTCGTGCCCAGAGCCTTATGCAAGGATTTCCAGAAATGCGACGTGAATCGACTGTCGCGGTCAGATATGATTGAGATTGGCACTCCATGTCGAGTGACCACTTCCTTTAAATAAATCCGAGTGAGTTTGTCTAGCTTGTCAGTCTCCTTGATCGGTAGAAAATGTGCAGACTTTGTCAGTCGGTCTACGATAACCCAGATGGTATCGCAACCACTTGCCGTCTTAGGCAGTTTAGTGATGAAGTCCATGGAAATCTGTTCCCATTTCCACATTGGTAATTCCGGTTGTTGAAGTAACCCTGATGGCTTCTGGTACTCAACTTTGACTTTTGAGCACGTTAAACACTTACTTACGTAAGTTGCTATCTCAGCTTTCATGTTTGGCCACCAATAGGTTGTCTTCAAATCGTGATACATCTTGTCAGAGCCCGGATGTACGGAATACCGGCTCTTTTGAGCTTCGTCCATCACTACTTCTCTCAATCCTCCGTAGCGTGGAATCCAAATCCGTTCCATCAGATAGTAAGCCCCGTCACCCTTTGCCTTCAATTGTTTATCCATGCCGCGCATGGCTTCAAGAGTGAGATTTTCAGCTTTTAAGGCTTCCTGTTGTGCGATCCGTATCTGCTTTGGTAATTCAGAATGAATCGTGAGTTGTAGGGCACGCACGCGTTTTGTTGTTTCCTTCCTGCTCAACGCGTCGGCCACTACGTTGGCTTTGCCTGGATGATACTTGATGGCGCAATCATAATCACCTATGAGTTCAACCCATCTTCGTTGTCTCATGTTCAACTCTTTCTGGTCGAAGATGTGTTGTAGGCTCTTATGATCGGTAAAGATTGTACATTTCGTGCCGTATAAGTAGTGTCGCCAGATCTTCAAGGCAAACACTACGGCTCCCAACTCAAGGTCATGAGTCGTGTAATTCTTCTCATGCACCTTCAGTTGACGTGAAGCGTATGCTATCACTTTCTCACGTTGCATAAGCACGCAACCGAGTCCTTGTTTCGAGGCGTCACAATACACCACGAAGTCTTCGCATCCTTCCGGTAAGGATAGGATAGGTGCAGTACATAGTTTCTGTTTTAACAAGTTAAATGCAGCCTCCTGTTTGTCTCCCCAATCGAATTTCTTATCTTTATGCGTCAAGGACGTCAACGATTGGGCAATCTTTGAGAATCCTTCGATAAATCTCCGGTAGTACCCGGCCAGACCTAGGAATTGTCGCACCTCAGTCGGAGTCTTGGGTGCTTCCCAGTTTTTGATGGCTTCGATTTTGGCTGGGTCTACGTGTATTCCCCGCTCATTAACCACGTGTCCAAGGAATTGGACTTCGCGAATCCAAAAGTCGCACTTTGAAAATTTCGCGTATAGTTGCTCTTTCTTCAGTAGTTCCAAGACTAGCCTTAGATGTTCGGCATGCTCTTCCTGATTCTTAGAGTAAATCAGGATGTCGTCAATGAACACTATCACGAATTTGTCAAGATAAGGTTTGCACACTCTATTCATGAGATCCATGAACACGGCTGGTGCATTGGTCAGTCCAAAGGGCATAACCAAGAATTCGTAGTGTCCGTATCGAGTTCGGAAGGCAGTCTTAGGAATATCGTTTTCTTGTATCCTCAATTGATGGTAACCCGATCTTAAATCGATCTTGGAATAGTAGCTTGACCCTTGCAACTGGTCAAACAGATCGTCTATTCGCGGTAAGGGATATCGATTCTTGATCGTCACCTTGTTCAGCTCTCTGTAGTCGATACACATACAGAATGATCCGTCTTTCTTCTTTACGAACAAGACCGGTGCTCCCCAAGGTGAGAAGCTCGGTCTGATGAATCCCTTGTCTAACAGTTCTTGCAACTGGTTAGACAGTTCCTGCATCTCCGTTGGTGCTAGTCGGTATGGAGCCTTAGCAATCGGTGCTGCTCCTGGTGTAAGGTCTATCTGAAACTCGACTTGTCGTTTCGGAGGTAGTCCAGGTAGGTCTTCGGGAAATATTTCGGGAAAATCGCGGACTACGGCGATGTCCTCAATCTTCCTCTCTTTCTTGGGTTGCTCGGCGATGAGGGCTAGTATGGCAGTGTATCCCTTTTGTAGGTACTTGTTCGCCTTCATGCATGACATGATGTTCAAAGGTACTCCCCGCCTTTCCCCCTGAATCGAGATCTGTTCTCCGTTCTGCAACGTCACTCGTACGATCTTCTCGTTGCATACGATCTCAGCTTGGTTAGCGGATAACCAATCCATTCCAACGACCACATCAAAGCTTCCGAGAGTCACCGGCATCAAATCGATTTCGAGTTCATGATCCGCCAATACCATGACGCATCCTCGAAAGATGTGTTGTGTTTCAATTAGCTTGCCGTCGGCTAGCTCTACGGTATACTTGTAGTCTAGTGGTGTTGGGGTAATATCTAGTAATTTGCTAAACTCACTAGATATAAAGCTCCTATCGGCACCGGTATCAAACAATATGCTAGCATAGACATTATTTAAAAGAAACGTACCGGTTACGATGTTAGGATCGTCCTTGGCTTCTCCCGAGCCAATCACAAATGCTCTCCCCTTGGCCGCTCCTCCTCCGGCCTTCTTCAATTGAGGGCAATCCCTCCTCATGTGGCCTGGTTTTCCACATTCATAACACCCTCTGGAGGTGTTCTGGTTGTTGTTCTGGTTGTGGTTGGGGTTGCTGTTGTTGGTTGGAAATCTTGATCTGCAATCTTTGGCCATATGGCCATGTCGTCCACACTTCAAGCAACGATATCGTTCGCATTGCCCGAAGTGGTGATAAGAGCATCGGTTACACAAGGGGTATTTCCCTTGGTACACACCCTTCCCCTTGTCGTCGGGTTGGGTGGCAGTAAAGGCTCTGGCTGGTGCAGATCTTTGTTGTTGTTGAGGTTGATGAGATTGGTGGTGGCTGGGTTCCCACTTCCTCTTCTGGCTTTCTTGAGGCTTCACATGCTCGCCTCGTTTTGGTAGCTTGCCCTGAGCTACAGCTTGGTCAGTCAGTTTATGAGCCAGCCTGATCAGAGGTTGGATAGTGGTGAGGTCAGACGCAGTCACCATGCTCTGAATTTGTTCGGGCAGCCCACTGATGAACTGCTCGATTTTCTTGTACTCCGGCGTCACCATAGCCGGACATAGCTTACACAGCTCATGGAATCGAGTACAGTATTGCTCGATCTCAGAGCCCACCATCTTCAGTACCCAGAACTCAGCCTCTAGCTTTCTGATCTCATCACGAGGACAGTATTCCTCTTGCAGTAGTCGGGTGAAATCAGCCCATGGCATGGAGTTGGCACCGTCCAACCCCAGGGTTTGTACATGGGTATTCCACCATGTGAGTGCTGGTCCTTCCAGTGTACCAGTTGCGAACTTCACCCGGTTCTCTTCAGTACATTCGCACATGGCGAATACAGACTCCACTTTCTCCACCCAGCGGAGCATTCCCACGGCTCCCTCAGTCCCCTTGAATTTGTGTGGGTGGCAGTTCAGGAAGGATTTAAAAGAACATCCTTTGTTGTTGTTGCCTTGTGATCCTGTCAGTCAGAAACCAATGTCGTAGGTCAGAGCGTGTTAGCTATACTATGTTAGTCATGTTAGGCGAGGGTTAGTACCGTTGTTCGAGCCACTGGTTTCACTAGCAAGGCGGTGTGCCTCGTGCTCTGCCAGTATCTTGTTAACCCGTCTGTCAACCATCATCTTAATGACGGCTGCGTCCAGTGTTCGTCTAGGAGGGCGTGCATGTGGTCCTCTTCCCGCCATAGATATTTTCTATACGGAAGGGATAGAATGTTAGTAAGTCAGAATGTTAGTCAGATGTTGTGTCGGAAGTCAGATCATATGTCATGTTAGTTGTCAAGTCAAAGCAATCATGGTCAATATGTAATAAGTAAGACAAAACATAATTCTCATTAATAATAAGTTGGAAGTACAATAATTTCAAAAGGAAATACATAATAAGTTCTTCGAGCACATCCCGCTCGTCTAGGCTAAAATAAAGAAAGTACAAAATACAACAGTCCACTAGTCCGAATCCATAGAGACGTGTGAGATATCGCTAGCAGCGTCCCCGTCATCATCATCCTCCTCCGGATCCTCATTAGGATCCTCATCAAGGTCCTCTTCTTCGAGGTCCTCGGCCTCGAATTCAGGACCATCCTCCTGAGGTGGCTCCTCAATAAACTGTGCAGCCCATGCATTAAGCATGGCATCACTGGCCTGCACCATGGCCTGAGTCTCGGTGATGTCCGTCCGATTCTCGGTGATACGCACGTCGTGTTCCTGCACGACATCGACGACCTGTCCATGCTCGGTCAGTAGTTGGGACATTTGGAGTCGTAGAGCCTCCATCTGGGCTTCCAGTCTGTTGTTGCGCTCCTCCAGTCTCTCGTTCTGCCTCTCCAATCGATCGCTCTTCTCGCGAAGAACTCGGACCTCGTCTGTTAGCTCCCTACCCCTCCAGACTTCCCGTCGTGTGCAAGCAACATGTGCCGCGAAGGCCTGCTCCATCGGCACTCCGAACGGTGGTAGTCGGTGTCCTGGAGTGGTGTCGCCGGGATATCGATATGGAGGTACTCTCTCCTCGACGATCCAACTCTGGAGTATGGTGGGAAGCCATCCCCAATATCTGGCCCGTGCTGCGTCCCTCGCCCGCCGGTCCATCTCGGCGTCAACCTGTGATACTATGTCGTCGATCCGTCGCCGACTCTCTGCCGCCAAATCATCTGTGCCCGTGGGTCTAGCTGCGCTCCTGTTAGCGTTGCTGTTGTTGTCGGCCATCCTGTAAGTTTCACGTTAGTAAGTAATAGTTTAACATAAGCAATAATATCATCAATGTGCAAGTTCTAAGTGTAGTGTCTAAAGTTGAGCAATGGCTATAGTCTAAGCTTACTATATGCAAACCTAGTTCTCTATAACCAAGGCTCTGATACCAGTCTGTCACACCCCCAATTTCCCACTCATGGCGCATGTCCACGTGGATGTGACGTGTCCAGAATCACAGCTCAAGGTCATATAGAACACCTCTATATGTGTTTACAAATCCAGTGTTTGACACATACACAGAATAAAATAGTTTGCAGCGGAAATAAAGTAGTATTGCAGCGGAATAAATAAGTCATAACATGCAGCGGAAAATGATTGTTTACACAGCGGAAATTGTAAGTAGTTCAATACAACAACGTTTTAAATAAAATAAAGTCAAATTGTTTTCAAAAGACACGAAAACAAATGCATGTGGGACCCTATGCTCATGTCCCCTATGTGCTTTCCTGCTCCACGAGCCTGTCATGCTAGTTACCTGAGAATACAAGTTTAAAAACAAGTGTCAACACAATGGTTGGTGAGTTCACAGGTTTTGATATACATATAGTAATGAAAAGTGTGTCATGCTGTTTATCAAATGTTAGTACCGAGCCCTAGGCCCAAAGTGTCAGTGCGTCACTACCGAACTAGACTTGTTTGCTCTTGCCTCCGCTATGCCTCGTATACATAGCAAGTTAGGTCAGAATTTGCACGGGTTATGACACTCAGTCAACATGGTGCCCCGTGGGGTTAGTCATTCCCTAATGGATCCATCCAAATCTACCACGTTGTTTGTACATTAACGGTAAGACTTTGTGAGGGCTTGTAACGAGTTCAACACTTAATGTTTGTCCAATAAACCAGCATACACAAAAATGTTTGTAATAGCAATAATGTTTGACTCGATGCAACTAGTATTCTCCCCCTATTTAAAAGCGTTTGAAAAGAGTAAAGAGGGGCCGTAAACTCACCTTAGTGATGAAGTAGTGTGTAAGCGTAAGCTCCTGAACGTCAAGTAGCACGTCTCGGTCACCGGCAACCTATATCGTATACCGTATGTGAGTTCGTGTAAGTGACCGTGCTAGTGTTCGTGTTAGTGCCCGTGTTTGTGTCCAACAACCCTTGGTTGTTCATGTTTGTCCGTGTCGGTCCACAATGACCGTGTTTGCTCGTGTTGGTCCACATTGACCGTGTTTGACCATGTTTGACCAAAGTTGACCGTGTTTGACCAAAGTTGACCGTGTCAAGTCAACGACCCGTTGGTGAACCGTGTGACGGTTTGTGACTCATGTAGCAATCGTGTAAGTGTTTGTCGTGTGCAAAACGCGTAGGTCGCGTTTATGGACAACTTACTATTTATAGTAAGTTTCCATTTACGGAAAGTTCACAAAGCATATCGGTGTTCGAGTTCTAGCATGCTCAATGGTCCTACGGGGTCATGTTAGCACATAGCACATTATCATACAAGTTCATATACGTCGTTTATAGCATGTTAGTGCACAAAAGTTTCCTAAAATGGAAAGTTTCCATTTTTAGCATACGTGACATCGGAAACCATCTAACTTAGCATCTAATCATCATGTTATAACATATTAAGCCATTTAGCAAGCTCAAATCATTCAACATGTTTACTAATTGGTTTTTGTAAAAATAAAGTTACTAAAAATAGTAACTTTGTGGTTTTTGCATAAAATGACCATTTAACATTTCTAAACCTATTTTCATATCATGAATCATCTTAATACATCATCTAGCATCATTACATCATGTATACATAACCAAATTTATCATCTAGCAATATATTGTCTCAAAAAGTTACTAAATATAGTAAGTTATCATTTGTGACCACAATCAAGTTCCAAATTCCATTCCTAAACTTCTAATCCTCATAATATTACCCAAATAGCAATTCCATATACATGCATGATCATCAAATACACCAAGTCATCAACTTGTAACTAGAAAGTTACTAAAAATAGCAAGTTTGCCTCCAATTCACATTTTGACCATCATAATCGCAATCTAACCTTGCAAGAACACTTATACATTATCAAGAATCATTCCAATATCAACAACATCATCTAGAATGTCTTAGATCATACATGCATGCATCAATATCATTACAAACTACCATTTTAAGCACAATGGCCTATACCCATCATCTTAGATCGTCATAGAACATCATTTAATCATCTTAGATCATCAAAAATCATAGTAAAATCAACAAACCCATATTATAAATTCGTGCATGTGAGCCATGGGTGCTTGCATGTGGGTTTTAACACATGCATGTGTGTGTAATAGAGTGTAAATCGAGTTTTTAAGCCACAAGGGATGATGAACTACCTCTCAAAGCTCCAAAAACCCTGAGATGATGATGAGAACAGCCTATGGTGCTCCTGGACAGCAAGGTTCTTCAGCAAACACAAGTGGGTGGTGGTTCTTTGAGCTTCCAAGTGCGAATCAAGCTTCAATCTTCAAAGGTGGAGCTTCAAGGAGGTTAACAATGGTGGAAAATGGCTGGAAATGGAGGTAGAAGACGAACTCAGTCGAGGGGTGGCGTGTTTGGTCGAGAGAAATGATGAAAATAGAGTAGGACATGATTTTCTTGGGTTTATAAAGATTTTTCTGCGAACAAGGTCTCCTCGCGTAGCGCGACGCCTTCAATGGTTCCCCTCGCGTAACGCGAGAGGGTCCCGCGTTCAAATTTCCCCCGCCACTTTGTCGCGTATCGCGACAGTGTCTTTGTGGGCCGTCGCGTAGCGCGACAGATCCCCTGGTGAGCCCAATAGGCCCATTTTCATTAATTCGATCCGTTCGTTGCCGTTTTCACGTTTACGAACTTTCGTTCGGCCTTGTTTGAACTTCCGAGTTCAATGTGCGAGTGTTTTGTGAGGTTTCGAGTGTTGTGCTTCACAATGTGTTAGACGTTCACCAACGTTCGTGTGTTTTGACACGTGTGTGCTGTTTGCCGATAATTCCACAAATTATCTAGTCTGGTGTCTGTGTTTGTACTGTCGTGCCACGTGTCACACTAAATTAATCTAATTCTAGTGCCACGTGTATATAAAGCATTTAAATAAACATTTAAATAAATGAAAATCTGACCTGGGAATTACGGGGTGTCACACAATACAAAGTTCATTGAGGAAACTAACCTTTGTATAGAGCACATATATTATGCTTTTGGATCCAATAATTAAAGGTCTCTCACCTAAGTATTCGAAGAACTTGTTTCGAAAGTGAGCTTATCTAAAGACCTTATAGCATAATTAAAATTTCCTCACTTATTTGATTTGTCTGTCTCTAAATATATGTTTACGCATGCCTAATGACATATAGACACTAATAACACAAATCATTCGTTAAAGGGCTTACTCGTTAATTGATCCTAACTTAAGTTTTAAATTTGTATTGTAGTATGATTAATGGGGGTCTTGAATTGAATAACTGATTCAATGACTGTATTTCTCTGCTATGATTACAATTTAGAACTAAAATGAGTATTATCAATCTGCAGACTTATTTAATGCTCATAATAAATAATCACTTGGCCAAGTGGGAGAATGTTAGAATAAATTATATTTAATATATGGCCCTCATGATTATTTATCTAATTGATCAATTAATTAAATACCCATTTAGATAGGTAATTATATGATGGACATAATTACCCTTACTATCCTAATTAGGGTTTCCCCTTGGGTGTATATATAAAGGAGACTTATGGCTCATAATTGAGGTAACCAACATCATAATCGAATTCTCCTCACCCTTAGAGAATTCGTGACCCACAACCGAGCTCTCTCCCTCATCTTATTCCATCCTCACTATACACCCTAAACGGGAACCCGATCGGATCGTCATCACTGGAATCATGTCTGGAATCAACAACGCGTTCACTGGATTCACAGGTTTCATCTAATCTCTATTTCATTCATATTTACATGTTCATCTCTACATCTAAATCAAAGAAATCGATCCAACACAACTAACACAGAAAAGTGTTTTGTCGTACTGATAATTAAAGTGACAACAATGGTCGTCAAAGAAAGGTCGAGTGTGACGTTGCTACAGGTTGACATGTAAGTTTAGGGTTTTTGTGGCCCAACAAAATTGGGAAAAAGGTATCGATTTAAAGATCTATAGTCGTTACACCTAAAAAATATTTTACTTTAATTTTCTTTTATTCTTTTCTTGTACGGGAAATGGGAAAATTTTGACGATTCTTGGTGAAAGTTGTAACATTAGCAAGTCATTACTATAACTTAACTAGTTTTCTTTTACCTTTTATAATATATAGCTTTGTCGGGAAAAAAAAGAAAAAAAAAACACGTGCTTTTCGCGCATGCTATAGCAACGACATGTTGTTAATATAGCTCAAACCATTTTTTTTCTCATTTTTATTTTATATAAATTTCAAAGTATATAATCATTAATGTTTAGTTATAATAATCATTGTTATATTAATAATCATAATTATAATTATTTTATATAAATTTCAAGGCTTTAAAGATACATATTGGAAGCAAGGCATGTGATGGGTAAACACCAAAGGGCTTATAGCCTAATGGTATCCCCTTGACTTTCCGAATGAGAGGTCTTGGGTTAGAGTCTCAGCTGCAGCAAAAAATGCTTTAGGTTGAGCTAGGGGTTTTCCCAATGCGGGTTTCCTCATAGAAGGTGGTGTCAATGTACCCATTTAAACAGTGATACTTGTCGTTAGCTGTTCAAAAAAATGTGATGGGTAAACAAGGTGGCAGAAGCAAACCATGTAAGTAAAAACTTTCAATTACATGAGCGTAACACATGAACAAGAACATGTGGTTTAGATAGAACTAAATGACCTAGACCTAACTTAATAAAGAATAACATTCAACTTTTAGTTTAAGTGTGTTAAAATAACCCGATCTCACTTTAATATAAATACATAATAGAAGTTGGATATTTTAATTCATTCAAGTGAGTTTAGCTAATTTTTGACTTGTTTAAATTAAAAGTTGCATGTTTTTGTACATTAAAGTGTTTAGATATTTTGACTCATATTTACTAAAAGTTGGGTAATATTGCAAATTAAAGTTGGTTTGGGTGATTTTAACTATTTTAAACTAAAACTTGGATAATTTGATTTATTTATATGCTTAAAATATTCAACTTTAATTAAGTTTAAATAAGTCAAAAATAACTCGAGCCATTAGTTTAGACTTAAAATATCAAATTTTTGGTTTAGATGAGTTAAAATGACTTAAGACTATTTTAATAAACTTAATATGACAAACTTTTAACTAAAATTGTCAAAATGATCAGAACTCATTTTAATAAACTAAAATTTGGTATTTATTTAAAAATATTGTTAGCATTGTTGAATTTTGGGAACTATTATAGTTTATTATGTATAACTAAACATAATTATTAAATTATATATTGTTATTATGTCAAATTTTAGTAAAAATATAATAAGCTTTAATTATATTGTTTATTTTAAGAAAATAAAAATCAAACTGAATGCAAGCGAATCGAATTGAATGTGAATAATCATCATGTGATGAGTTTGAGGTTGTGAGACATGTCTTAGGGGCTGTTTGGTTGCATCTTAATAGGTCTGAATGGGTCTGAATCTGAATGGTTCAGATTCAGAGCGTTTGTTTCGTGAAAATAAGCACGTCTGAATGGAGCAAAATGTCTGAATGGAGGTCTGAACCATTCAGATCTCACAACAACTCTGAATGGGAACCACACCATCTGAATGGGGGAAAAATTGAAAAAAAGAAGCATCGTTCATCACCGAAGGTCTGAACCACCGAACCACCGAATCCATCTCGTCAGAACACACGCCGCACCTCCGCACCCGCCGCACCGCCGCACCTCCGCACCCGCCGCACCGCCGCTCGGGCTGAGAAAGGGCCGCACGGCCGCACCACCGCTTCGGGGCTGAGAAAGGGTTGCACCGCGTGGAGCTGCGAGGGGCTGAGAACACCACCGCACCACTGCTTCGGGGCTGCCAGGAGCTGCGAAGGAGATGGGAGGAGTAGGGGTGTTCATCGGATCGGATAATGGTTTATTCGGGTTATTCGGATCGGGTTGTTCGGATTTGAAAATTTTAAGACCTTATCCGAAACCCGACCCGATCCGAATTCGAAAATTTTCTATTCGATCTGAATCTATCCGAATAACCCAAAAAACCCGAATAAACCTATTTTTTCATCCGAATAATCCGAACAACCCGAATAACCAGAATAAACAGGGTTTATTCGGGTTATTCGGATTGAATTCGGATATCCGATCCGAATAAAGAGGATTTTGGATATCCGATATCCGATCCGATCCAAATTCGGAAAACGGATATCCGATCCGAATCTATCCGAATATCCGAATCTTTAATTCGGATCGGTTTTTTCGAGTTTCGGATACGATTCGGATTTCGGTTTTTTTCGGATTTCGGATTTTTTGAACACCCCTAGGGAGGAGGTGGGGAGAAGCGGGGAGGAGCAGCTAGGTTTTGTCAAAATAATTTTCATGTTTCGATCAACGACGGCTAGGTTTTGTCATAAAACAAAATGTTTTTTTTTCTTTTTTTTTCATTCAGATGTGCAACCAAACAGTTATCATTCAGACCCTCTTAACCATTCAGACCCTCTTAATCATTCAGACATCTTAACCATTCAGCACTTAGTGATTCAAATCCAAACAAACGACCCCTTAGTTTAAACGCATGGTCATGTATTGGGCAGTGGTCATGTTATAAGAAACCACAACTCTATTACGACCAGGGTGAGCATAACATCACTATAACTGAATTTTAACCGATAACCGCCTCAAACTATAACCGATTCTAACTGAAACTGGCTTTAAACAGCTTTTAATAAGTTATGATGCAAAGGTGAGCTATAACTTTTTATTGTATGAAGATATTATGGTTAAGTGAGGTAACATATGAGACTAAATATATTAGGAGATAAGTTAGTGTTAACATGGATTTTACTTTTTGTTGACTCGTTCTCAGTTACTCCAAAGTCATACGAACTTCACTTAGATTTTTATATCGAAATTAAACAAAATTTTGTTCGTTTGGTTAACCGATTAAACAAAATTCAGATTTAAATTTATTATCTTATCAATAATATATAATGTTGAATTCGATTTATTCGGTTTTTAACCGGTCTATTTAATTTTTAATTGGTTTATGAGGATCGGTTATTCGATTTTTAAATGGTTTATTTGGTTTTTTATCGGTTTGTTCGATTTTAACCGAAACCGAACCATTTCTCAAATTTGGTTCAGTTTTGGATAGGGAACAAATTGAAAACTGAACCAAATAAACCATTAACCAAACTGATTAGCATCCCTTGTTTAAAAGACATGAAAGTAACTTCTTATACTTTAAAAGAAATTACTTTTTTTACCTCTTAAATCATGTGTTCTTATATGGTGATTTTTTTGTTCTCTTCAACTTGTTAATACTCGTATAAATGACTCTCTCTCTCTCTATATATAGATATATATATATAGGGAGATAATCAAATGTTAACCCATGTTTATTGCGTTAACCAAATAACTATATCTTATTACTTTGGGGCCCACACTAAAATAGTCTATAGGTGTAGGTTTTTTCCTCTATCTATATATATATATAGGGGAAGGTTCCATTGTTAACCCACTGTAATTGTGGTAACCCAAATAACCCTGCAAAAATATGGCCGAATCTTTGATTTTTTTTCATGGTCTTTATTATACTTATTTAGGGGGGGTTTCTTTTTTGTGTTTTGGCTAATTCGCAAGGCAAATCGAATTTGCATCGGTGTAAATTCGATTTGCATTTTGCAACATTTAGAAAAGTGCAAAACTTTTACACCGATGCAAATTCGATTTGACTTGCGAATTAGCCAAAACACAAAAAAGAAACCCCCCCTAAATATGTATAATAAAAACCATGAAAAAAATTCAAAGATTCGGCCATTTTTTGCAGGGTTATTTGGGTAACCATAATTAAGCAGGGTTCTTATTTGAACCAAATTATATATATATATATATATATATATATATATATATTATAAAGGTAAATATTTTTTCTCTTTTTTTTTAATTAATGTAAAGCTCACTTACATTAATAAAAAAATAAGAAAAAACCTACACCTTTATATTTACTTTAATGTGGGCCCCAAAGTAATAAGATATAGTTATTCAGTTATCGCAATAAAGAATGGTTAACATTCGAACCACCCCTGTATATATATAGGGTAAGGATCTGTTGTTAACCCACTTTAATTGAGGAAACCCGATTAACTCCGACAAGATCAAGCCAAATCTTTGGTTTTCCGTTTTCATTATCTTTATTATAATGTACAAGACTATGTTATTTTATGTGTTTTGGCAAATTCATTACCATTTGGGATTTAAAGCAAGTGTAATTTTGCATTACACTGTAAATATTTATTTACTGTAGCAACCACTTACCCTGACGTAAGAGCCCAAACGGTGATGAATTTGCATAAACACATAAAATAACATATTATCGTACATGTATAATAAAGATCATGAAAACGAAAAACAAAAAATTTGGCTTGATCTTATTAGAGTTAATCAGGTTTCCTCAATTAAGGTAGGTTCTTATTTGAGCCCAATCATATATATATATATATATATATATATATATATATATATATATATATATATATAGGGGATGGTTCCTTTGTTAACCTTCCCTTATTGCGAGAACTCGTGTTAACCCGGCATTTTTTGCTCGAATCTTTGTTTTCTTTTTTTCATGGTTTTTGTTATACATAAATAGGGGGGATTTCTTTTTTGTGTTTTTGGTAATTCATCACCGTTTAGAAATTATTTACAACCGTAAGTAAGTGTAAGTAACTTAACCTGACATACATGCTAAAATGTCAACTTACGCTAATGAGTTCTAGTTTTCATAAAACATCATCACATTCACATAATTCGTAACCTTATCACATAACATCTTAAACATCATCATCATATATCCATTGTCGTCAACATAAACAGTGGGCTTATGCCAACACAAGGCTCCATACCCTGTTATAGTCAGGTTGACTATCATACATTGTTATAGTCAGGTTGACTATCATACCCTGTTATAGTCAGGTTGACTCTCATACCCTGCTATAGTCAGGTTGACTCTCATACCCTGTTATAGTCAGGTTGACTCTCATACCCTGTTATAGTAAGGTTGACTCTCATACCCTGTTATAGTCAGGTTGACTTTCATACCTACCCAGCACAAGCACTGGAGCATCATTCATACATATTCCATAACAAATATGGGAACATCGTTCATTCATCATACATGATATACTAGCATCATATCGTCATTCATCATAATTATCATAACATTTCATGCTAGCATCATAATGTCACTCATCGTAGTCATCATGACATCATAACCATGTCATGCTAGCATCATTTCATCATATCATCATAACATCCTAGCATCATACACATGTCGTACTAGCATCATCATCATATCATAACATCATACTTCCATCCTAGCAACCTAGGATCTTATCATAACATTCTATAACTATCATCATAGTTATCATCATAATGCATACTATCATACAGTCATCATCCTATCATATCATTATACTATTCATCATCATAACTCATTTAACATGCATTCATCATACTTAGCATATTCTCATGCATATTTCATCTTACATCAAGCATTCATCATCGTAGCATAGGCACATAGCATCATAAACATATTAACAGCATGTATGTCAGCCCAAAACATAGTTACACATAACATGTTAAAGTAGGGCATCTAGAACTCACCTGATAGTAGCTCCTTGTCTTCTTAGCCAAACTCTTTAGCTAAGACTTAAGAACCTACATCAGTACATTGTCTCATTACATTTCATTCTTAGTCTTAGAATTTATTCTAAGTCCTCATAGCTACTAGTTACCCATTATAACTTCAAGTTCTCGAAACTTAGCTAAGTATTCGAAACACTTGATGTTCATTAAGTAGTACCCGAAATCCATAAAGTTCCCGAAGGACTAGATTACTCGAAACCCATGGACTACACGAAATCTATGTTCTCGAATGATAGTACACGAAATCCATGTTCTTGAAATAACATACTTGAAATTACATACTCGAAGGAAATTCGGGTACTCATCTCGTGTACATCTTCGGGTACTCATGTGATTATCGTAAAGCATCTCAAAAATATATCTAAGGCTTTGGGGAGCTAATTCTAGGTTCCTTATGGCATTACCAACACACTAGAACCGCAAAGTCTCGAACTTTATGCATAAAGGTGCGAGCTTTATGCATGAGTTCACTTTTGTATAAAAATCCTAACTTTTACGCATAAATCACTTACTTGCCGTTAGATGATCCCACTGGTAGCTTCTTGATCGATGTCGAACGGTCAATCAAAAGATGAGTCTAAAACCCGTGTCTTAGCTACCTTTAACTAGTAAGTGTAAGGTATCGTATCCACAGGGAATCTTTGGAAAGTGTTAATTGTTTACCAATCGACTCTACTAACTAATGAACCGAAAACTTAACTTTGATTTGAATTAGGAAAACTAGTTAAAGCAAATAACTTGATTGATGGTTTAATAAAACTTAGCAAAATATGATTACTTCCGGTTTTAGGTTAGAGATTCACAATGATCTTTAGCAAACTTAGAGGCAATTCACCTAAACACGCTTAAGTAATTGATTGAATTGAAGTGACAAAATGGAACAAACTTTTAAAGACTTATTTATTCACACAAATATCAATCTAAATATAACAAGTAACTCGTAAATACCAATGAGCTTACGATGCAAAGAAACCGAAAACTGATGGCAACACAAAATCACTCAATTATAAATAAATCGTTTAAATCAAACGAACCAATGTAAAAGTCGTGTTTTGACATCCAAACAACTAAGTTCAAACATAAGGATCAAAGCTTTCTAACTAACCCAATTGCCCGGAAGCAATCATGAAGAGAACTAGCCACTAATCATCATGGACGGATCTTCAATTCTTGATTTAAGGAGCGATTGCATGAAGGAGGATGTTAATTGGATGCTTCGGAGACCCTAAAACTTCACTTTTTCGCCCAGAAACTTCTAAAAAATGAGATCCCTCAAAAACCCTAAGGTTTAGGGTTAAATAGGTAGAAAAACGAGAAAATTCCGTAAAAACGCGTCGACTGGCGTCCCAGACGCCAGTTCTGGCGTTCCAGACGCCAGGTGGAGTCTGAGACGCCAGTAAGCCTCTGTAAACGCCACCCAAAGAGGCCAGTGTGGAGTCTGAAGCGCCACTGTAGCTTTCCAGACACCACCATAAAACGCCACCTGTCAATTTCCATTATTTTTCTTCATCGGCTTGTGTTTCCTTCGTCTTTCATTTATTTTCCATTCCAAACCTCTTAAACATCTTATTTTGGTGTCTTTTTCTCATGCTCAACCTGAAATCTAAATCAAATGCAAAGCACTCATATTTCTCACAATTAAATAATAAAAATTGCATAAGTGGTTAGCTTAACACATGAAATTAACACACTGATCACTTCTCGTGTGTTCCTTCTTCTCCTTGAGCGATTTACACCCGATTCTTTAGGTTCTCGAACTCAAATTCGAGTACTTGAGAGAAAGCGTGCTTCCAGCCAAATGTGTGCACGTTTCCCAAGGCACTCATATATATTGGCAAGGTTCACGAACTGGGTACTCGAAATCAATTTCGAGTACAGAATTTCGCAAACTTTACTTAGTTTATTTTTCGTCTATTTTCCTACAAGTTAATTATCCGTTACCCATTCGTAAGTTCAAATAACTTGTATTAGAAAATTTTTTGGGGTGTTACAATATACAAAGTGATAGTTTTGTAAAAAGTAAAGTGTTATTATAAATAACAAAATGCTATTATAATATGTAAGAATTCATTGTTAATAATAGCACTTTGTTTTTTACACGTTTTACAAAACTACCAATTTGTATTTGATCCTAACACTATATATATATATATATATATATATATATATATATGGAGAGAATCAAATGTTAACCCATTCTTATTGCGTTAACCGAATAACTAACATCTTATTACTTTGAAGCCCACATTAAAGTAAATCTAAATGTGTATGTTTTTTCTTCTTTTTTAATTAATGTAGGGCTCACTTACATTAATAAAAAAAGAAGAAGAAACCTATGCCTTTAGATTTACTTTAATATGGGCCCTAAAGTAATAAGATGTAGTTATTCGGCTAAAGCAATAAGGAAGTGTTAACATTCGAACCGTCCCCTATATATATATGTGTGTGTGTGTGTGTATGTGTGTCTATATATATGTTTGTGTGTGTGGGAGGGTTAAAAAGAAACTCCTCACTTTGGAGAAAACTAAGAAAACTCCTACTAACCAATCAATTTTTAAATTTTTTTTCATGATTTGTTATTATTAGCTTAGAAATGTTATAAACAACAACAAATTTTTTTTTAAAATTTGTTATTCACGAAGTTACGTATATGTAACCTATAAAGTTACATATATTTAACTTATATATGTGGTGCACAAGTTACATATATGTAATCAATGAATTACATATATGTAATAACATAAGTTACATATATTTTTTTTATTTTTTTCCTTTTTTTAACAAATCTAACCTTATAATAAAACAAAATGTAAAACAAAAAACGAAAAACGAAATTGATAGATAATGATTGTGATTAGTTTTCTTAGTTTTCTCTAAAATGATGGTTTTCTTATGAACTTTCCCCTATATATGTGTGTGTGTATATATGTAGGGCATGTATAAAATGGAAACCCACTTGAGTTGAAGAAACTTTGGAAACTTTGAAAAAAACAATGTAAACAAACCCACAAAATTTTTATTTTTTTTATAGTTTTGTAACATCATTAGGGTCAATTTTATAAAAAAAATGAAAAAAACGCCGAGCCATTTTTTTTTAAAAAATTAATTTGTCGACGATGTAACAAAGACGTAACACAGCTGTACAGCTGTGTAAATCGTCTGTGTTACAGCTGTGTTACGTCTTTGTTACATCGTCGACAAATTAATTTTTTTAAAAAAAATGGCTTGGCGCTTTTTTCATTTTTTTTTTATAAAATTGACCCTAATGATGTTACAAAACAATAAAAAAAAATAAAATTTTTTTGGGTTTGTTTACATTGTTTTTTTCAAAGATTCCAAAGTTTCTTCAACTTAAGTGGGTTTCCAAAATATCCTTCCCCTATATATGTATATATCAAAAAAAATTGTGACCCCTAAAGAAATAGGCTCAAGACAGAGGTCGGTTTGCCCTTCTTCGAGGGCCGGCCTTGATAATCGGTGGTTAACCGATCAATTGTTATTGTTAAGGATATGGATTTAGAATTATCCAAAATAACAGTTTTGGTTATGTAAATGATTGAGAATTTGCAAAGCTCTTCAAGGGCCGCAGGAGAGGACCATCACTCTCTTTTTCCGTCCGTAGTGTTAATTTTTCTGCCAACTTGTTATTTGTAGTTAAAATAGTAGTTTCGCATTCTGGGTCCCGTAAATTACCGTCCCCTCTTAATACACTCAAACTCTGTCACCGGTGATGAGTTCCCGTTCCACTCACAACTCACAGGAAGAATGCTGATATCATGAAAAGAAAAAAAAGAACTAACACAACAATCCAACGTTCCAAAAAAAAATGCTTGTCCAAAAACAAATTAGTGAACAAGTCCTAACAACAATAATTATAGAATGAACAAACACAAAAAATCAGACAGATTCTAAAAGTCAACTATGAACACGAATGAAGGAACAACCTAAAAAGATGAAACGATATTTTCAAGGAAGGCGTGATGATGGAGATTAGATACTTAATTTCGCTTAATGTGTATTTTGGATAACTTTATAATGTTTTTAAATATTTTGATATTTAGGATGTTTGGACAATTTTGTTTAAGTTTGAACGGATCGTATTATAAAAGACATCATGGTCGACCGCACAACCTTTCTCCAAGAGGTTCATCAGCGTTGCCCGTCAATCTATCGGTGGGTCCAATTTCTTTACGCCCAGCCTGCTAGGTTATATGTTGGTAACGAGTGTATTGGGGCTACTACCGGAGTTCAACAAGGAGATCCCTTGGGGCCCATTCTCTTTGCCCTTGCCTTACACCCTCTTATTCTTCGGGTTCAGGACCGCTGTAAACTTCCGTTTCATGCTTGGTATTTGGATGATGGGACGATTATTGGCAACGCCTCTGAGGTTGCTAAAGCCTTAGACATCATCAATGAGAGGGGGCCATCTCTAGGGCTTTATCTCAACATTAAGAAAACGGAGGTTTTTTGGCCGACATGCGACGGGCGGAAAGTTCAAGATGGACTTTTCCCGAGAGGGATCGGTAGACCAGAGAAGGGGGTTAAGCTCCTTGGTGGAGCTGTTAGTCGGGATCCTAGCTTTATCGAGGAATTGGCAGGGCGGCGGGCCTCAGGAGCGGTTGACCTCATGAAACTCTTATCATGTCTGAGGGATCCCCAATGTGAACTCCTCCTGCTAAGGTCGTGCATGGGGGTTGCTAAGTTACTTTTTGGGCTGCGGACTTGTCAACCCCATTTGATAGAGGATGCGGCATCTCGGTTCGATGATGGCCTTAGAGAGGCTATAGAGGACATAGTAGTGGGTGGCGACCCCTTCTTTGGTGACCTCCAGTGGCGTTTGGCATCTTTGCCTATGCGGTTAGGCGGATTGGGCCTCTTATCAGCTCGAGATGTTGGGGTTTATGCCTTTGTGGCGTCTAGAGCTCAATCTTGGGAATTACAGGATCATATTCTTCGAAACAGTGGGGTCGTTGGGCTTGACTCGGACTATCAGGAGGCGCTCGCACGCTTAAATGTCTCTCACCCAGACTTGGATATTGGCGGTTTCTCTAACAAGGACACCGCCCCCTCGAAGCCACAAAAAACTTTGGCGAATGCTCTATTTAGCAAAATCGCTCAAAGCCTGGGAGAAGCTTTTGATTTGTCACCCCGCCAGAAGGCAGTGTTTGAGTGCCTGAAGGGTTCCCATGCTCAGGAATTTTTGACCGTTATCCCGATTGAGGGGTTGGGACAATGCATGTCTGCAGTAGAATACAGATCCATTCTTAAATACCGGTTGATGATCCCTTTGTACCCGGAAGATGAAACATGCCCGATATGTCGTAAAGCTTGTATGGATAAATACAAGGAGCACGCAGTTCATTGTAAAGAGCTCCCTGGGTTCAAATATCGACACGACTGGGTGCGGGATGTTTTGTGGGACATCCTAAGAAGAGCTGGGATTGCTGCTAAGAAAGAGGCCCCTGTGAATTTTCTCACAGACCCTATGGAAGGGAGATCTACTTTGCGGCCAGCGGATCTGCTCGTCTTTGGCTGGGCTGGGGGGAAACATGCTTGTGTAGACCTCACAGGGGTTTCCCCTTTGGTTGGTTTCAGGGAAAACGGATTTGTGGCCGGACAAGCAGCAAGAAAGGCTGAATCAAAGAAAGTGGATAAGCACGCTAAAGCCTGTGCAGAGAACCAACATGTCTTTGTCCCTTTTGCCTTTGATACTTTTGGTTCCCTAGCATCCGAAGCTGTCGGTCATCCACAACAATTGTTCAACCCCAAGGGGGCAGGAGTTTGTGCTTAGAAGGCTAGGATTCGCAATTCAGAAAGGGTTGGCGACGCAGCTTGTTGCCCGTTTACCTGCTGTTTTGATGTAACTTGTTTCAAAATATGGTAATCTAAAATCGAACTTCTAAAATGAAAAAAAAAATTTAAGAATTTTACTTTTTGGTGATTGACATAATTTTACTAAAAGTCTAAATAACTTAAATATTTCTCTCTTTTTTTTTATATATATTTAGGTTACTGAATTTTGTTTAATTTTGATATTTAGGTTGTATGAGTTGTTCATTTAAAAAAATAAATTCGGGTTCATGAATTGTTAGATAATTGAAGATGAAATTAATATAATTGTATAGCAAAATTTAGATAAATAAGTTAGATTATCTTAGGTATTTATTTACAAGGGTTTTTATTAAATATATTTAAATTTTTTTCTTTTTACTAAACGGTCATTTTATTAAATTTGAGAGTGTTTGGGTCAATTTTTGTTAGGGGTGTGCACGGTTCGGTTCGGTTTTTGGCTAAAACCGCAACCGAAACCGACATAGTCGGTTTTTATTTATTACAAACCGTTCGGTTTTCGGTTTTTCGGTTTTCGGTTTTTCGGTTTTTTTGTCGGTTTCGGTTCGGTTTTTTCGGTTTTTTTTACCTTTTTTTGTTTTTGTTTTTTTTTTGTTCTATCTTATGCCCAACTTTGAAAATACAAACATGATTAACAATTAATAAATTAATTGATCGAATACCAACTAATTAAAATAAAACAAAATAATTATCATCATGTTCTTAAATTTAAAAAAAACAAAAGTAAATAACTAAATACGCAATAATTCCGATCTTTACCTTTTAAAATGGTAGATTTCATCTAATCTAAATTTTTACCATCTCCAACGGTAACCTTTTTGTGTGTTTTTTCCCGTTAAATATGTATGAAAATAGCAACACACACATATATATATACATATATATTAATTTTTAAAAAATATTAAAAATCGGTTCGGTTCGGTTCGGTTTCGGTTTTTCATACTATAAAAACCGAAACCGAACCTAAAAATTCGGTTTCGGTTTTTTTCGGTTCGGTTTTGCCCGGTTATTCATTCGGTTTGGTTTTTTCGGTTCGGTTTTTTCGGTTAATTCGGTTAATTCGGTTCCGGTTTGGTTTTTTCGGTTTTTTGCTCACTCCTAATTTTTGTATTTAGAATGGGATCAAAGTCATGTGAGCCTAATCATTGCAACTTCACTTGTTTTTTAACCGTTAAATCAAGAATCATTTGTCAAAAAATAAAATGTCATTTTGGTCCCTATGATTTGACAACTTTTGTCATTTTAGTCAAATAGTTTAAAATTTGCAATTTTAGTCATTATGGTTTCATTTTGTTGCCATTTTGGTCATTATGGTTTCTATTTTATTGTCATTTTAGTTCAATTAAATTTAAACTTTTGAACAAAAATGACAAAAATTAACAAACCACAGGGACGAAAATGACAACAAAATGAAACCATAATGACCTAAATGACAAAATTTAAACTATTGGACTAAATGACAAAAATCACCAAACCATAGGGACTAAAATGACATTTTACTCTTTGTCAAATAAACAATTTGATTCCAACCAAATTTATAGTTTGAAAACCTTTAAATTATTCAAAAGCACTTGATCACAGAAAAACTCGAACTTAAAATTTTTCATAAGAGAAATAAAAATCGTATTGTTAGACTAGAAACTCTTTGATCACGTATAGGGTGTTCAAAACATTCGAAACTTGAAAAAAATTCAAAATATGCATCGTATCCGAATCCCGAAAAAACCCATCCGAAATCGAATCCGGGTTTTCGTGTCGAATAACATGATTTTGGATTCTGGTCAGGTCGGATTTTCGATAGACAAAACTAGTTTGGTCGGGTCAAATATCCGAATAACCTGAACAAATCCGGTATTCGGGTTGTTCTGGTTATTCTAATGTATGTATCACGGGTTTTCGGGTTTTTCGAGTTGGATAATATAGGTTCAAGTCGAGTCAGCTTTCGGATAGACTAAAAAAAATTCAATCCGAATAACTCGATTCAAATAACCCAAATAACTCGTTATTCGACCCGATAAATAATGAGAATCAAAGCAGTCATGGAATTATGGTTGGATGCCAACCTCATTCATACCCTCTGGGCTCTGTCATGAACCAAAACAGTGATGGGGTACCCTAAAACATTGTTTTGGGACTCCCTTCTAAAAAAAGGCGGGAGAAATGTCCTAGCGGCGAAAGGCACGTATGTTTTTTTGTTGTGGTGCTTACTTATAAATACCAAGAAATTAGGCCCAAATGGTGAGAAATTACAACACCTGCTCAACTTCAACCGCATGATGGACCCAAAGTTCGCCGGCTGTCTACCGGATATCGACCAGATGCCTGAAACACCGACTCGAGGTACCCACCATCGCCGGACCCAGTCGGATACATCCTTCCGTTTCACCGATGAAGGCATCATCCTCGATGACGTCGTTGCCGACTTCAACCTCGACAGCATTGACCTCCCCATGCTCGCCCAAGATTCATCGTCTAAGCAGCCGGTGGGGTTTGGAACCCATCTCAGGAGTCTCTCTGTGGGTTCCAATTTCTTTGATGAGTTGGGGTTGAGTTCTGCCGCCGAGACGGAGAAACCAAGCAGCGGTGCGTATCCTCGGAGCCATAAGCATAGTAGCTCCATGGATGGGTCTGCTGCGACGTCGTTTGAAGAGGAGTCCGTGTTGATGATGTTGGATAATTCGAAGAAAGCAGTTGCACCTGAGAAACTGGCTGAACTTTCTTTGATTGATCCCAAGAGGGCGAAAAGGTTGGTGATTCTCGATTTGTGGTTGAGTTTTATGTGTTTGATTAAATGCCCAATTTGTGATTGGCTTCCATGTGTTTGATTAAATTCCCAAGTTGTTATTGAGTTCTATGTGTTTAATTAAATTCCCAATTTTTGATTTAGCCTTGTGTTTGTTTGTATACCCTATTTGTGATTGAGTTCTATGAGTTTGATTAAATTCCCAAATTGTGATTGAGTTCTATGTGATTGATAAATTCCCAAATTGTGATTGAGTTCTGTGTTTGATTTTATTCCCAGTTTTTCATTGAGCTCTATTTGTTTGATTAAATTTCCAAATTTTGATTGAGCTCTATGTGTCTGATGAAATTCTCATCTTATGATTTGGCTCTCTGTGTTTGATTAACTACTCAATTTGTAATTGAGCTCTATGTGTTTGTTAAAATGGCCAAATTTTTATTGAGCTATATCAGCATCATCGTACTCAGTATATCTTATTATTTGCAAAGCTAAGGTAGGGTCTGAGGAGGGTAAGATGTAGATAGTCTTACCTCTACCTTGTAGGAATAGAGAGGCTGCTTCCAATGAGACTCACTGCTCATGTTGCCTGATTAACCGACCAACCCAATGGTTTTAACTTTATTTCACAAAAATAAAGTAAAAATTAGTGCAACTTTACTTTTGCCCTTCAGGGCCGACACACATATACATAAAATGTGCGCACCTCATACGGGGCCATTTATTGAGCTGTATGTGTTTGTTTAAATTCCCCCAATTTGTGATTTAGTTCTATGTGTTTGATTATATTCTCAATTTCTGGTTGACTTCTATGCATTTGATTAAATTCCCAGCTTGTGGCTGATTCTTTTGTAGGATACTTGCGAACAGACAATCTGCAGCTCGATCAAAGGAACGCAAAATAAAATATACTAGCGAGTTGGAGAAGAAAGTGCAGACGCTTCAAACCGAAGCAACAACCCTCTCTGCCCAAGTCACAAAGCTGGAGGTACAAGTTTCGGTTTGCTTTAATACATTTTGAACAACATTAGGATGTGATGGTTCAACTTGTTTAATATAATGATATCCCATCTTGTGAAGTCAAGTTGCTTTTGCTGGTACATCAACCACTGATTCATTGAATGTTACTAATTTGCTCATCCTATTTGCTAAAAGCTAATAATTATATTGATTTTGGTTAACAAGATTATCTTGATTTGTTGTTATTGAAAGATATGTTAAAAAGTGATTTTGGGAATCCAAACACACTAATTGTGGGATATGTTTTTGCAATTTCAAACATTCAAACACTTGTATTTTTGACATGACATTATTATTTTTCGAAATGCACATCCAAACATCTCCCACAATGCTTTAGAGAAAGTTGAAACAACATCATGGTTTTCGAGTAATCGAGTATGTTAATGGGTTAAATATGACCCAACTTAATTCATTTATAATAAAAATGTAATAAAATCAACAAATTTGAGAAACAAGTGACACATTGACTATTCATGTGATGCAGCGGGAAACTGGTGGCTTAACATCTGAAAATAAGGAGCTTAAACTAAGGTTAGAAGCAATGGAACAACATGCCCTTCTTAGAGATGGTAATTTCCTTTTAATTTTATATAATCTCACCTATTTTATCTTAATAAATTATTGACACATGTATAGTAGGGATGATCGTTTTCACCCCTTTGGTTAATTATTGTATTTTTAAAGTGTGAAAAGGGTAAACTGTAAATCTAAAAACTTAACTAAAAGGGACACAAGTTGATAGGTTATAAGTTTCTCAAAGCTCATTATTGTAATTATAGAATCAATAAAGAATTAAAGTTTCCTTTTCTTATTGATGATGATAGTAGAATTTCTATTTGCTTTTTCTTAGTATTTCTTTATTGTTAGTTTTCTTATTAAACGAGCTATATAATAATTATACGCATTGTTGTATAATTACCGGGTGCCCCATTTGCAATGCACGCATATAATGTATGTATGTGTGGGCTCTCAAGGGGCATAAATAAAATTGCACTAATTTTAACATTTTTTTTAAATATTTTGTGAATATAACGTTAAAAGCGTTGGGATGATTAACTTCAAACGATAACTTTGAGTCGGGGACTCCTTAACTTGATTTACATTACCCAAACATCCCCATAACACATCTTATAATATTTTTTACACTTCTTCAAATTTTCAAAATTAAATATATTTATGTCAATCTTATATTTCTAAAGGATTTGTTTGCACATCTTTGTTCGACAGCGTTGAATGAAGCACTTAGGGAGGAAGTTAACCGTCTAAAACTTGAGACTGGTCAACTTCCGCCCCTTAATGGGGTGTACTATAACACCGCGCCATTGCCACCTCAACACCACCTGCCGCTCCATCAGTTTGGTAATTCAAATTCTCAGCAAACACAAAAGACCCAAGTGCCCGAATTAGTAACCGTCAACCAACTCAAGCCTAGCTTCATGGATTTCAAGTGAAAGAGTAATTTCATATATATATCTTTGTACATTATGTACCCAAAACATGTTTTTTTTAGAAAATATGTGATTTTGCTATTTTAGAGGAGAATGTATAATATCCCCCCTTAAATGAACAATAAACAAGCACAAGTTACACTTATATTGTTGTGTAGACAATTAACCATGTTGTGGTTATATATACAGGATGTGAGTATCCATAAAGGTTGTATTGGTGAGATTGGCTTTGTTAAGGTTAGTAATTTAGTATTTGTACATAGGTTGTCTATGCATTCTTATACAATGTAATCAGATCTTATGTTTATATTGCTGTTGTAGAAGAGAGGTTACTTGAAATGTTTTTTGTAGTATAATGATGTAAATTTGATGATGTAGAGGCTCTTTTTACCAACTCTTTTGTGTCATACTCGTTATGCTGCATAAAAAAGGCTAGCTACACATTGTGTGTGTGTTTTTGAACGGTCAATGAATACATTTTAAGACCAGTCAACCGGATAAACCCAATGGCGAAAGGTCACCCATGCCCATGAAATGCAGACGTCGCTGGTGACCTAGCTCGCCAACATTCCAAAAGAAACTTACCGTGGTTAACCTATAGCCCACCTGAAACATATTGTTAAAAATAAGACTCAAACCTATGACCTTCACATTAAAAAAGTAATGGGGTTGTCTCCTCTCAAATCAATTGATCTAAGGCTTATTGGCTAGCTATAAATTGTGTTGACACTATTAAATTTATCTTACTTACTTTAATAAGTTGATAATGTTTTAGATTTATAATGACACCACTAAATTCAAGCTTGATTAGGCCTGAGCTAGTTCCTATGTAGTGTATACATAAGGTATACACCTATCATACAAGCAGTAACTCAAGGCATGACTTCAAATAACGAGTCATAGTGATTCAACATTTCGACAACTATGTAAGTTACATGAGATGTAACACTTGTCGAATGAGTAATGCAAGTTAAAAGTCCAAAACCAAATGAATGGTTTAACCACTTCCACGGTGATGAATTGTACATCAAAACTCATGAATTATGATAAGTGCTAGATGAGTTATTCAATGATGTTCATGTCATACATTCGACAAAGTGTCTATGTTTGCATGATTATTAAGTCTAAAGTCTTAAAAAAAAACAAACCATATAACATGTTCAACAAACCCAAAGATCCAACATAAACAAGTAAAAATGCTCCATCTACCATAACTTTTATACATATATATAGGACAAGGATCCTTTGTTAACCCACAATTTATTGTATTAACCTATATAACTCCGTCAAGATCAATAGCGAATCCAGGGAATTTTTTTTAATGAATTATCTATTTTCAGACGTTTCAATCAGTTAGAATCAGACATAAAAATTCCCGGGTTAGTTTGACAGTTGGGGTCTTGTTTTTTTCTTTGATTATTATTATTACACATGTACAAAACTTTTTTATTTTAAGTGTTTGAGTAAATTTACATGTGTTTAGGATCTGTAACAATACAAGCCAACTGTACCAAGATATTGTCCGTTTTGCGCATGATGAGCTACCCATCCAAAAACTCACGATTTTGTTTAAATGTGACGAGTTGTTCACCCAGCAAAATGCGTCATGATAGGGAATGTATACACCTCCTCATAAAGAAGGTTTTGTTCTCCATCACAACCATTGTGAGATATTACACTTACACATGTGTACTTTTCATTAAATTAAATATGTTGCTAAACTTTTAATAAACTTAAACTTGTATAAAATCCTAAATGCATGTTAATTTAGACATACATATAAAAGAAGAAAGTGTTATACATATGTAGCAGTAGCAGTAGCAACAAAAACTGACTTTATCTTGTAGTAGTTATACGTAGGGCGGTCGACACGTTAAAACCTGTTAATTTTCGTGTCTTAACAGGTAAAAACCCGTTAACCTGTTAAGACCTGTTAAGACCTGTTTATTATTTTAAATTTAAATTTAAAATAAATAAAAAAAAAGAAAGTTATGGGTAACTCAAGTCCACGTCTCCTCAAGTCCACGTCTCCAGCAAAGAATGCGGCCCACTCATTTCTACTTTCTAACCCAAACACTTCTACAGCTTCCGTTCGAACAGCTCCCTCAAATTAGGTTTTCCTTTGGTTTGGGTTTCACTGTCTCCCGCCTCCCACCTCCGGTCTCCAGCCTCCCGTCTCCACCTCTCCAGCCTTTCGTCTCCGGATCACCGGTCTCCGTCCGCCTCCACAGTCTTTGCTCTCACACCGGAAGTCCGCCTCTCTAGTCTTGTGTTTCCCCTCTCGCCTGTCGAATCTCCGGTCTCCACTCTTCGACACTTCAGCTCGTCTTCCAGTCTTCAGCAACACCTCTTCAGCTAGGCCTTGATCTCCATCCAACCACAAGGTACAACGTAGTTTGTTGCTCAATAGGTTTCTTCACAGGTTATGATCAGGTTGCTTAACAGGTTTCATAACAGGTTGCTTAACAGGTTTCATAACATGTTTATTAATGGGTAATGTGTAGTGTTTACATGTATGAATTTTTAATATTTAGAGTATAATTCTTAACAGGTTTCTTAACAGGTCATTTCGTGTTTACCCGTTTTAAACGTGTCGTGTTCGTGTTTGGAAAAACAGACACGATAATTTTTCGTGGCGTGTTCGTGTCTACCCGTTTCGTGTTTCGTGTCTTAACGTGTCGTGTCTTAACGGGTCGTGTTTGACTTGTTATGCCAGCCCTAGTTATACGGTTAAGCAATAAACAAGGGTTATTATATGATCATGAATCGCATTCCAAGATTCAATCATTGGAGGAGTTGGTGACGGAGATTGATGGAGGGTAAAATTGCAAAAAGTATACAACTGAATGTCAATGAAATGCAAAAGACTATTGACACACCCCACCTTTGGCGGAAAATAGGAAATGCGACCGATCGTGTGTCACAGCACATCAGTTTACTAAAACATTTCATTAAATGCACCAAGACATACGTTCGACAAAATTGTCTAAGTATGCAAGTCATATTATAGGTTCTACTAGTAATAATCTTATATACAAACACGTACAAAACAAACAAAAATAATGGACACTATTTATAACCCAACAAAGTGCAAATCATCAATTGTCTAATAGTGGTAAAACATATAACAACTGTCTTCCTATAAACTTGTGTTGATGTACTAATACATCCTTGTCATTGTAATTGTCATGACCTGAAAAACACACTTAAAATATCAACTAAAAAGTTGGTGAGTTCACATGTTTTGTCTAAATAAAAGTGTAACAATATGCGCGCGTTGGTATGCTAAGTATATCATGCACTAATGTAAATGAAAGTAAATAACATGAGCTCACAATCAAGTCTCTGACTTGTCTGTCCAGAGACAAATGCACGCGACAATTGTCAAAATAAAAATAAATGTACCAAGTTGTGTGGAGTATATTCACCTACTTGCCTACAAAATAAAGCGTTGGTTGGCGCGACCAACCACAGGTGAGGGTTGTCAGCCTGAATAGATCTATTCAATACCTTTCCACAGGCTTGTATCGCGAGTTAAACGGTTGTGATAGCTTCAGACTTACGATAATGTGTTGTATAAAGTTTTCTATTGCCTACTCATGCATATACAATTCACAACAAAGTCACATGAATTCAAAGGCATAAGGTAGTTGTCTCAAAATGTTGTCTAAGTAATAATGTTTTTCACCCCGAAGTATAAAATATAAAATATGTAAAGGGGCTATGAATTCACCTCTTAGAGTTTGAGTAATGGAAACACTTGTCTTTTTCAAACATTGTAAACCATGATGTCAACTTTAACCTAAAGGCGATAAAATTTGTATCACAATTTGCTTCTATGGTCACAATCGATAACAGAACTTTGAATCTATTGACTTTGACATTTATAAATGTTCATAACATATAATGACTTTTGGTCACACATATTTTATGATACTTATACTACATTGTATAAGTATATTTTGTGTTATTTTAAGCATGCATTTGTAACAATTTTAGTGTCAAAAATCGAGTTTCTACTAACTTGTCAGGCTTATAGATTTTTAGGCATTTTTAAAATGCTTTTTTTATATTTATATTTTTACTTTTTGCTCCTTAATAATTTTTATGTTATATTTATATGTTTTAGTATATTATATAAATTTTTGTTACATTTCATTGAGTTTAATTAGTCCCTTGAATTATTTTTGGTAGCAACCAAATCAGTTTGTACACTGAAATTGTATCCACTTGTTGAAGGTCTAAAACAAATTGGATTTACACCAAACCAATGGAGTTTGAAAACTAACACAATAAAAAAAAACTTTTGGTTCAAGAATCACTCAATTTGGATCAAGATTGAGTGAGTTATGGCCTTCCCAAGTTGACATATCTATTCTGATTGCACAGCACATATTTGAGTTCTTAGATTTGTTACATTTCATTGAGTTTAATTAGTCCCTTGAATTATTTTTGGGAAACTAGCATACATAGCAACCAAATCAGTTTGTACACTGAAATTGTATCCACTTGTTGAAGGTCTAAAACAAATTGGATTTACACCAAACCAATGGAGTTTGAAAACTAACACAATAAAAAAAACTTTTGGTTCAAGAATCACTCAATTTGGATCAAGATTGAGTGAGTTGACATATCTATTCTGATTGCACAGCACATATAGATTTGGATGAACATTTGAAGTACCAAAACTTGTCAAAAAAATGCCGACCAATTGATTTGGAAAGTAGACCTTCTGAGCTCATATTTTGACACAAGAATTGATCAATTTGGTTCATATATGACCAATTTACGGTCGTTCAAAGTTGAACGAAAGTTTCTGGGAGGATTCCTGAACAGATTTTGAAGTTTCAAATCAACATGGTTGATTATAAAATCATGTGTTTATGTGTAAGATTAACTTCTAGAATGATTATATTAATATTATATGATGTTTTTAATACGAAGAACATGAGGTTATACTTGATTAGATATCAGATAAAAAAATTGAAAGATTAGGGGTAGAAAATGGTGGTTTTCATCATATTTTTCATGATTTGTATGTAGGAAGTATTTGATCTCCCATACAACCATGGATAATGATTTTAAACAATAATATATGAGTATATAAATTATTACGAATGTTCATGATTATTGAAGATGAGTTTGTGTGACAATCCGACAGTTCCAGATTAACCCCGTTAACCAAAAGTTAACAGAAATAATATGGAATCGAATAAAAACAAATTACAAGGGTTAGAATATAACAAAACAAGAGTATAAACACTTGAATTGTAAGAAATTAACATGTAATTAAAGGAAACACACAATTTTGACTTTTATAAGTCAAAATTCGTGTAAAAATCATACTAAACTTCGAATTAGTATTAAAATCCGATAAATTATTGAATTAAATGATCACTAATCATCATATTGATGATAATTAACAGTTATTGTACGTTATTGTCACACCCCCAAATTCCCACTCGTGGTGTCAGTCCACGTGGGTGTGACGTGGCCAGGATCACAACTCTTGGTCACATAGAACGACTCTATATGAGTTACACATTCACACAGATTGCAAAACAATACAAGTTTTCATCTAATAAGCAGCGGAAAATATGTTTAACAACAAAAGCAGCGGATTCATACTTAAACAATGTTGCAGTGGAAAAGTAAATTGTTTAACAAGCACTACAAAAGTTTAATCTGTTTTAAAACACATCCAATGCACACAAGCCTAGGACATGAGTCTATATGTAAGCTTGACTCCTTAGTGTGTCCTGGTGAGCGTTCTAGCGTGTGCTCCATTAGTTACCTGAGGATACATGCGAAAAAGTCTCAACTAAAAAGTTGGTGAGTTCACAGGTTTAGACAGACAGAAATAGTAAACAGACATATACTGGGTGTAACAACTGTGTCGGAACCGTAACCGGAACAGTGAACGGAACAGTAACGGCACAGTAACTCAGGTACAAACTATGCAAACTATTGATGTACTGTTGAATACGTAGTGCTAAACAGTAAACTATTATGCTAGTGTTTCTGAAATATGATTAAACGTAACAGTTTAACAGTCAGAAACACATCAGACAACATGGAACAGTGATACTAATGATTGTTGAGGTGCTATGATGTGTAAACGTATGCGAGGTTAAACAAAACGAAACGATAACGGTTGTTGTTACGGAATGCTAAACCGATGAGTTATTCGTATAGGTGACGATCTGTACGAATGATTCTGATAGTTTAACGTCCTGAGATAATAACTGAAATGTAGAAAACAAAAGTCGGAAAGCCAAAACCATCGTCGTGTTCGTTCGAATGACGATTCGAACGAATACGCGCGATGGTGACGCGTTCTGACGGAACGATAACGAAAACGATAAAAGATACGAACGATCATAAATTCAAAGAAATAAGATATTTCTTATTTTACAATTTTGAAACTCATCATTAAATAAATTAAATGAAACTATTTTAAGAAACAGCGAACAAATCAAATAAACGCGTAAAAATAATAAATTCGTTAAACAAATTTCGTAAACGCTTAAAAATATTAAAAATACGACAAATAATTAAATACTGTGATATTTTAAAATACATTTTACAAATTAAAGTCCAAGAACAATTCGTCTATTTAAAATTCACGAAAAACGCGCGTAATTTCCGGAAACGTAACGAAACCGCGAACCGAGCAACAAAAACGAACCCGAACCCACACGGGGTATAAATACCCTTAATGAGCCCATTTTACTCATTTTCTCCTCCCTCCTTCTCCACCAAAACCCTAATTCCGGTTTGTAGCCACCACCACCATCTTTCACCTTCAAGTCTTCATATCTTGCTCATTTCTCCACGAAATCAAGTGATTCTTGGACCAAAACGAAGATCTCGACCCCTTCTACACGAAAGTACATCCGATCTAGGAGGAAAACCACTGAAAATCGGGGTAAGAAGCCATGAAAAGTGGCGATTTTAGGGTTTTCATCTTCTTGTTTTGAGCCGCCACCTTTGGCTAGCTAGAAGTCCATACCCTCGAACCATGTGGCCATCTAGGTTAGTCCCAACTTACAACCCTTCGAAAACAACAGGGAAACCACACTTGAGGGATGGTCTTGGCTAGCATCTACTTCGGCCGAATGAGACACAGGCCATCGAATGACCATTGGTCGAATGACCTCATGCGCCGTCCACCCCTCTCCTTCGCCAGTTAGCCCCATTCGTTGGAACAGGTCTCATTCGACCATATGAGTAGCTATTCGGCCGAAGGACGGGAGCTCACATTCGCCAGCCATTCGGCTTTACTCATTCGAGAACTATTCTCATTCGAACTTACCTCCATTCGCCCATAGGAAGTCTCAGTCGACCATCAACCTCATTCGGCCTAAGGGCCATTCGGTGGGCAGTTCTCATTCGACAATCATCTCATTCGAGCATCATTCAACCAGCCACCTTTGGTTCAGCCGTGAGATTTAGGCCCAAAGGTTGGCCCAGCTACACACCACGGCCTCACCTCTATTTTGGCCCAAACCCTTTTTCTTTGTCGGCCCAACAGTTCTTAGAAGCCACTGGTCCAGCCTATATTAAATAATTAGCTAGCCCAACAGTGGTCCCATTCAGTTCATCCGGCCCAGCAACCGAAACCTGGACTATTTCTTTTGTTTATTTGGCCCAATGCCTGATGTGACCCAATCACCTCAACCGGAGGCCCATAACTCTTGTGACTTTGGCCCAACATTCTATTAATTCAGTCATCAGAAGGCCCATAAATCATTCGGCCCATGTGTCAGGCCCAATAACGACTTGGTTTAGCCAAATTCATACAATGGACCTATAACCCCTTAAAATTTGGCCCAAATGGCCCATTAATTATGAATGTAAATAAACACATCTAAAACCTATGCTAAATAATGAATATGTATACAACATATGGGCTTAAATACACAGGTGGAAAGTCTTGGGGTATGATGGATTAATAAGGTTAAAAACACTATATTGTTAAGTGGTTTAACAAGTACTTACAAGGTGTTAAAACAAAGGGAACAAGAACCATACCTAGCCATGTTACAAAACATTAAAGGGTATTAATCTTTAATCTAATGAGATTAGGTATATCAAGATTGATAACCAATAAATAGGGCCGAATGATGATCAAGACTTACGTGTGTTAGCCAAACTTGTGGCTAACACATACACCCACACACAAACCTCTACAAACTCATACTTACACAGTTGAACAACGTGAAATCAATACAGGATTGTGAAAACAACATCAATTACAACAAAGAGAGCGTACATTCTTATTTGAGACTAAGTCAACTACCACAACTACAAGGTGAGTTCATTGTCCCTTTTCAAACTATTTTGGTTTTTAACTCGGGACTGAGAAACATGTTATACATTTTAAAACAAATGTTTTAAATTTAACAAAATGCTTTTATACTATTGATTATGCCAAGTGCTAAAGGCATAAGACTCTATTTAAACTCAATGCTGTTTGATTATGCCAAGTGCTAAAGGCATAAGACTCTATTCAAACTCAATGCTATTTGATTATGCCAAGTGCTAAAGGCATAAGACTCTATTTAAACTAAATGCTATTCGATTATGCCAAGTGCTAAAGGCATAAGACTCTATTTAAACTAAATGCTATTTGATTATGCCAAGTGCTAAAGGCATAAGACTCTATTCAAACTCAATGCTATTTGATTATGCCAAGTGCTAAAGGCATAAGCTACTTGATAATACTAAAGCTAAGTGATAATACCAAGTGCTAAAGGTATTTACTATTTGATGATGCTATTGTGGATGCTAATTCTATGAAATCATGTTCAAGCTTATACTATGAGTTATGCTAATACTAAGGTTACGGGTTAAACTAAATGCTAATACTACGGGTTAATGCTATGTGTTTTAATGCTAAAGACTAATGTAAACTCTAAATGCTAAGGATACTATTAGGCTACGGGGACACTACATGCATACATACATACTTATACGTTGGATACTTAAATCTATGGATACTATAAGCTCTTGAATGCTATGTGATTGCCATGCTCAAACAACGGTTTGGCCTCTCAGTGCTTGCCTTACCGGTTGTAAAGCTAGTTCTTGTGCACAAGTTACGTAAATGCTGGACTCTTTGTATGCTAAAACTATAGGCTATGGAAGAACAATAGTTGGTCTCTCAGTGCTTGCCTTCAGGTGTTCTTCCTAGCCGGGACTTGAAGAACAATAGTTGGTCTCTCAGTGCTTGCCTTCATGTGTTCTTCATAGTCTTATCGAGGAAATGGACTGATGGCCTCTCAGTGCTTGCCATGCAGTGTTTCCCATAAACTATTTACTCAGGTGATCAGTGACTAGGACGGTATTGGTGAATCTTAGATGACTTTGTGTCATCATGAGTAGCCCTTATCTCCCCCTAAGTTACACGTAAATCCTGGGGCTGGTATGGACTGATACTGAATTCCTTCGGGCATTCATTTGTCTATTCCGGTAACATTCAATCAAACTCACGGATACTCTTGATGTATGGGGTAAACTTACAAACAGAAGTGCTTAAACTATGACAGGGAAACTATACGGACGGGTCGGTAAAGGGCTTAATTATTATTAATAACAGTGTCATATCCGGATTAGTATGTGGTGGGACGTCGTCTGGGCGGGTTGTAGGCTTGACCCAGGGGTATGCCCTATATATAAGCATACCGTTTTGGATATTACATGTGGAGTTAATAAGATTAAGGTTTTACCGAAAGGAGTTATGCTAAAGCTATTTAAATTTATAAACTACATGAACTCACCAACCATTGTGTTGACTTGGTTTTCTTACATGCTTTCTCAGGTGATGCACAGGTTTAAACATATGCTTTTGGATTGCATGCTAGGCGGCCTAGATAGAGGACCTAGTGATTTTGGGAAGCACATATTTTGTTAATCATACGAATCATTCTTGGATGTCTTGTACAGCTTACAAGATAGAATACACTGATTCTTTTGTTAGGTTTACTAAGTTAAATTATCAAACATTGACATTATAATTTAACTTTGTAAACCTATTCATATGCTTTATTGTGCTTTAGTGATTCTTAACATTGATGCTATGTAACAATCTGATCAACCCGATTATCACACCCGATATCGCGCCCCGGGAACCTTCCGCCTGACGGGGACTCCGATCCAACCCCGCCGGCCCGGGGTGTGACAGATTGGTATCAGAGCTCAAGGTTATAGAGAATATTAGGTCATTTACTTAAATGGTTTGACCTAGACTATAACTTAGGGACCCTCATATAGAGAACATAAGATTTAAGTATGCATTTTGTCTTCTGCATTCGATCACTGCACTAACCAAATTCTTTTGGTTATGATCAGAATGCCGCCGAGAAGACAACCGCCTTCACAAGTTTCTGCTCCTCACTCTTCGACTCCTACGCCACCAGATTCACCACCGCCACCGCCACCTCCTCCTCCGCACTCCCCACCACCAGGCTCAAGCAATACCCAGACAATAGATCCTGCTACTGTCGCTTTGGCGACCCTACTGAGCACCCAGCTTACAAGTCAGCTGAAAGATGTCATCCCAGAGATGATAAACCGGATTCAAAGTCATGGCAACAACTCTGGCCATACTACTGGAGAAGCTAGTGGAAACACTAGCCACACCTCAGACTGCTCCTACAAATCCTTTGTAGGATGCAAACCCCCAAGCTTTACTGGTGCTGAAGGAGCTGTTGGACTTATCCAATGGCTTGAAAAGATGGAAAATACTCTGGACATTAGCAGTTGTCCAGAGCATCATAAAGTTCGCTATGCAGCTGGTTCGTTCAGCAAGCGGGCTTTAACTTGGTGGAATGCACAGATCAGGGCAAAAGGAAGGGATGAAGCGATGGCGATGCCCTGGGCAGAGTTCAAGCTTTTACTGAGGAATGAGTTTTGTCCGAAGCACGAACTGCAACAACTAGAGATTGAGCTCTCGAACCATGTTATGAAGGGAGCGGATCATATGACCTTTACCACTCGTTACCATGAGTTGGTAGCTCTGGTGCCAGAAATGGTACCAACACTGGAGAAGCTTATTGATCGCTATGTTGCAGGATTACCCTCCTGCATTCAGAGCATTGTACTGGCTGCAAATCCTGCTACTCTAGAGTCAGCCATCTCTATTTCTGCCAAACTTACGGGGGTAATGGTAAAGTCAGGGGTTTTGAAAGACGACTCGGGAAAAGCTAAGGAGTCTACTTCAAAGAAACCCGAGCACCACCAGAAGAAAAAGCAAAAGGTCATCAAGAACTATGTGATGGCCACCCCTCTTCAACAGGTTACTGCAGCACCTGCTCAGGTTGCACCCAAGAACTATGTGGGACCGCATCCTCAGTGTGCACGATGCAGATTTCATCATCCTACTACGGCGCAATGCCGTAAATGTAACAACTGTGGCCGATTAGGTCACCGTGCTCAGCAATGCCGTGCACCGGCAAATCGAACTGCAAACAATGCTGCTGTAGCACTTCCGCCACCACCAAGACCTGACAATCCCAACAACAACAACAGAGGATGCTACAACTGTGGGGAAATAGGCCATTTCTCCCGAGAGTGTCCGAAACGAGCACAACAAGGAGCCCAAGCACCACGTGGAAGGGCTTTTGTCATTGGAGCCAATGCTGCACGCCAAGACCCTAATGTGGTCACTGGTACATTTCTTATACATGACTCTTATGCATCTATTTTATTTGACACTGGTGCAGATCAGAGTTTTATTTCATCTGAATTTGCACGCCAACTTAATCTTGCTGAGGAACCTTTAGATTCCCCCTACATTATCGAAGTAGCTAACGGAAAACAGGTTACAGTTAGCACTATACTTAGGAACTGCCCACTTACACTCATAGATCACACATTTACCATCGACTTGTTGCCGATGGAGTTGGGCAGTTTCGATATCATTATGGGAATGGATTGGCTATCACTCAATAGAGTTGAAGTCATCTGTTCTGAAAAGCTACTTCGGATTCCAATGACGAGTGATCGTGTGTTGGAAGTTCGTGGGGATCAAGCAAAGAGAAACGTAAAGATCATATCATGCATAAAGGCGCGTAAGTGTCTACAAAAGAAATGTGTAGCTTTCTTGGCTCATGTGGTGGAGAAACAAAAGGACAAGAAGACTATTCAAGACGTGCCGATAGTGAAAGATTATCCTGAAGTGTTTCCGGAGGATCTACCTGGTTTGCCACCTGAGCGACCGGTAGAGTTTCGTATCGATCTGGTTCCTGGAGCAACCCCTGTTGCTAAATCTCCTTACAGGTTAGCACCTTCGGAGATGCAGGAGTTATCTAACCAATTGCAGGAGCTACTGGATAAAGGTTTCATCCGACCGAGCTACTCGCCTTGGGGAGCTCCGGTTCTATTCGTGAAGAAGAAAGACGGAACTTTTCGGATGTGCATAGACTACAGAGAACTAAACAAACTAACTATCAAGAATCGGTATCCATTACCGAGGATTGATGATTTGTTTGATCAATTGCAAGGAGCTCAGTACTTTTCAAAGATTGATCTACATTCCGGATACCACCAACTCAGAGTACAGGACGAAGACATACCGAAGACGGCGTTTCGTACCAGATACGGGCATTACGAGTTCATGGTGATGCCTTTTGGTTTGACGAATGCACCCGCGGTTTTCATGGATCTCATGAACCGTGTGTGTAAGCCGTACTTGGATCAATTTGTTATTGTGTTCATTGATGACATATTGATCTACTCTAAAAGCAAAGCGGAGCATGAGCAACATCTTAGAACGATCTTGGAGCTGTTAAAGGAAGAGAAGCTCTATGCCAAATTCTCTAAGTGTGAGTTTTGGTTAAAAGAAGTTCAATTCCTAGGTCATGTTGTTAACAGCGAAGGAATACATGTTGATCCTGCCAAGATTGAGGCGATAAAAGATTGGGACACTCCGAAGACACCGACGGAGATACGTTCTTTTCTAGGCTTAGCAGGCTATTACAGAAGATTCATCTCGAATTTTTCTAAGATAGCCCTGCCACTCACAAAGCTGACACAGAAGAGCGAGCCGTTTGTTTGGGAACAAAAGCAGGAAGAAGCCTTTCAGACTTTGAAGCAAAAGCTATGCGATGCTCCGATCTTATCTCTCCCAGATGGTTGTGACGACTTTGTAGTATACTGCGATGCCTCTCATCAGGGACTTGGCTGTGTACTTATGCAGAGAGACAAAGTTATTGCTTATGCTTCGAGACAACTGAAAGTTCATGAGAAGAACTACACTACTCATGATCTGGAACTGGGAGCTGTGATATTCGCCTTAAAGATCTGGAGACATTATCTATATGGCACCAAGTGTACCATATTTACTGATCACAAAAGTCTGCAACATATATTCGATCAGAAGGAACTCAACATGCGACAGCGACGTTGGGTTGAGCTTCTGAATGACTATGACTGTGTAATCAAGTACCATCCGGGCAAGGCAAACGTTGTTGCTGATGCCTTGAGCCGGAAGGAACGAGTCAAACCCTTGCGCGTCAGAGCAATGGGAGTGACTGTGCAGACAAACTTACACGATAAAATTATGCAAGCACAACAGGAGATTGTTGAACGTGAAAACCTGAAGAAAGAACTAGATTGTGGAGCGGAGAAACATTTGGAAACAAAATCCGATGGACTTATTTATTTCAAAGATCGCGTGTGGATTCCTGCGGTAGACGAGTTAAGGAAGCTTATTTTCGATGAAGCACACAAGACCAAGTACTCTGTGCATCCCGGTGCTGATAAAATGTACAAGACTTACGTGCATTTTATTGGTGGCCGGGCATGAAGAAAGACATAGCTGAATATGTTGGTCGATGTCTCACGTGTGCTAAAGTGAAGGCAGAACACCAGAAACCGTCAGGTTTACTGGAACAGCCTGAAATTCCACTATGGAAGTGGGAACAAATAGCTATGGACTTTGTTACCAAGCTACCCCGCACTTCCAGTGGACATGATACTATTTGGGTTATCGTTGATCGATTAACCAAATCTGCGCATTTCTTGCCGATGCGAGAAACGTACACGATGGATAAACTAGCGAAGCTTTACATCGACGAGATAGTGGTACGCCATGGTGTGCCATTGTCTATCATCTCAGATCGTGATAGCAGATTCACATCAAGGTTCTGGCAATCATTGCAGAAATCTCTGGGGACGCAATTGAACTTGAGTACAGCTTATCATCCACAAACGGATGGTCAAAGCGAGCGTACTATTCAGACCCTGGAGGATATGTTGAGAACTTGTGTTCTAGACTTCGGTGGTAATTGGGACTCTCACTTGCCTCTAATCGAATTCTCCTACAACAACAGTTATCACAGCAGCATCGGTTGTGCCCCATTTGAGGCTCTTTATGGCCGAAAGTGTCGATCGCCGATCTGTTGGTCCGAGGTGGGAGATAATCGAATTACAGGGCCAGAACTTATACAAGAAACTACAGACAAGATTGCTCAGATACAACAAAGACTACAGGCAACACGAAGTAGACAAAAGAGCTATGCCGATAAACGGCGTAAGCCGTTGGAATTCCAAGTGGGAGATCGGGTCATGTTGAAGGTTTCCCCATGGAAGGGTGTAGTTCGATTCGCAAAGAAAGGCAAACTAACACCACGATATGTGGGACCGTTCGAAATCATTGAACGTATTGGTCCTGTAGCATACAGATTGAGCTTACCGGATGAACTTAGTGGTGTACACGACGTGTTTCACGTCTCCAACTTGAAGAAATGCCTTGCTGATGAAACTCTTATCATACCGATTGAAGAAATTCAATTGGATGAACACTTACGTTTTGTTGAGGAACCGTTAGAAATCATGGATCGCAAGGTGAAACAACTAAGGCGAAGTCGTATTCCTATTGTCAAAGTGCATTGGAATTCAAGGCGCGGACCCGAGTTTACTTGGGAACGCGAAGACCACATGAGAAACAAATATCCCCAACTGTTCACAGAGGAAGCCGTAACCGATAACAATGCTTAAATTTCGGGACGAAATTTCTTTAACAAGGGGAGACTGTAACAACTGTGTCGGAACCGTCACCGGAACAGTGAACGGAACAGTAACGGCACAGTAACTCAGGTACAAACTATGCAAACTATTGATGTACTGTTGAATACGTAGTGCTAAACAGTAAACTATTATGCTAGTGTTTCTGAAATATGATTAAACGTAACAGTTTAACAGTCAGAAACACATCAGACAACATGGAACAGTGATACTAATGATTGTTGAGGTGCTATGATGTGTAAACGTATGCGAGGTTAAACAAAACGAAACGATAACGGTTGTTGTTACGGAATGCTAAACCGATGAGTTATTCGTATAGGTGACGATCTGTACGAATGATTCTGATAGTTTAACGTCCTGAGATAATAACTGAAATGTAGAAAACAAAAGTCGGAAAGCCAAAACCATCGTCGTGTTCGTTCGAATGACGATTCGAACGAATACGCGCGATGGTGACGCGTTCTGACGGAACGATAACGAAAACGATAAAAGATACGAACGATCATAAATTCAAAGAAATAAGATATTTCTTATTTTACAATTTTGAAACTCATCATTAAATAAATTAAATGAAACTATTTTAAGAAACAGCGAACAAATCAAATAAACGCGTAAAAATAATAAATTCGTTAAACAAATTTCGTAAACGCTTAAAAATATTAAAAATACGACAAATAATTAAATACTGTGATATTTTAAAATACATTTTACAAATTAAAGTCCAAGAACAATTCGTCTATTTAAAATTCACGAAAAACGCGCGTAATTTCCGGAAACGTAACGAAACCGCGAACCGAGCAACAAAAACGAACCCGAACCCACACGGGGTATAAATACCCTTAATGAGCCCATTTTACTCATTTTCTCCTCCCTCCTTCTCCACCAAAACCCTAATCCCGGTTTGTAGCCACCACCACCATCTTTCACCTTCAAGTCTTCATATCTTGCTCATTTCTCCACGAAATCAAGTGATTCTTGGACCAAAACGAAGATCTCGACCCCTTCTACACGAAAGTACATCCGATCTAGGAGGAAAACCACTGAAAATCGGGGTAAGAAGCCATGAAAAGTGGCGATTTTAGGGTTTTCATCTTCTTGTTTTGAGCCGCCACCTTTGGCTAGCTAGAAGTCCATACCCTCGAACCATGTGGCCATCTAGGTTAGTCCCAACTTACAACCCTTCGAAAACAACAGGGAAACCACACTTGAGGGATGGTCTTGGCTAGCATCTACTTCGGCCGAATGAGACACAGGCCATCGAATGACCATTGGTCGAATGACCTCATGCGCCGTCCACCCCTCTCCTTCGCCAGTTAGCCCCATTCGTTGGAACAGGTCTCATTCGACCATATGAGTAGCTATTCGGCCGAAGGACGGGAGCTCACATTCGCCAGCCATTCGGCTTTACTCATTCGAGAACTATTCTCATTCGAACTTACCTCCATTCGCCCATAGGAAGTCTCAGTCGACCATCAACCTCATTCGGCCTAAGGGCCATTCGGTGGGCAGTTCTCATTCGACAATCATCTCATTCGAGCATCATTCAACCAGCCACCTTTGGTTCAGCCGTGAGATTTAGGCCCAAAGGTTGGCCCAGCTACACACCACGGCCTCACCTCTATTTTGGCCCAAACCCTTTTTCTTTGTCGGCCCAACAGTTCTTAGAAGCCACTGGTCCAGCCTATATTAAATAATTAGCTAGCCCAACAGTGGTCCCATTCAGTTCATCCGGCCCAGCAACCGAAACCTGGACTATTTCTTTTGTTTATTTGGCCCAATGCCTGATGTGACCCAATCACCTCAACCGGAGGCCCATAACTCTTGTGACTTTGGCCCAACATTCTATTAATTCAGTCATCAGAAGGCCCATAAATCATTCGGCCCATGTGTCAGGCCCAATAACGACTTGGTTTAGCCAAATTCATACAATGGACCTATAACCCCTTAAAATTTGGCCCAAATGGCCCATTAATTATGAATGTAAATAAACACATCTAAAACCTATGCTAAATAATGAATATGTATACAACATATGGGCTTAAATACACAGGTGGAAAGTCTTGGGGTATGATGGATTAATAAGGTTAAAAACACTATATTGTTAAGTGGTTTAACAAGTACTTACAAGGTGTTAAAACAAAGGGAACAAGAACCATACCTAGCCATGTTACAAAACATTAAAGGGTATTAATCTTTAATCTAATGAGATTAGGTATATCAAGATTGATAACCAATAAATAGGGCCGAATGATGATCAAGACTTACGTGTGTTAGCCAAACTTGTGGCTAACACATACACCCACACACAAACCTCTACAAACTCATACTTACACAGTTGAACAACGTGAAATCAATACAGGATTGTGAAAACAACATCAATTACAACAAAGAGAGCGTACATTCTTATTTGAGACTAAGTCAACTACCACAACTACAAGGTGAGTTCATTGTCCCTTTTCAAACTATTTTGGTTTTTAACTCGGGACTGAGAAACATGTTATACATTTTAAAACAAATGTTTTAAATTTAACAAAATGCTTTTATACTATTGATTATGCCAAGTGCTAAAGGCATAAGACTCTATTTAAACTCAATGCTGTTTGATTATGCCAAGTGCTAAAGGCATAAGACTCTATTCAAACTCAATGCTATTTGATTATGCCAAGTGCTAAAGGCATAAGACTCTATTTAAACTAAATGCTATTCGATTATGCCAAGTGCTAAAGGCATAAGACTCTATTTAAACTAAATGCTATTTGATTATGCCAAGTGCTAAAGGCATAAGACTCTATTCAAACTCAATGCTATTTGATTATGCCAAGTGCTAAAGGCATAAGCTACTTGATAATACTAAAGCTAAGTGATAATACCAAGTGCTAAAGGTATTTACTATTTGATGATGCTATTGTGGATGCTAATTCTATGAAATCATGTTCAAGCTTATACTATGAGTTATGCTAATACTAAGGTTACGGGTTAAACTAAATGCTAATACTACGGGTTAATGCTATGTGTTTTTAATGCTAAAGACTAATGTAAACTCTAAATGCTAAGGATACTATTAGGCTACGGGGACACTACATGCATACATACATACTTATACGTTGGATACTTAAATCTATGGATACTATAAGCTCTTGAATGCTATGTGATTGCCATGCTCAAACAACGGTTTGGCCTCTCAGTGCTTGCCTTACCGGTTGTAAAGCTAGTTCTTGTGCACAAGTTACGTAAATGCTGGACTCTTTGTATGCTAAAACTATAGGCTATGGAAGAACAATAGTTGGTCTCTCAGTGCTTGCCTTCAGGTGTTCTTCCTAGCCGGGACTTGAAGAACAATAGTTGGTCTCTCAGTGCTTGCCTTCATGTGTTCTTCATAGTCTTATCGAGGAAATGGACTGATGGCCTCTCAGTGCTTGCCATGCAGTGTTTCCCATAAACTATTTACTCAGGTGATCAGTGACTAGGACGGTATTGGTGAATCTTAGATGACTTTGTGTCATCATGAGTAGCCCTTATCTCCCCCTAAGTTACACGTAAATCCTGGGGCTGGTATGGACTGATACTGAATTCCTTCGGGCATTCATTTGTCTATTCCGGTAACATTCAATCAAACTCACGGATACTCTTGATGTATGGGGTAAACTTACAAACAGAAGTGCTTAAACTATGACAGGGAAACTATACGGACGGGTCGGTAAAGGGCTTAATTATTATTAATAACAGTGTCATATCCGGATTAGTATGTGGTGGGACGTCGTCTGGGCGGGTTGTAGGCTTGACCCAGGGGTATGCCCTATATATAAGCATACCGTTTTGGATATTACATGTGGAGTTAATAAGATTAAGGTTTTACCGAAAGGAGTTATGCTAAAGCTATTTAAATTTATAAACTACATGAACTCACCAACCATTGTGTTGACTTGGTTTTCTTACATGCTTTCTCAGGTGATGCACAGGTTTAAACATATGCTTTTGGATTGCATGCTAGGCGGCCTAGATAGAGGACCTAGTGATTTTGGGAAGCACATATTTTGTTAATCATACGAATCATTCTTGGATGTCTTGTACAGCTTACAAGATAGAATACACTGATTCTTTTGTTAGGTTTACTAAGTTAAATTATCAAACATTGACATTGTAATTTAACTTTGTAAACCTATTCATATGCTTTATTGTGCTTTAGTGATTCTTAACATTGATGCTATGTAACAATCTGATCAACCCGATTATCACACCCGATATCGCGCCCCGGGAACCTTCCGCCCGACGGGGACTCCGATCCAACCCCGCCGGCCCGGGGTGTGACAGATTGGTATCAGAGCTCAAGGTTATAGAGAATATTAGGTCATTTACTTAAATGGTTTGACCTAGACTATAACTTAGGGACCCTCATATAGAGAACATAAGATTTAAGTATGCATTTTGTCTTCTGCATTCGATCACTGCACTAACCAAATTCTTTTGGTTATGATCAGAATGCCGCCGAGAAGACAACCGCCTTCACAAGTTTCTGCTCCTCACTCTTCGACTCCTACGCCACCAGATTCACCACCGCCACCGCCACCTCCTCCTCCGCACTCCCCACCACCAGGCTCAAGCAATACCCAGACAATAGATCCTGCTACTGTCGCTTTGGCGACCCTACTGAGCACCCAGCTTACAAGTCAGCTGAAAGATGTCATCCCAGAGATGATAAACCGGATTCAAAGTCATGGCAACAACTCTGGCCATACTACTGGAGAAGCTAGTGGAAACACTAGCCACACCTCAGACTGCTCCTACAAATCCTTTGTAGGATGCAAACCCCCAAGCTTTACTGGTGCTGAAGGAGCTGTTGGACTTATCCAATGGCTTGAAAAGATGGAAAATACTCTGGACATTAGCAGTTGTCCAGAGCATCATAAAGTTCGCTATGCAGCTGGTTCGTTCAGCAAGCGGGCTTTAACTTGGTGGAATGCACAGATCAGGGCAAAAGGAAGGGATGAAGCGATGGCGATGCCCTGGGCAGAGTTCAAGCTTTTACTGAGGAATGAGTTTTGTCCGAAGCACGAACTGCAACAACTAGAGATTGAGCTCTCGAACCATGTTATGAAGGGAGCGGATCATATGACCTTTACCACTCGTTACCATGAGTTGGTAGCTCTGGTGCCAGAAATGGTACCAACACTGGAGAAGCTTATTGATCGCTATGTTGCAGGATTACCCTCCTGCATTCAGAGCATTGTACTGGCTGCAAATCCTGCTACTCTAGAGTCAGCCATCTCTATTTCTGCCAAACTTACGGGGGTAATGGTAAAGTCAGGGGTTTTGAAAGACGACTCGGGAAAAGCTAAGGAGTCTACTTCAAAGAAACCCGAGCACCACCAGAAGAAAAAGCAAAAGGTCATCAAGAACTATGTGATGGCCACCCCTCTTCAACAGGTTACTGCAGCACCTGCTCAGGTTGCACCCAAGAACTATGTGGGACCGCATCCTCAGTGTGCACGATGCAGATTTCATCATCCTACTACGGCGCAATGCCGTAAATGTAACAACTGTGGCCGATTAGGTCACCGTGCTCAGCAATGCCGTGCACCGGCAAATCGAACTGCAAACAATGCTGCTGTAGCACTTCCGCCACCACCAAGACCTGACAATCCCAACAACAACAACAGAGGATGCTACAACTGTGGGGAAATAGGCCATTTCTCCCGAGAGTGTCCGAAACGAGCACAACAAGGAGCCCAAGCACCACGTGGAAGGGCTTTTGTCATTGGAGCCAATGCTGCACGCCAAGACCCTAATGTGGTCACTGGTACATTTCTTATACATGACTCTTATGCATCTATTTTATTTGACACTGGTGCAGATCAGAGTTTTATTTCATCTGAATTTGCACGCCAACTTAATCTTGCTGAGGAACCTTTAGATTCCCCCTACATTATCGAAGTAGCTAACGGAAAACAGGTTACAGTTAGCACTATACTTAGGAACTGCCCACTTACACTCATAGATCACACATTTACCATCGACTTGTTGCCGATGGAGTTGGGCAGTTTCGATATCATTATGGGAATGGATTGGCTATCACTCAATAGAGTTGAAGTCATCTGTTCTGAAAAGCTACTTCGGATTCCAATGACGAGTGATCGTGTGTTGGAAGTTCGTGGGGATCAAGCAAAGAGAAACGTAAAGATCATATCATGCATAAAGGCGCGTAAGTGTCTACAAAAGAAATGTGTAGCTTTCTTGGCTCATGTGGTGGAGAAACAAAAGGACAAGAAGACTATTCAAGACGTGCCGATAGTGAAAGATTATCCTGAAGTGTTTCCGGAGGATCTACCTGGTTTGCCACCTGAGCGACCGGTAGAGTTTCGTATCGATCTGGTTCCTGGAGCAACCCCTGTTGCTAAATCTCCTTACAGGTTAGCACCTTCGGAGATGCAGGAGTTATCTAACCAATTGCAGGAGCTACTGGATAAAGGTTTCATCCGACCGAGCTACTCGCCTTGGGGAGCTCCGGTTCTATTCGTGAAGAAGAAAGACGGAACTTTTCGGATGTGCATAGACTACAGAGAACTAAACAAACTAACTATCAAGAATCGGTATCCATTACCGAGGATTGATGATTTGTTTGATCAATTGCAAGGAGCTCAGTACTTTTCAAAGATTGATCTACATTCCGGATACCACCAACTCAGAGTACAGGACGAAGACATACCGAAGACGGCGTTTCGTACCAGATACGGGCATTACGAGTTCATGGTGATGCCTTTTGGTTTGACGAATGCACCCGCGGTTTTCATGGATCTCATGAACCGTGTGTGTAAGCCGTACTTGGATCAATTTGTTATTGTGTTCATTGATGACATATTGATCTACTCTAAAAGCAAAGCGGAGCATGAGCAACATCTTAGAACGATCTTGGAGCTGTTAAAGGAAGAGAAGCTCTATGCCAAATTCTCTAAGTGTGAGTTTTGGTTAAAAGAAGTTCAATTCCTAGGTCATGTTGTTAACAGCGAAGGAATACATGTTGATCCTGCCAAGATTGAGGCGATAAAAGATTGGGACACTCCGAAGACACCGACGGAGATACGTTCTTTTCTAGGCTTAGCAGGCTATTACAGAAGATTCATCTCGAATTTTTCTAAGATAGCCCTGCCACTCACAAAGCTGACACAGAAGAGCGAGCCGTTTGTTTGGGAACAAAAGCAGGAAGAAGCCTTTCAGACTTTGAAGCAAAAGCTATGCGATGCTCCGATCTTATCTCTCCCAGATGGTTGTGACGACTTTGTAGTATACTGCGATGCCTCTCATCAGGGACTTGGCTGTGTACTTATGCAGAGAGACAAAGTTATTGCTTATGCTTCGAGACAACTGAAAGTTCATGAGAAGAACTACACTACTCATGATCTGGAACTAGGAGCTGTGATATTCGCCTTAAAGATCTGGAGACATTATCTATATGGCACCAAGTGTACCATATTTACTGATCACAAAAGTCTGCAACATATATTCGATCAGAAGGAACTCAACATGCGACAGCGACGTTGGGTTGAGCTTCTGAATGACTATGACTGTGTAATCAAGTACCATCCGGGCAAGGCAAACGTTGTTGCTGATGCCTTGAGCCGGAAGGAACGAGTCAAACCCTTGCGCGTCAGAGCAATGGGAGTGACTGTGCAGACAAACTTACACGATAAAATTATGCAAGCACAACAGGAGATTGTTGAACGTGAAAACCTGAAGAAAGAACTAGATTGTGGAGCGGAGAAACATTTGGAAACAAAATCCGATGGACTTATTTATTTCAAAGATCGCGTGTGGATTCCTGCGGTAGACGAGTTAAGGAAGCTTATTTTCGATGAAGCACACAAGACCAAGTACTCTGTGCATCCCGGTGCTGATAAAATGTACCAATACTTACGTGCATTTTATTGGTGGCCGGGCATGAAGAAAGACATAGCTGAATATGTTGGTCGATGTCTCACGTGTGCTAAAGTGAAGGCAGAACACCAGAAACCGTCAGGTTTACTGGAACAGCCTGAAATTCCACTATGGAAGTGGGAACAAATAGCTATGGACTTTGTTACCAAGCTACCCCGCACTTCCAGTGGACATGATACTATTTGGGTTATCGTTGATCGATTAACCAAATCTGCGCATTTTTCTTGCCGATGCGAGAAACGTACACGATGGATAAACTAGCGAAGCTTTACATCGACGAGATAGTGGTACGCCATGGTGTGCCATTGTCTATCATCTCAGATCGTGATAGCAGATTCACATCAAGGTTCTGGCAATCATTGCAGAAATCTCTGGGGACGCAATTGAACTTGAGTACAGCTTATCATCCACAAACGGATGGTCAAAGCGAGCGTACTATTCAGACCCTGGAGGATATGTTGAGAACTTGTGTTCTAGACTTCGGTGGTAATTGGGACTCTCACTTGCCTCTAATCGAATTCTCCTACAACAACAGTTATCACAGCAGCATCGGTTGTGCCCCATTTGAGGCTCTTTATGGCCGAAAGTGTCGATCGCCGATCTGTTGGTCCGAGGTGGGAGATAATCGAATTACAGGGCCAGAACTTATACAAGAAACTACAGACAAGATTGCTCAGATACAACAAAGACTACAGGCAACACGAAGTAGACAAAAGAGCTATGCCGATAAACGGCGTAAGCCGTTGGAATTCCAAGTGGGAGATCGGGTCATGTTGAAGGTTTCCCCATGGAAGGGTGTAGTTCGATTCGCAAAGAAAGGCAAACTAACACCACGATATGTGGGACCGTTCGAAATCATTGAACGTATTGGTCCTGTAGCATACAGATTGAGCTTACCGGATGAACTTAGTGGTGTACACGACGTGTTTCACGTCTCCAACTTGAAGAAATGCCTTGCTGATGAAACTCTTATCATACCGATTGAAGAAATTCAATTGGATGAACACTTACGTTTTGTTGAGGAACCGTTAGAAATCATGGATCGCAAGGTGAAACAACTAAGGCGAAGTCGTATTCCTATTGTCAAAGTGCATTGGAATTCAAGGCGCGGACCCGAGTTTACTTGGGAACGCGAAGACCACATGAGAAACAAATATCCCCAACTGTTCACAGAGGAAGCCGTAACCGATAACAATGCTTAAATTTCGGGACGAAATTTCTTTAACAAGGGGAGACTGTAACAACTGTGTCGGAACCGTCACCGGAACAGTGAACGGAACAGTAACGGCACAGTAACTCAGGTACAAACTATGCAAACTATTGATGTACTGTTGAATACGTAGTGCTAAACAGTAAACTATTATGCTAGTGTTTCTGAAATATGATTAAACGTAACAGTTTAACAGTCAGAAACACATCAGACAACATGGAACAGTGATACTAATGATTGTTGAGGTGCTATGATGTGTAAACGTATGCGAGGTTAAACAAAACGAAACGATAACGGTTGTTGTTACGGAATGCTAAACCGATGAGTTATTCGTATAGGTGACGATCTGTACGAATGATTCTGATAGTTTAACGTCCTGAGATAATAACTGAAATGTAGAAAACAAAAGTCGGAAAGCCAAAACCATCGTCGTGTTCGTTCGAATGACGATTCGAACGAATACGCGCGATGGTGACGCGTTCTGACGGAACGATAACGAAAACGATAAAAGATACGAACGATCATAAATTCAAAGAAATAAGATATTTCTTATTTTACAATTTTGAAACTCATCATTAAATAAATTAAATGAAACTATTTTAAGAAACAGCGAACAAATCAAATAAACGCGTAAAAATAATAAATTCGTTAAACAAATTTCGTAAACGCTTAAAAATATTAAAAATACGACAAATAATTAAATACTGTGATATTTTAAAATACATTTTACAAATTAAAGTCCAAGAACAATTCGTCTATTTAAAATTCACGAAAAACGCGCGTAATTTCCGGAAACGTAACGAAACCGCGAACCGAGCAACAAAAACGAACCCGAACCCACACGGGGTATAAATACCCTTAATGAGCCCATTTTACTCATTTTCTCCTCCCTCCTTCTCCACCAAAACCCTAATCCCGGTTTGTAGCCACCACCACCATCTTTCACCTTCAAGTCTTCATATCTTGCTCATTTCTCCACGAAATCAAGTGATTCTTGGACCAAAACGAAGATCTCGACCCCTTCTACACGAAAGTACATCCGATCTAGGAGGAAAACCACTGAAAATCGGGGTAAGAAGCCATGAAAAGTGGCGATTTTAGGGTTTTCATCTTCTTGTTTTGAGCCGCCACCTTTGGCTAGCTAGAAGTCCATACCCTCGAACCATGTGGCCATCTAGGTTAGTCCCAACTTACAACCCTTCGAAAACAACAGGGAAACCACACTTGAGGGATGGTCTTGGCTAGCATCTACTTCGGCCGAATGAGACACAGGCCATCGAATGACCATTGGTCGAATGACCTCATGCGCCGTCCACCCCTCTCCTTCGCCAGTTAGCCCCATTCGTTGGAACAGGTCTCATTCGACCATATGAGTAGCTATTCGGCCGAAGGACGGGAGCTCACATTCGCCAGCCATTCGGCTTTACTCATTCGAGAACTATTCTCATTCGAACTTACCTCCATTCGCCCATAGGAAGTCTCAGTCGACCATCAACCTCATTCGGCCTAAGGGCCATTCGGTGGGCAGTTCTCATTCGACAATCATCTCATTCGAGCATCATTCAACCAGCCACCTTTGGTTCAGCCGTGAGATTTAGGCCCAAAGGTTGGCCCAGCTACACACCACGGCCTCACCTCTATTTTGGCCCAAACCCTTTTTCTTTGTCGGCCCAACAGTTCTTAGAAGCCACTGGTCCAGCCTATATTAAATAATTAGCTAGCCCAACAGTGGTCCCATTCAGTTCATCCGGCCCAGCAACCGAAACCTGGACTATTTCTTTTGTTTATTTGGCCCAATGCCTGATGTGACCCAATCACCTCAACCGGAGGCCCATAACTCTTGTGACTTTGGCCCAACATTCTATTAATTCAGTCATCAGAAGGCCCATAAATCATTCGGCCCATGTGTCAGGCCCAATAACGACTTGGTTTAGCCAAATTCATACAATGGACCTATAACCCCTTAAAATTTGGCCCAAATGGCCCATTAATTATGAATGTAAATAAACACATCTAAAACCTATGCTAAATAATGAATATGTATACAACATATGGGCTTAAATACACAGGTGGAAAGTCTTGGGGTATGATGGATTAATAAGGTTAAAAACACTATATTGTTAAGTGGTTTAACAAGTACTTACAAGGTGTTAAAACAAAGGGAACAAGAACCATACCTAGCCATGTTACAAAACATTAAAGGGTATTAATCTTTAATCTAATGAGATTAGGTATATCAAGATTGATAACCAATAAATAGGGCCGAATGATGATCAAGACTTACGTGTGTTAGCCAAACTTGTGGCTAACACATACACCCACACACAAACCTCTACAAACTCATACTTACACAGTTGAACAACGTGAAATCAATACAGGATTGTGAAAACAACATCAATTACAACAAAGAGAGCGTACATTCTTATTTGAGACTAAGTCAACTACCACAACTACAAGGTGAGTTCATTGTCCCTTTTCAAACTATTTTGGTTTTTAACTCGGGACTGAGAAACATGTTATACATTTTAAAACAAATGTTTTAAATTTAACAAAATGCTTTTATACTATTGATTATGCCAAGTGCTAAAGGCATAAGACTCTATTTAAACTCAATGCTGTTTGATTATGCCAAGTGCTAAAGGCATAAGACTCTATTCAAACTCAATGCTATTTGATTATGCCAAGTGCTAAAGGCATAAGACTCTATTTAAACTAAATGCTATTCGATTATGCCAAGTGCTAAAGGCATAAGACTCTATTTAAACTAAATGCTATTTGATTATGCCAAGTGCTAAAGGCATAAGACTCTATTCAAACTCAATGCTATTTGATTATGCCAAGTGCTAAAGGCATAAGCTACTTGATAATACTAAAGCTAAGTGATAATACCAAGTGCTAAAGGTATTTACTATTTGATGATGCTATTGTGGATGCTAATTCTATGAAATCATGTTCAAGCTTATACTATGAGTTATGCTAATACTAAGGTTACGGGTTAAACTAAATGCTAATACTACGGGTTAATGCTATGTGTTTTTAATGCTAAAGACTAATGTAAACTCTAAATGCTAAGGATACTATTAGGCTACGGGGACACTACATGCATACATACATACTTATACGTTGGATACTTAAATCTATGGATACTATAAGCTCTTGAATGCTATGTGATTGCCATGCTCAAACAACGGTTTGGCCTCTCAGTGCTTGCCTTACCGGTTGTAAAGCTAGTTCTTGTGCACAAGTTACGTAAATGCTGGACTCTTTGTATGCTAAAACTATAGGCTATGGAAGAACAATAGTTGGTCTCTCAGTGCTTGCCTTCAGGTGTTCTTCCTAGCCGGGACTTGAAGAACAATAGTTGGTCTCTCAGTGCTTGCCTTCATGTGTTCTTCATAGTCTTATCGAGGAAATGGACTGATGGCCTCTCAGTGCTTGCCATGCAGTGTTTCCCATAAACTATTTACTCAGGTGATCAGTGACTAGGACGGTATTGGTGAATCTTAGATGACTTTGTGTCATCATGAGTAGCCCTTATCTCCCCCTAAGTTACACGTAAATCCTGGGGCTGGTATGGACTGATACTGAATTCCTTCGGGCATTCATTTGTCTATTCCGGTAACATTCAATCAAACTCACGGATACTCTTGATGTATGGGGTAAACTTACAAACAGAAGTGCTTAAACTATGACAGGGAAACTATACGGACGGGTCGGTAAAGGGCTTAATTATTATTAATAACAGTGTCATATCCGGATTAGTATGTGGTGGGACGTCGTCTGGGCGGGTTGTAGGCTTGACCCAGGGGTATGCCCTATATATAAGCATACCGTTTTGGATATTACATGTGGAGTTAATAAGATTAAGGTTTTACCGAAAGGAGTTATGCTAAAGCTATTTAAATTTATAAACTACATGAACTCACCAACCATTGTGTTGACTTGGTTTTCTTACATGCTTTCTCAGGTGATGCACAGGTTTAAACATATGCTTTTGGATTGCATGCTAGGCGGCCTAGATAGAGGACCTAGTGATTTTGGGAAGCACATATTTTGTTAATCATACGAATCATTCTTGGATGTCTTGTACAGCTTACAAGATAGAATACACTGATTCTTTTGTTAGGTTTACTAAGTTAAATTATCAAACATTGACATTGTAATTTAACTTTGTAAACCTATTCATATGCTTTATTGTGCTTTAGTGATTCTTAACATTGATGCTATGTAACAATCTGATCAACCCGATTATCACACCCGATATCGCGCCCCGGGAACCTTCCGCCCGACGGGGACTCCGATCCAACCCCGCCGGCCCGGGGTGTGACACTGGGTATGTTAAGTTTAGTTGTTGGATACTACGATCCGTGGAGTGTGTCAGTTCATCTTACCGAAACTCGACTGTTTCCGTTTGCCTCCGCGGGTCATCGCTGAACCCGACATCAACATCGAAATTACACTCGTTATGACCTCCAGTCAACATTGGTGCCGAGTGGGGCTAGTCAAACCCAGTAGTACTACGTAATTACGACTCGTTTGTTACACAACTAACGGTAAGGATAAGTGAGGACTTCATGCGATAATAGTTACACTCGAAAATGGTTTTCACAACATACCAGTCATATATCTAAAACAGTTGCATTGTATTCTCACCCCAATAGTTTAGCAAAACAGTTAAAGAGTAAAAGTGGGGCCGTAAACTCACCTGAGTTTATGTAATGCGTTAGCTCAAAGAGATAGTGTAGCTCGCCGGCTAGTAGTCACCTATATCACATAGGTACTATGAGTTTGTGTTCACAAATGCGGGTCTCACAGGACCGTGTTTAGCGTTCAACAACTCCGAGTTGTTGGTTGGTCGAGTTGACCGTGTTTGACTGTGTTGACCGTGTTTGACCTAACGACCCGTTGGTGATGGTTTGGATTCAGTGTTCGTGTAATGTGCAGTCTAGTGTCGTGTGAAGTGTACGGATACCAAAGTCATCCCTATGAGGAAACTTACTATTTATGGTAAGTTTCTATTTCAGGAAAGTTTCCATATTTGACAGGTCATGCATAAATCATATTCCGATTATTATAGCATGCTTATTTATCCTAAATGAGCATGTTATCACATAACACGTAGTTACACATAGCCGGTTTAGCCTAGTTTGCGCGTAAAAGTTTCCTGATATGGAAAATTTCCATTTCTAGCATACGTGATGTCGGAAACCATCTAACTTAGCATACTATCATCATATTGAAACATAATAGACCATTTAGCATGCCCAAATCATACAAAAAGAAAGTTACTATAAATGGTAACTTTGTAGTTTTTGTATAAAGATGACCACTTAAGCATTTCTAATCCATTTTTATGTCACCAATCATCAACATAAGCCGTTTAACATCATCCAAACATATCATCATAACCCAAATCCTCATTTTGCACAATTTCATCAACAAAGGTTACTAAAGATAGCAACTATGCTCAATATGACTATAATCATTATCATAATCACATTCTAAACATTACCATCATCATTTCATTCATCAAGCAACATATTCCTATACGTGCATGCTCATCATTTTTACCAAATCATCAATTTGTAACTAAAAAGTTACTATAAATGGAAAGAATAAAATATAATCACATTTTAACCATGTCAATCATAGCCATTCATGTAGAACATCATCAACAACAAGTATGATCATACAACAATATTCAATATCATCTAAAATGACTTAGATCGTGCATGCATGTTATCATCTCATCAAGTTATGACCAAACCAAGTATTCTAGTGACACACATTATCATGGATCGTCACAAATCACCATTTAATCATCATAGATCATTAAGAAACCTATTGAAATCCACAAACCCAGATTCAAACTTAAGAATTTCGTGCATGTTGTGGTTGAGTGCTTGCATGTGCAATCTAGTGCTTGCATGTGAGTGTATGGGTGTTTTTAGGCTACTTTGAGTGTAAATACTACCTTACTAAGCTTCAAATCCACGAGTTGGGGTCTGGGGCAGGTTGTGAGACTTCTGGGAATGGTTGAAGAAGGGATTCCAGCTGCTAGAAGGAGTTGATGATGATGATAAGCACCCACAATGGCCTCCTCAAGCTTCCAATCACCAAGTTCTTCAACCCAAGCTTTTCAAATGTAATCTAATGGCTGCCAGGAGTGATTTGCAGGTGAAAGAAGAAGATGAAGTCGAATTATGACGCCTGTGGTCGAGAAATAGGTTATAGAGTGGCTAAGTAATGATTATTCTTGATTTAAACAAGATTTTGCGTGTTACAGTCCCAGGCGCATCGCCTGACGAGTTGAGTTGGCTTCCCGTCGTTACGCGTGGATGAGTCCGGTGAGAGGCGCATCTCCCTTTTCCGTGCGCATCGCCTGGGGTCAGGGTGCCGGGTCAGGCGTACCGCCTGGCCCATTTTTCAGGCCCAATAAGTCCAATTTCATAGTCTTGGCCCATTTTTCGCGTATTTCACGATTACGGACATCGTTTCGAGTCTTATGAACATTATTTCACCTATTCCAGGTTCCCTAGAACCTAAGTGTAGCATATGTGGACTAGGATTTGATCCGTTCACCAACGTTCATTATTCAAGACACGTGCGAGTGTTGTGCGATAATTCCTTGAATTATCGATGTGTTCGAATGGTTGTGCCACGTGTCACACTAAATACAATTATTCTAGTGCCACGTATGAAATAATAATACACATTACTATTAAAATAAAGTTAATGCTGACCTGGAAATTGTGAGGTGTCACAGTTATGGATACATTAAATAATTGAATTAAACTAAATGGTAACCTAAAAGTTGAAACCGTAGCTCTTCATGAGCAAATTCGTATGTCTCGATCATAATTCACAAAATTGGGACTTCAGAACCTCTAGTCGGCACTGTTAGGATCTTTGACATCCAACAATTCGAAGCAAGAAGACACGGAAGAAGGAAATTGATCGTGGGTCGACCGAACATCAACACACAAAGCGAACTACATCAACTGGGGATCAAATCAAGTAAGAAATCACTCCTACACAACCTAAACATGCCAATTAAGCAAACCTCTATACTAATTTTGGTAATAACAACGAATTGTTGGAATTCGATTACTAGGGTTCATAGTATAAACGGATTTGGGGTTTTTTATTTAAATGAATTCAAAAGTCAAATCAAATTATATCATTAGCTTCAGAAACCATCGTTTAACAAAAACTATATATTGAATTCGAATCACAAAACCGAATTGTATGATTTCAGATGCTATGGTTCTTGAGGAAAAACCATTTGGCGGTTTTTAATAAAACGACTTCAAAAATCAAATTAAACTATATTAGTAGCTTCGGAATAACCCATTGAACGAAATCCCTATGATAATTGCATCACATTATAACGATTTGATCAAGTTCATATTCTATGGTTCTTGAGTTAAACGTTTTTGGGGGTTTCGACTTAAACCAATCTGAAAATGAAATTAAATGGTACCACAGTTTCAGAAAAGCCCGATTAACGTAAATCCTATGTTAATCGTCACACACAACATCGAATTTTATTAGATCGGGTTTTAGTGTTATTGAGTTAAAACGAAATGGGGGATTTCGATGTGATAGAACTTGATATTTGAATTAAATATTTCATAAAGTTTCGAAATTCATGATTCAATGAAAACCATATGATTAATCAGTCTAGTATAAATGAATATAATCAAATTGGATTGTAGAATTTATTAACTTCGTTCGAACCTTATATAGATCATCTTGTTGATTTAAAGTGATTGATAATCAAATTAAAACTGAGGATAGACTCTTCGGAACTTGTTAAACCAAAGCACCATGGTTTTAAGATCGATCTTGGTTGATTCGTGGCTCGATTTGGAACCCAAATGGTTCGGTTAGAGGAACAAGAGGGAATCGGTTGGTTTGGGCTTAAAAGATTTAATCGGGCCATTTTGTTGCAAAAGTTTGTTGGGCTGAGATGGTAGGTTGGTTGCATGTTGAGTGGGAGGTCACGGGTTTGAGGCTAAGTCCCACTGGTTTTTGATAATTAAACCATTTTTAGTATTTTAGTTATAACTTGCTTGTTTTAACTCCGTTTTAACCCGTTCAACTTGCGTTAGAACCGTAATGAAAATATGAACAACTTGAAACGATAAAATTCATATTTTTACCCGGAACAATAATCGCGTATAATTACGCATATTTTAATAAAATCGTATATATACTTATACGGTTTAATTAAACGAATTCAAAGACAGACGTACATACGTATACACGTTTCTAACACTCTAACATACGTGTGTTGACATGTATGTGATTTCAAACACAAAACGACACCCCAAATAACACAACGTTATTGTTAAAAACACAGATTATTCGTAGAGGATTATCTACGCGACTTCACGTGTGTTTGATCATTCTACTGCATTCAAAGGTGCGTACACGGCCCCTTTTCCTATTTTACTATTTTGGGGGAGAAAACATGTGCAAACAAAGCTTTTAGATACATATCACTTGCATGAGTTAGCTATTTACGATAAGTGCGAACATAGCATTACAAGTCCTTACATATCGAACCGTTTAGTTTGCCGTAGTGCAAAGCGTGGTAGTTGGAAATAGATCTATTAGGTTTGACAAACCTCACTTGGTAGATTGTAGGTCTACGCAAGTGTTTGACTAGCTAATTCACATTACTATTGTTTGTGCTAGACAATAGTGGAAAAGGCAAATTACATTCTAACAGTCAGCTTCGGTGTCGACCGCTTATGTAAATAGTACAAATGACTAGCTATCGTGACTATGCATGTGTGATTATGTTATCTGCAAACATTTCATTTCAAACAGTTGCTTTAAACATTTGTGATCAAACAAACCTGTGTATGCACCAACCTTTGTGTTGACTTGATTTACATGTTTTCTCAGGATGTTAAGGTACAAGATCAAGCAAGCATGGACTAGGAGATCGAGTCGCATGCATAATTTACATTTCTGTTGTTTTGGATTTGAACATTTGAGACTTTGCTTTGTAATTTACAGTTTTCAAACCGTTATGTTTGTTATTGTTTTAAAAATGCTTCCGCAACGTTAGAATTTTGATATTGCAGTTTTAGACCAAAGTATGTTTGAAAATCATATAGAGGTTTTCGTTATGTCTAATGATCTGAGATCCTGGTTTGCCACGTCCCAAACGGTGTGATTCTGTTAGTTGAAAATTGGGGGTGTGACAGTTTGAATGAAAGAACAAAAGAATTGCAAAGAAACACAACGTATGCTTACCGAACCGCGCAACGATGATGACTATAGCTCAACTTCTTCTTCCTTGGCCATGATCATGATGGAGGAGAGGGGATGGGAAGCTGATTTTGATCAGATTCTAATGAGAAAGAGAGAGTTTGCGTGTGCGTTCTTGGAGAAAGAGAATGTAAAATGAAAAGTTGTCTTGAATTTGATTAAAAGTGATTTTATGGTTTAATAATCGTGATGTTTGAGTTTCTTTAACTCCTATTTGAAGTATGAACGAATACAAGACCTTTATAAGGTTCTAAAATATGTTTTTGTTACACTTTATAACACATTAATATGTTACAAATGGTCATGTGACATAACACTAACATTTATGTCATGTTATATAGTCAAAAATGGTTAAGTAATTATTTATGAATATTAATGGCAACCTTTATTAGTTATTTTTATTGTTTATAATTATTTTTAGGTTTGTGTATCATTAATGTGTGTAGGTTAAACCGAATTCTATAACAATAGTGGTAAAATCTTGGTTTACTGTCGTTTCTTCATCTATCGGCCAAGCACTATCATATGTTGATTTTAACATGTATAGCACACGTTTATAGTGTTTAGTCATAGTTGAAGAAAATTGGGCATCTATTGGTTAAAGTCAAAGTCAATAGTCAAAGTCAATGGTCAAAGTTAAAGTCAACTAAAATTTTACGACGGATGTCACAACTATTAATTTAATAATAAATACTAAATTACAATTTTACGTTTCATAAACTAACGGAGTCATTTTAACTTTAACTGAATAGATGTAGGTTGCAACCTTTTTAAATACACAGGATTGCAAGTTGCAAAAATAAAAAATGTGAGTTTGTAACCTTCAGTAAGAAATAAACCACAGAGTTGTAAATTTCATTTTAACTCACTAAATTATATGTCTTGTTAAATAATAATATTATCTCTTCTAGTATATAATTATAATGATATACTAATGACTTATTATATTATTTTCCATATTAAAAATCAAACCTTTTTTTAACACACTTTAAAGTTTTTAATAGATTGTTTTTCTAAATATTAAACTTTTTAAAAGTTAGAAATATTTTATATATGTATATTTAAAAAATAAATTATAGAAAACAAGTTTTCTTAATAACAAAGTTTTTAATGAAATAAACTATAAACCGGAATTTTTAAACAAAATATTTTTTATAAAAAAATGACGTTTTAAAAAATATATTTAAAAAATGATTTAAAAAAACAGAAACTTATAAAAATGATAGAAACATTACACTTTTATTCCTTTATGCTATTGATATTCAAATCGAATTTTTTAACTTTAATAATTACATAAAGGGGTAATTTGTAAAAGCATAACCAAGTTTCAATTTTGTTTCAGTTAATTTACTTTAACTTTGTATTATTTCAATTAAATAACTTAAATTTATTTCATGTTTCAATCCTATGTATGTGACATATATCACTTGCAACCATTATTATTTTATTTTTTTATTCTATTGTATGATGACATGGACATAACCGGGATTTTGAAAAAAAAAAAGTCAATTTTTTTATAAATTGCTACAAATTTTTTAAAAATAGAAAAATTTGGGAAAACTTTTAAAAAATTGTAAAAATATTTAGTTGATTGCCAAAAAAACACCCAAATGGGTTTAAAATGCATTAAAAACCTTTAAACATGTCCTAAATTTACATAAACTTCACTTATAAAGCCTAAACGAACCAAAATAAACCAAGATATGTCCAAACGAATCAAAATTACTTGTTATACATGTTTTTTTGTCTAGTATTAGAATATAAATCAAACTTAAATTACCTAACAGAAACAAAACAAAGTTTCCATGATTTGATTGGAACAAAATCAAAAGTTGGTATTTGTCCTCTTGATTTATAACACTTAGTAACAACTAATTTTGTACATAATGCTAACTAAATTTTTTAGCATGAATTAGTTTAAGTATCTCAATTGTTACAAATCAAGATTGTTATATACTAGTTCTATAGGTATTAAACTTTTAATTATTTTTTGTTATTTGAACTACTTATTAATACGTAATTTAATTGCTTTGTATCAAAATATCGTTTTCTAATTTTAAATTTTATTGCAAACTATCTAATATTTTATATTCAATCCGTCTAATCCTTTGACTAATAACCTAGTGTGTGTATACTGTAACCCTCGGTTACTATTCAACATTTTAAAATAATATCAGAGTTGGTCCCAGCAAATTTTTTTAACCCTCTTTATTTAATAATATTAAACAAAGTTTAACGCAAACGCAAACGTGTCACACATTTTACAATACTTATTTACATAAGTAAGTTTAAACCAAAATTTCAAACGTTTGCAACGAGGTTTATCTGTTCTATTCCCAGTCCACCTCGATCCTTACAGCCGTGTACGTCATTTTTGACCTACAAACATCACACAATAATTCCCATTAGTTCATAAGAACTAAGTAAGTGAACCCCAGTGGTTTCTCAACAATAAAACGTAAAAATACATTTTTCACAATCAACATTCAAACTGAGTCATTTCTATTCGAATTGACTCTCACAATATAAAATATCACATTACCAATCATCAACTATTGCTCACAATAGTTTAATCAATATTACACTATGGGGTTCACATTCATGTGCTTCCACCACAGCCAATTGCCAGCACCTCTGGCTATCCACCATTGTGGAGTCATAAATAATTCAAGTCTTAAGATGTTCACCCACCGGTACTTCCATCTAAGACAATTGCCAGCACCTCTGGCTATCCACCATTGTGGAGTCATATATAATTCAAGTCTTAAGATGTTCACCCACCGGTACTTCCATCTAAGACAATTGCCAGCACCTCTGGCTATCCACCATTGTGGAGTCATATATAATTCAAGTCTTAAGATGTTCACCCACCGGTACTTCCATCATAGAAGTCCCACACTATTATTTACCAAGGTATTGGATTTATCATAGGTTGTTGAACTTTTATTATTCAACATTCCCCTATCACCAATGCCATATTTATTATATAATTTATTCAACAACAATTTCAATATTTATTATGTGATGTCATAGTTGTGGGATTACTTACCTTAATCAGATAAGGGATTAGCAACTGCAGGCTCCTTTCCTGCTCTATGACTAGTGGTTTGATTTCCACTACCACCACCTAGTTGCAAAATACATATATACAACTAGTTTCAACACGTATAGCACATACAATCAAGTTCAACACACTTGACTGATTTGACTTTCTCAAAGTCAATTCATCACATAACTGACTCTACCTTACTACATTTAGCAAGTTTTAGTCAATTATCACAATTAATCATATTTCATGCCTCCCCAGGCAATTTATCAAATAATTGATGTTCATTATATTAGTTACAATCTTTAATTATTTTTATTATTCAATTTTTATTTTAAGATCATAACTATTGATAATGGTAACATCAATTCATCAAAATCATCATTTAATCTATGGATTATAATCCAATATTTATTTAAAATCATATTCAACCCATCCTGCTAGTTATCCTACCATGATATGGGTTTCATAACAACCGGACATTATCCCGGCTTCAAAACGAAGATTTCACCGTCAAAATATCAAGTTCTTCGTTTCTAACAATCCCTAGTTATCAACTAGGCAATAATCAATACCCATAATCATATTATTACAATCAAAACTAGATTTAATCCACACAATATTAAACTAGTAGGATAAAACAAACCGTTACCTGATCTGACGGATTTCTACGGTTAAAACAACGATCGGGACTTGAAACCACGATCCTTGGTGAGATTTATGACTTCTAATAACTTTATGATGGAGTTAGGATGATAGAAAGCTGGGTTTTTAAGTCTGGAGGTCAAGAACAAGTCGAACAGGAGTGAAAATAACATTCTGGACGAGTTCTGACCTTAAAAACTCGTCCACCGCCTCATTTTATTCCCGGGCGCATCGCCCCAGCTGATGCACCCAGTTGGGGCGTACCTCCCCACATCAGCATTGTCAAATTTTGATCTTATCTTGTTTTCGCGATTCCGGAAGCATACGAACTCCGTTTTGTGCACGGTTTTCGCCTACGTTCACGATTTTTCGAGCTCTTTCCAATGGTTATAATCTCAAGACCTAAAGAGTTCAAAATATTTGACCTCTTATCTATTGCTATATTCGATTCAGCGTATCTTGAAATCGGAGCCTCGTTTCGCGATTTCGCTTACACTCATTTTCTTCATTTCCGAGTTATGATTCTCGACATGAAATCGGTTGGTAATCTATTTGAATAAGCATTAGGTGATGGATGTTTCTTTCCGATCTACTAACGCCATTTTTCACATACTATCAACCTGTAATAATTAAAATTGCTAAATCATCGTGGATTTCAAGCACGACCAAATGTGCTCTTGCCATACATGACGTAATCTCACATATTTTCAAATCACAACAACCACAATCGTTTGATTAACAATTATTCACAATACATTCATTATTAAAAACCGGTTGTTACAAATCTCCCCTCCTTACAAAGGTTTCGTCCCCGAAACCGATTAAACCTAAAAAAGGAAAGGATAATACTTTCTCATTTCGTTTTCTGACTCCCACGTAATTTCAGAACCGGTTCTATTTTTCCACTGAACCTTCACCTGGCTCAATGATTTATTTCTAAGTTGCTTGACTTTTCGGTCAAGTATTGCCACTGGCTTTTCTACATAATTCAACTTGTCATCAATTTCTATATCTTCCAGTGGTACGTATGCAGATTCATCTGCTAAACATTTTCGTAAGTAAGAAACGTGGAACGTGTTATGTATTCCACTTAACTCTTCAGGTAGCTCTAGGCGATAAGGAACTTCACCAACACGAGCTATGATTTTAAATGGTCCAATAAAGCGTGGACTTAACTTTCCTCGCTTACGAAAACGTATAACACCTTTCCACGGTGAGACTTTTAACAATACAAAATCTCCTACCTGGAATTCAATGGGCCTTCTACGCTTATCAGCGTATGATTTCTGACGGTCTTGAGCCGCCTTCAGATGGGCACGGATTTGATCTATCCGTTCATTGGTAGCTTTAACAACATTTTTGTGTGCAAGTTCACGCTGCCCAACTTCTCCCCAACAAACGGGAGTTCGACATTTCCTCCCATATAGCATCTCATAAGGAGGCATTCTAATGCTGGAATGATAACTATTATTATACGAGAATTCTGCCAAAGGTAGGTAATCATCCCAACTACCCCCAAAGTCAATAATGCATGCCCGTAACATATCCTCCAAGGTCTGAATGGTTCTTTCAGTTTGTCCATCAGTCTGAGGATGATACGCAGTGCTTAACAACAGTCTTGTTCCTAATTCTTCCTGAAAATTTCTACAAAATCGAGAAGTAAATCGAGTATCACGATCAGAGATAATGGTTATAGGCACACCATGACGAGACACAATTTCTCGTACATATATCTCTGCCATTTTATCAGAAGAATAGGTCTCACGAATGGGCAAGAAATGAGCACTCTTAGTCAACCTATCCATAATGACCCAAATCGTATCACATCCCTTCCTTGTTTTAGGAAGTTTAGTAATTAAGTCCATTGTGATATGTTCCCATTTCCACATTGGAATTTCTAATGGTTGCAACTTACCATAAGGTTTCTGGTGCTCTGCTTTTACCTGCATACAAGTCAAACATTTCGCTACATGTTTAACAATATCTCGTTTCATACCTGGCCACCAATAGTTTACCCGAAGGTCACGATACATTTTAGTAGCCCCAGGATGAATTGAGTACTTCGATTTGTGCGCTTCTTCCAACAATGCAGATTTAAGTGGACAAGTGGGAGGTATCCACACTCGACCCCACCTAGTCTTTAACCCACGACTATCTTCATCAAGATTATGAGCTTGCCCTTTAATCCTGTCACGTTTCCAATTTTCTTCCTTTAAGGCTTCAGTCTGGGCTTCCTTGATCTGCTCAATTAGCCCTGAAGTAATCACAAGCTGCATAGCTTTCACTTTCATTGGTTCACACTTTTCTTTTCTACTCAAGGCTTCCGCCACCACATTCGCTTTACCAGGATGATAAAGGATTTCACAATCATAGTCCTTGAGTAATTCCAGCCATCGTCTTTGCCTCATATTCAATTCCTTCTGAGTGAAGAAATATTTCAAGCTCTTATGATCAGTGTAAATGGTACACTTTACACCGTACAAATAATGCCTCCAGATTTTTAAGGCAAATACGACTGCTGCAAGTTCTAAATCATAATAGGATAATTGATTTCATGGGTTTTCAGTTGTCTTGAGGCATAGGCAATCACCTTGCCTCGTTGCATAAGAACACAACCCAGACCAAGATAAGAAGCATCAGAATATACCACAAAATCATCAGGACCATCTGGTAATGTCAATACCGGTGCCTGAGTTAATTTTGACTTTAACTCTTGGAATGCTTTCTCTTGGTCATCACCCCACACAAAATTAACATCTTTTCTTGTAAGTTTGGTTAAAGATGAAGCAATCTTAGCAAAGTCTTGAATAAATCTACGATAATAACCGGCTAAGCCAAGAAAACTTCTGACATCAGTTGGATTTTTGGATAGACTCCAATTGGTCACTGCTTGAATCTTAGAAGGATCAACAAGAATGCCATCTGCATTTATCACATGTCCAAGAAATTGGACTTCATGTAGCCAAAAGGCGCATTTAGAAAATTTGGCATATAACTTCTCCTTTCGGAGAGTCTCAAGTACCTCCCGTAAGTGACACGCATGATCACCTTCATTCTTGGAATAAACAAGAATATCATCAATAAAAACGATAACAGATCGATCCAACATAGGACGACACACCCGATTCATCAAGTCCATGAATGCAGCCGGTGCATTAGTCAGCCCAAAAGACATGACAAGAAATTCGTAATGACCATATCGGGTTCGAAACGCTGTTTTAGGAATATCTTCTTCCCTAACTTTAATTTGGTGATAACCCGACCTAAGATCAATTTTAGAGAACCAAGAAGCCCCTTGTAACTGATCAAAAAGATCATCGATCCGAGGCAAAGGATATTTGTTTTTCACCGTCACTTTATTAAGCTCTCGATAATCAATACACATGCGAAAACTTCCGTCCTTCTTTTTAACAAAAAGAACAGGAGCACCCCAAGGCGAGATGCTTGGACGAATAAAACCTTTATCGAGAAGATCCTGCAATTGAGTCATCAACTCTTGCAATTCAGACGGTGCTAAACGATAAGGAGCTTTTGCTATAGGCTTGGCCCCTGGAATAAGATCGATTCTAAACTCAACATCCCTATCAGAGGGGATTCCCGGTAAATCATCTGGAAAAACATCAGGAAAATCCCTAACAATCGGGACATCCTCCAATTCCTTTACTGGTTTCTCAGCATTAATAACATAAGCTAAGAAGGATTGGCCCCCATGATTCATATACTTCATGGCTTTGACCAAAGAGCATAAAACAACCCCTCCACGTTTTTCTCCTTGAATGGATAATTCATAACCACTAGGGGTTATCAATTGTATAACTTTGCGATTGCAAAGAATATTGGCTTTATAAGAAGATAGCCAATCCATTCCAATAACAACATCAAACTCCCCCAATACCATGGGTATTAAATCAACAACATAATCCTCATTATTGATCGTAAGCTTACAGTTTCGATAAATATCAAACACACGAAAACTCTTAGAATCAGCAACCTCTACTTCTAACGGTACATGCAACTTTTCTAAGACAAAAGATGGATGATGCACAAATTTTATAGACACAAAAGATCGGTTGGCTCCAGAATCAAATTACACATAAGCAGGTATTGAGTTAACGAAGAAGGTACCTGTCACCACATCAGATGTGACTTTAGCCTCCTCTGCCGAAATCTGGAAAGCTCTTCCTTTTGGTTTGGGCGCTTCCGGTTTCTTTCCCGAGCCTTGAGATTTAAACGATCGGCTATTATCACTAATCGGTGCTGCCCTCTTAAGTTCAGAGCACTCACTCCTCCTATGACCTGGCTTATAACAATGATAGCACATACTAGGAGAGCTCATGCACTGGGTTGCCAAATGTCCCGGCTTCCCACATTTGTAACAGACAACAGGACTAGCACGACATTCCCCCGCGTGCATCCTCCCACAATTGGGACAAGGTTTAGTAAAAACAGGCTTTTTAAACGATTTAACAAACTTCGCCTTTTTGGATGAACCTGTGTCTGTTTCTGCCTTTCGTTTATCTCCCCGATCTTCCTGCCGTTTCAGTTCCAATTCCCGTTCTCGGGCACAATTGATCAACTCATTAAGTGTCTCACACTTAGAAAGCGTGAGAAACTCCCGGTACTTTGTGTTCAACATAGTATGATACCGGTTTATCCACATCCTTTCAGTCTGAAGAAGATCCGGACAAAATTTAGCTTTATCGAAGAAAATGGCAGTAATGGTATCAATACTTTCATCTTTCTGCTGTAGATGCAGAAACTCCTCAGTAATACGATCAATAGCGGCTTGAGGACAAAACCGCTTCAAGAAAAGTTCTTTAAACTGGGCCCACGTCAGCCCTTTTATTCCATCTCTGCCTTTTTCCTTCCTCAACAATTCCCACCAATCTTTGGCACGATCTTTCAACTGATTACCAGCAAACATGACCTCATCAGTCTGGTCACAATGACTAGTTTCAAACGTACTTTCAATATCAGATATCCAACGCTGGCTAATCAAGGGATCTACCTCCCCTTTAAACTCAGCTGGCTTACAAGCCATAAATTCTTTAAAAGTAGTTGTCTTAGAAGATTGTTTCATCTCCACTCCAGTTTCAAATTCAGACAACTCTTGATGAAGGAACTCTTTTAAGGAAGACTTAATTTCATCAATATATGTGGGCAAAGCAGCTTCAAAAGCCTTTTCCACCTCTTCCTTCACCATTCTTTGAGTTTCAGTGAGTTCCACCTTCTCACTGCTATTCACACCAGATGTATGTTCCTCAGCCATTCGTGGCTGAAATCATATAATCAGACAGTCAGTTTCATACATTCACAATATTTAATAATCTTGTACTTATATAGTACATAATCTCCTTACCTAATATTCAAAATCATGATACGATCTGACTTAATTAAGGAAACGATTATGTCCTAAACATTTCATTATACTGGCCAGGCATAATAACATGTTTATCACACACTCGGGCCCTTAACTTCATCATTTCATTTCATAATTGAGAAGTTCCGTTCACACAATTTATACACACAACAATGTGTACATATACAATTCAATACATAAATACTGACCTCATACCTCCGGCTTAATGATCGAGGCTGGAATCGAACGTTTAATCACATATCAAGAGCATAAGATTTGAGTTCAAGTGTGTTTCCAACACTTGAATCCCTCAAACCAATGCTCTGATACCAGCTTTGTAACCCCCGGTTACTATTCAACATTTTAAAATAATATCAGAGTTGGTCCCAGCAAATTTTTCATTTTCAAACCTTGTTTAACCCTCTTTCTTTAATAATATTAAACAAAGTTTAACGCAAACGTGTCACACATTTTACAATACTTATTTACATAAGTAAGTTTAAACCAAAATTTCAAACGTTTGCAACGAGGTTTATCTGTTCGATTCTCAGTCCACCTCGATCCTTACAGCCGTGTACGTCATTTTTGACCTACAAACATCACACAATAATTCCCATTAGTTCATAAGAACTAAGTAAGTGAACCCCAGTGGTTTCTCAACAATAAAACGTAAAAATACATTTTTCACAATCAACATTCAAACTGAGTCATTTCTATTCGAATTGACTCTCACAATATAAAATATCACATTACCAATCATCAACTATTGCTCACAATAGTTTAATCAATATTACACTATGGGGTTCACATTCCTGTGCTTCCACCATAGCCAATTGCCAGCACCTCTGGCTATCCACCATTGTGGAGTCATAAATAATTCAAGTCTTAAGATGTTCACCCACCGGTACTTCCATCTAAGACAATTGCCAGCACCTCTGGCTATCCACCATTGTGGAGTCATATATAATTCAAGTCTTAAGATGTTCACCCACCGGTACTTCCATCTAAGACAATTGCCAGCACCTCTGGCTATCCACCATTGTGGAGTCATATATAATTCAAGTCTTAAGATGTTCACCCACCGGTACTTCCATCATAGAAGTCCCACACTATTATTTACCAAGGTATTGGATTTATCATAGGTTGTTGAACTTTTATTATTCAACATTCCCCTATCACCAATGCCATATTTATTATATAATTTATTCAACAACAATTTCAATATTTATTATGTGATGTCATAGTTGTGGGATTACTTACCTTAATCAGATAAGGGATTAGCAACTGCAGGCTCCTTTCCTGCTCTATGACTAGTGGTTTGATTTCCACTACCACCACCTAGTTGCAAAATACATATATACAACTAGTTTCAACACGTATAGCACATACAATCAAGTTCAACACACTTGACTGATTTGACTTTCTCAAAGTCAATTCATCACATAACTGACTCTACCTTACTACATTTAGCAAGTTTTAGTCAATTATCACAATTAATCATATTTCATGCCTCCCCAGGCAATTTATCAAATAATTGATGTTCATTATATTAGTTACAATCTTTAATTATTTTTATTATTCAATTTTTATTTTAAGATCATAACTATTGATAATGGTAACATCAATTCATCAAAATCATCATTTAATCTATGGATTATAATCCAATATTTATTTAAAATCATATTCAACCCATCCTGCTAGTTATCCTACCATGATATGGGTTTCATAACAACCGGACATTATCCCGGCTTCAAAACGAAGATTTCACCGTCAAAATATCAAGTTCTTCGTTTCTAACAATCCCTAGTTATCAACTAGGCAATAATCAATACCCATAATCATATTATTACAATCAAAACTAGATTTAATCCACACAATATTAAACTAGTAGGATAAAACAAACCGTTACCTGATCTGACGGATTTCTACGGTTAAAACAACGATCGGGACTTGAAACCACGATCCTTGGTGAGATTTATGACTTCTAATAACTTTATGATGGAGTTAGGATGATAGAAAGCTGGGTTTTTAAGTCTGGAGGTCAAGAACAAGTCGAACAGGAGTGAAAATAACATTCTGGACGAGTTCTGACCTTAAAAACTCGTCCACCGCCTCATTTTATTCCCGGGCGCATCGCCCCAGCTGATGCACCCAGTTGGGGCGTATCTCCCCACATCAGCATTGTCAAATTTTGATCTTATCTTGTTTTCGCGATTCCGGAAGCATACGAACTCCGTTTTGTGCACGGTTTTCGCCTACGTTCACGATTTTTCGAGCTCTTTCCAATGGTTATAATCTCAAGACCTAAAGAGTTCAAAATATTTGACCTCTTATCTATTGCTATATTCGATTCAGCGTATCTTGAAATCGGAGCCTCGTTTCGCGATTTCGCTTACACTCATTTTCTTCATTTCCGAGTTATGATTCTCGACATGAAATCGGTTGGTAATCTATTTGAATAAGCATTAGGTGATGGATGTTTCTTTCCGATCTATTAACGCCATTTTTCACATACTATCAACCTGTAATAATTAAAATTGCTAAATCATCGTGGATTTCAAGCACGACCAAATGTGCTCTTGCCATACATGACGTAATCTCACATATTTTCAAATCACAACAACCACAATCGTTTGATTAACAATTATTCACAATACATTCATTATTAAAAACCGGTTGTTACATATACACACACAGATATATATATATATATATATATATATATATATATATATATATATATATATATATATAGGGAAAGGATAATTTGAAAACCAAGTTTCAATGAGAAAAATTTGAAAACTCAATTTTAACCATTTATTTAATGGATGAGTAGATGAGATTAAACAAAGTATTTCTGATTTATTAAGATATTTCTTTGATATTGAAAAGTTACAAAAAGGGTAAAAGAATAAGTTACGCATGTGCATTTTACCTCAATATTCTATCATTTCAAACCAAAAAGGACGTCCCCTTTCCCTAACTGATAGATGGGGTTTGGAACGAGTATTATGTGTGTCTAATGCCAATTTTTACATAGGTTTGAGTGTTTGATTAATTGGAATTAGATAACTATGCAAGTTAGTGCTTTTGCAAGTTAAATGCGAGGATTGGAAGTAATTTTGGAAGCACTAAACCATGTTAAAGTGAAAGGATCATGAGTCAATATGCTAGAGGATCTCAAGACAAAGATTTGGGTTTTTACGGTGCGAAAAACAGGCTTAAAACAAGTGAGATATGGCGAAAACAAGAAATGGGGGTCTGATAGGCCGTAGCCTACGGCCTGAGGTGTAGCCTACGGCTTCCTTAATAGAAGCTGGTGACCGTATCCTACGGCCTGGGGTGTAGCCTACAGTCCTGACGCGATCTGGGCATATAAAATGGCAATTTTTAGGGTTTCTGGGGGCTTTTTCCATCCGATTCGATTCTATTCAATTGGGGGCGACTTTGGGGGATTTTGGAAGGAAAAATTGAAGCCTGTACACCATTCCAATCCATTTCATCACTCCATAATCATCCATAATGAAGATCCAATCAAGCTTTGAAGATCAATTTGACGAGATGAGGGGCTAATTTCTGCGTGGGTTCCTCTGGGTGGAGGATTCTTGTAAGTGGGTGATTTAGATTAGTTGTTATTGTGTTTGGAACAAGCAATCTAAGCATTCGATGCTTTTTGCTTATCAATTATTAATTTGATTGTAACGATTGGATTTTTATTCAAACTTAACTCGTTGTCTTTCAATTCCTGAGATTTCTAGCAATTAGGATATATTAGATTGTGATTGGGTTTAATACTATGCAATTGATGTTCATGTGATAATCTTCCATTGCTTTGCAATTGAAGCAACTAGTCCTTGTTCATCACAATCATTTGAATCTTATAATCATGTTTAAGTGATTGTTCTAACTTAGTAATTAATCTATGAATCCCACTTTGAATCCAAGTCCCGGAGGAATCATTTTTTCATAATTGTTAAAAAGTATTTTAGTTAATTGCAATTGTCTTTTACGTTTAATAAACAAACCTTTCAATAGATTTTCCATTTGTTAATTAGTTACTTACAGATCATTACAAACACTTTCCACAACACTTCTCGTGGTTCGACACCCGACTTACCCTATCTAATAAGGTAGCTTGGACGGAGTTTTACTCTTATTTTTGACTGACACTTCGACATCGGTCAAATTTTGGCGTCGTTGCCGGGGAGTTAGTGCGCTTTGTGTTTATTAGTTGATTTTATTAGGTCTTTGCTATATTTTTCACCTCTTGTCTTTTCTTTGTTACATGAGGTTTGTTAGTGTGCAGGTAACAGGTTGATTGCATGCATACTCGGTTTTCAGGACGGGACTCGCCATTGGAATTTGATCCAGAGATCGAGAAAACTGCGAGGATAAATCGGACATTACAAAGGCTAGACCGGATAGTTACTCCGGGTTCTAGAAACACCAATCAAACCGGAGATAGTTCAAATCAGTATGTTCCTATGGCTGATCAGGACAACCAAAACCCACCACCACCACCTCCAATTTCACCATTCAATCAGTATGCTCACATACCACCACCAAACCCAAATCCAATTATCCCACCAAATTCATTCAACCAAAACAACCCACCACTAAACATACCTCCTAATGCCATACCTAATCTTAGAATGGCACAAAAGCCACTGTTTAACAATCCAAACCAAGGAGCAAACCCAGGGAACAACCCTCATGAGGAAGAGCACATCTCAGATGGCGGGAGTAATTCGGGGAACATGGGTCATGGCATGATGAGTTGCACGAAGAAGAAGCCAATAACAACTACCCACCTCATGGGGAATATCATGATGATAATTGGCAACCACAAGGCCCACCAAATCATCCAAATTACAACAATCATGGGCAAGGTGGATGGAATGGGCAAGGAGGGTGGAATAGGCAACCACCCATGCACAAATACAATGGGAGATGGGGTTACAACAATTACAACAACCCCGGTCAAGGATGGCATCATAGGGCTCCTGTTCAAGTAGTTGATAGTCACTTCAGGCCGACGGTGACTCAAAGCCCCTCGCCTATTGTACCTCCACTGTTGACTGGAAGGTCCTTTAAGATCAGGCCACAATACTTGGCTATTATTCCTAACTTTAGAGGGACTGCAACTGAAGAACCATATGTCCATCTGTCTGAATTTGGTGCAATTTGCAGCACCATTGATGGCCATGGATTCACACCGGATAAGGTCAAGTTGAATCTCTTCCAATTCTCCTTAAAGGAGAGGGCAAAACAATGGTTTCATACACTACCCTCTCGTAGTATTTACACATGGGAGGAGATGCAGCAGCTATTCTTAGATGAATATTACCCCATGAGCAAGACAAGTGAGGACCGGAATGCCATCCGAACCTTCCAACAACAATCGGTGAATTGCTACATGAAGCATTCACTCGATTCAAAGAGTTGCTGAGATTTTGCCCACATCACCAAATTCCAAAGTGGGAATTGATAAAAGCCTTCTACGATGGCTTAACACCGGAAGATCTGAAATTTGCCAGTTCTAGTAGCAATGGAACTTTCCTGACAAACACAGAAGATGATGATTGGGAGTTGCTGGAGAGATTAAGTAAGGGATCAAAGAATCAAGCTTCAGCAATCAGGAAGGCCAAACATGTCATTGGAAAACCGGGAGGAGAATATGTGACAAAGGAGAGATTCGAGGCCTTAGAGAGACAAATAGCAAACTTCAACAAGAATTAAGGTAAGAGTAGTTCTAATGTTGCTAATGTTTTTGATGTTTGCAATTTTTGTGGTGATATAGGTCACTTGGAGCCGGATTGCATGATGAACATGGGCAAGAATGAGGAAGTGAACCAAGTACAAGGCTCATTTCAGTATGACAAGCGACAGAATGACATGAAATCAAATACTTACCATCCAGGTTTGCGTAATCACCCTAATTTTAGGTATGGTAACACATCTAACCAATTGAATCCAAATTTTTAGGGTAGCAATCAACAAGCTGGGAGTCAAGGATCCTCTTATCATAACGGTCAGCAGAATTACAACCAGAATAACTATCAAAGAGGGAATTACAATCAAGGAGGACAAGGTAGTGGTCAAGGTGGTTGTTTATCAGCAAGGACCCGCAAGAAACTTTCAACAGAGCCAAGGAAATTAGAACTAATTTCAGGGAAGTCAACAAGGGAATAACATCTCAATGGAAGACATTTCCAATCAAATCAATGAGTTAAGACTGATGCTAACAGGAGTGGTGCAGCAACAAGAACTCCAATAGAAGACAAATGAATCACATGCTAAACAATTGGGACAATTGTCAGAGCAACTTGCAACCCGAGATAAAGGTAAACTACCAAGTGATACAAAAATCAACCCACAACATCAAACATCCGAAGCAAAGAATACAAGCAACGTGCACATCAGTGCAGTGAGCACATGTCAAGAAGGAAAGGATAATGAGTTAGAAGAAGAGCAAGATGTAGGAGCACCCCTCATTCCAACCCAATTTGGGGAACTAAAAGTTAGAAAAGCACTTCTGGATTATGGAGCTAGCGTCAGTATTCTCCCTGGGAGCTTATATGACCAGTATGAATTTGGTCCCTTACAGCCGATTGACACAACCGTGGTGTTAGCAGATATGACACGTAAACGCCCTTGGGGTATGCTGATTGGGGTCGCTGTGAAGATAGGGGAATTCTATTACCCTGAGGATTTCTTGGTGCTTGATTATGCACCGAATGTGAAACAGGAGAAAATAACTGCAATACTTGGAAGATCATTCTTGGTAACAGCTAATGTACAGTCACACCCCGAGCCGGTGGGGTTGGATCGGAGTCCCCGTCGGGCGGAAGGTTCTCGGGGCGCGATATCGTGGGTGATAATCTAGATGATCAGATTGTTTACATAGCATCAATGTTTAAGAATAACTAAAGCACAATCAAATGATAACTAGGATTACAAAGTTAAATTACAACATCAAAGTTCAGCAATTTAACTAAGTAAACATAACAAAAGAATCAAATGTTTATATCTTGTATATGTACAAGATATCAAAAGTAATGTATATCATCAACAAAAGATGTGCTTCCCAAAAGTCTACTAGGTCCTCTATCTGGGCAGCCTAGTATGCAAATCCTGAAGCCTTAGCTTATACATGTTCTTCACCTGAGAATGCTTGTAAGAAAACAAAGTCAACACAATGGTTGGTGAGTTCATAAGGTTTATAAGTCTAAAATAGTTTTAACAAACCTCCTTCGGTAAAACCTTAACCTCATTAAATCCACATGTAATATCCAAATCGGTATGCTTATATATAGGGCATACCCCTAAGTCGAGCCTACAACCCGCCCAGACGCCATCCTACCACATACTAATCCGGATATGACACTGTTGTTAATAATAATTAAGCATTTTACCTACCAATCAACCCATTCCTCATCAAAGCTTTTGTATTTTGTTTCAAAGTTTACAAGTCTATAATGTTCACAAGTGTTAGTTTCAAAGTATGTTTATCAAGCATCATAGTTTCACACGCACATAGTTTAGCTGTCCCTAATCTCATGCGTGAGTACAAGCTCTGCACTAGCAGTCGTTTAGCAATTACGTGTCTCCTATGATTAGATACATGCACAATGTTTCATGCGCAAGTAGTAGTTTCAAGCATATAGTTTCAAGTGTCCACACAATGTCTCATCATGAATTCCATAGGTTTGCATCGAGTCTCATGTTTAAGCATATACTTTTCACAAGCATAAAGTCTCACGTTTAAGCATATGGTTTCATAAGCATCAAGTATCATGTTTAAGCATATCGTTTCACAAGCATCTAGTCTCATGTTTAAGCATCAAGTCTCATAAGTATCCAACATATGGTTTCAAGCCTCAAGTTTAAAGTATAAGTTTCAAGTCTATTGCTTTTCAAAGTATACTAAATTCCCAGCATAAGTTTCAACATAAGTACCATGTTTATGTTTAAAGCATTAAATAACATTTCAATAGTTTATGAAAATGTTTAACATGCTTCTCAGTCCCGAAGTAAAACAAATAAGTTTGGAAAGGGACAAATGAACTCACCTTATGTCCGTAGTGTTTGACTAAGTAGAATAAGAATGCGCACGCTCTTTGTTTTTACTTGTTATGATGTTCACGCTCCTGTATTGATTTCATAGTGTTGTAGGTTATAAGTATAAGTTTGTATGGGGTTGTTGTGTGGGCAAGTGTTAGTCCTAAAGTTGACTAACACTCGTGAGTCTTGTTTGTTATCCGGCCCCAATTCTTCATTGTTAAAGATTCCATACTTGTTCATTAATCACAAATCATCATTTGTGTACAAGGCTTTTTAAGCCTTCATGTAATTTGCTTTAAAACTTGTTATCACTATTTAACAACGAAGTGGTATTCCATAATTGTTTTATCCTTTGTTTTTATCATTTCTAACGTTTATTCACGCGGTTGTCGTTTAAGTAAAATCATTTGGGCCGGATAACCTTTTGAATAAATAAGGTATACTTGGGCCTAGTGTTTCGTATGTTAGTGGGCCGAGTAAGTGTATTGGGTCGATTAATACTCATGGGTCGAATAGGAGTAGGTTGGATCAAGGGGGTGGCTGATTGCTATATGGGCCAAGATAAAAACCATATGGGCCGTGATGTGTGTGGCAGAACTAGGGAGTGGGCCCAAAGACATTCCTGTGGGGCCAAGTCAAAACGAAATTGGGCTTGGGTAATCCGACTAAAATGTCACCAGGCAACGAACCTTTCAAGTGTTTTAGGAACAAGGTTCGGCTAGTTGTAATCTCATAAGGGTTCGTTGCATCTGGTATTCGATTCGGTCATGGCATGTTCGTCTGGAAGGTTCGTGAAGCCTACTTGGGTTCGGCCGACTCCTGCATGGGTTCGGCATGCATGGTTCGCCATAAAAGGTTCGGGAGCCACAATAATCGTGCATGGGATCGTGAATGGAAACAGGTTCGTAGCTCAACTCATACAGGTTCGTAGCTGAGGTGCAAGGTTCGGCCCGATGAGGTTAGGTTCGCCTCATAAGGTTCGGGTCTAGCCATGAAAGCAATAGGGTTCGGCCCTAAAATAAGGTTCGGCGAGTGGGGGTTCGGCTGAGTCATAACCAGACATGGTTCGCCATTGGTTCGTAGCCATACAGGGTAGGTTCATGCATGGAGATTCGGCACTCATGAATGGTTCGAGAAGCATGTGGGTTCGGGAATCACTCGAGGGTTCGCCGCACATGACCTGATGCACCAAGGGTTCGTCGCCTACACAGGGTTCGGCTGGTTGTAATGGTTCGCAGCCATGGTTCAGGTGCACATGTTCATTCCTGTAACCACGAAGGCGGTGCATCATTCTCATCCTCACCCAATCACGACTGTTGGAAGCTAGACTCACGATGTGACATGTACAAATGTGTGTGTTCGCAGGTGTCGGGTTCTAGGGAGGTGAATATAATCGGCTATGTGTGTGTGTCGAGTAATTATGGGTAAAAACCCTAATTCCCGAACTTTTTCATGGATCATACCTTCGATTTGACTGGTTAAAACTTCAGATCCCTTGTACTTTCATGTAGAGGACTTCGAGATGATCGTTTAGGCGCAAAAATCACCCGATTTCGTTGAGAAACGAGTGAGATATTGAACTTCAAAGATTGGATTTGGTGGTTTTTGTGCTAGAGAGAAATGGAAGGGGGAGAGTTTTAGAGAGAGAAAGGAATTGTAATAAATGAGAAAATTAGCCTCTTTCAAGGCTTATATACCCCGGGGGTATCCGGGTTCGTTTCGGTTGCTCATTTCGTATTTATGTCGCGTATCCGGAGCGTTACGCGCATTTTCGTAAATTAAATAAAAAGAATTATTTTAAAATATTTAAAATACAATAATTGTTAGAAATCATTTTAAATATCGTTGTGTTAATTTATTTATCGAATGTATATTATTTTTACGTGTTTTGTTTAATTTGTTCAATATTTATTAAAATAGTTTAGTTTATTTTTATTTATGATGAGTTTCAAATTGTAAAATAGGAAATATTTTACTTCCTTAAATTTATGATCGTTCGTATCGTTATTTGTTTTCGTTTTCGTTTCGTCAGATCGCGTCGCCATCGCGCGTATTCGTTCGAATCGTCATTCGAACGAACACGACGATTGTTTAGCTTTCTGATTCTTGTTTTCTACTGTTCAGTCATTATTTCAGAACGTTAAACTATCAGAATCATTCATACAGATCGTCACCTATACGAATAATTCGTCTGTTTAGCATTCCGTAACAACAACCGTTATGGTTTCGTTCTGTTTAACCTCACATACGCTTATACACAATAGTATCAAATCAAGTATCTATGTTTCAACACTGTGTTGTCTGACATGTTTCAGACTGTTAAACCCTAAGGTTACAGTCAAGTTCAGACAATCGTATAATAGTTTCATGTTAATCATAATGTATCAATAGTATAAACATAGTTTCACGTAAAGTGTACCTGAGTTACTGTACGGTTTACTGTTGCGATCACTGTTCCGGCACGCGTCCGGAATTGATGTTACATGTACAAATCAACGTCGAGACAATTTAATCAACATGACATTTGGGAACCGTAAGTTGAATTTAAATATATTGTCAAACTCTTTCACTTATGTTATTGAAAACAAATGTTCTACAATAGGTACTACTAACAAGTGTCCCCTTATTTACAATGTGAATGAGGGTGACACCATAGGGAAGGAATTCATGTTTGATAGGTCCCAGGTGAAGAATGATAAGAAGGTGATGGATGAAGAGCACAAAGTTGTGGAATCAACCGTTAAAAATGAGAAATAACCAGAGAGGCCTCAAGTAGAAAGCTCAAAAGTCCACATCAAGTTGGTGTCAAATTCATCAAAGGCATTAGTTAGCTTAAAGAAGCCCTCAAAATTTGTTAAGCATTCATATGAAAATGGGGAGTTTGTGAAGAAAAGAGAGGAAGCCAAAGAAGTTAAGATAAAAACAAAGGAGATCAAAGTTTGAGTTGGACAGATAACAACCAAATTGGTAATGATACCATGGGAAACAAATTCACCTTTCGACCACCATAAACACTAAATCTGGTTTGGTCTGGCTGAAGACCTTAAAACTTAGCTCTAACCGGGAGGCAACCCGGCTTTTTAATATTTTTTGTTTTTTTTTGTTTTGTTTTTTTTTTTAGTTTCTTTGTCCCTATACCAACACCCAAGTGTGGGGAAGATGTCACCCAAGGATGGATGGAAACCAAAGTGATCTTTGAAGAACCACACCCGCCATATTATTGAAAGCTCTCTGATTAATCATAAGGTCCATGTGCTCTTTCTCCATCTTTTATAACTGTATGGGCATTGGGATTTGGGTGACTGGGTGGTGACTGAAATAATTTGTTTTTATTTGCATTTATTTAATTTTAGTACTTGGTGTGTTTAATTGTTACCATTGGTGGTGTTATGATTGTTCTATGATGAGAATGGTTAAGCAGTTGTGTGCCAGGTCAGTTGGTTGGAAAGATTTAGTTATCTTTTAATTGAGGAAGTGATTGAACTGAAAAAACCATAGTTTTGCCCTAAAAACCCATACATTGGGGACAATGTATTCCAAGTGTGGGGATGAGGGAAATGTTTTTGAAATTCAACAAATTAACAAGATTCAAAGCAAGCAAATGGCTTGAAAATCAAAAATTTTCATTGTAAATCACCAACCCTTAACCCAGTAATAACCAAATGGGATCCTTGATCATGCTTGATTCTTTAAGTTGCATGATAGTAGCCTAGACAAGATTTTTAGAAAATTGTTGGAATAATGCCTATTAGGGGTGGGATTCCTGAAAAGTGAATAACATGTAAGTTTTTCATCGGTAACCAATATCCCCCATTTATGTGAGCGTTAAAATTGCCTATCATTATGTACTTAAAGATTTCTGAGTGATGCTAAGGTGTCTATCTAATTAGAACTTGTGTTATGATGCTCGTTGAAAACGTATGCCATAACTTGCACAAAGATGACAGAGGCATTAGAAATGAACCATAGGACTTTTTCAGCCTTTTATTTTCTAGATCCTACCTTGTCGTTACCATTAGACACCAAGTTGAGCCTACCTTGTTCATTTGTTCAGCCTAAGTATGTAAAGCCAATGACCTATTTATCCTTCTTGTTTTTAAACCATGTGGTAATGCAATTCAATGTGAAGTAATAAGATGTTCAGTTAAAAAAAAAAAAGAAAAAAAACGAAAAAAACATAATATCAAGTCAAAATGACCATGATTGAAAGCAAGAAAAAGAGTCAATGTATTTTCGTGATAAGGATGATGCTCATTCTTTGTGTGAATAGTTATGTTCAATAAAATTGGATTGTTACTACCACTTCCGTCACCTGAAAAAATCTTCATTCCTACCTTTAACCATAGCCTAACATTACAACCAGTTCATGACCTCTTGATTTGTGCTTTGTTGTGTGCAAGTCGTTGGAAACTTGATTATGATACAAGCTTATGATAATGATATTTCACCTTTGGTTTGAGTGTTATATATATATATATATATACACACACACACACACTAGTGCATCTCTACTAGTCCAGAAACAAACCGAGGGGAGAGTTATTGTGGTGTAATGCTTACATGTGAAATACTTGAAGGGTCTCATGTTTAATTAGGAATTATTTCATGTTTTAGACTTAATGCATGAGAAATCATGTTTGTTACTTGTGTTAAAAATAAATATACAATTTGACAAATTAAATTTGAACAGGTTAACATTGTTTATATAGTTTTATGTTTTGTACTTTATTATTTCTTTGTTTTTTTTATTTTTAGGGAATAATGGTTTTGGGCTTTGGAGCTTTTGGTCGATGGAGCATTTGGGCTTGAGAAGGATTTGTAGGGTCAGAAGGTTAAATAGGAGTTCTCATATTTTACAAATAAAGACACTCACATATTAAGACGTTTTGCTCTCTGGCTTTCTGACTCACGCTTTTTTAGGGTTTCTTCTTGGTTTCATTTAGAAGATTCATTGATCTGTTTTTGAGATCTTTTGTCTGTTGGTTCTTTACAGATCATCACGTTAATGATCTAGTTTTGATTCTGTTTTCATATTGCTATTTTTTCTATTGATTCATTTCTTGTTGAGTTGTAACGATTACTTCTTATTCTTCTGGGAATATTTTATAGGTTTGGGTGTTTGTAGTGTGTTCTTAGTAACAATTTTGACAACTTGTCTATGTGTAAAACTATGTAATGTTGTAAGTCTTGTGAATTAGGCATGATTGAGGACCTTAATTGGAAATTGGCGGGGAAATTAGAAGGTGTATTTGATTTTGATGATCGAATAGTTCAAATTTTTGCTTGAGAGCAAGCAAAATACAAGTGTGGGAATGTGATACATAGGTTTGAGTGTTTGATTAATTGAAATTAGATAACTATGCAAGTTAGTGCTTTTGCAGGTTAAATGCGAGGATTGGAAGTAATTTTGGAAGCACTAAACCATGTCAAAGTGAAAGGATCATGAGTCAATATGCTAGAGGATCTCAAGACGAAGATTTGGGTTTTTACAGTGCGAAAAACAGGCTTAAAACGAGTGAGATATGGCAAAAAACAGGCTTAAAACGAGGATTGGAAGTAATTTTGGAAACACTAACCTTTATATGATACATTTGTTATTTAAGATAAGTTGAGTTCTTAGTTGTAATTACATCAAGACTATGTGTTACTTTGTGATAAGTTTTTGGCATGTCAAATGGACTTATTTGACGAGAGAATTTTTAAATGCTTTATATGCATGTATTAACATATTATTAGTAAAATATTATTTTTAATTAAGTGGTTAAGTCTCTTGAACATTTTGTGCATGTTAAGTTCACACAGATACTCAGCCATATGGCACAAATATCTTGTGACTACTTGAAGGTCAAATCCTTCATGTAATCAATGGAGGTTAGTACAGTTTAAAACATATACAACTACATTTGAGAAATATTACCATCCAATTTTTTTAAACAAAACGCATGAAATATGAATTCACAAATTTGATATATCGTTCTGCCAAAATGTTGATATCTGATGAATTCGATTTATATCAAACATTTGAGGTCGAAACCTTCATTAAATCAGGTGATTCTAATTGTATATAATCATTAACAAAAGTGAAATATTACAATAAACTGGTAGGTAAGCGGGCAACTAGTTGTGTCGTAACTACTAAAAACAATTTTTTTGGCCCTAAAAATTGTGATGTTACTATGCACAACCTCTTAACCCGGTTTAGAAAATTCACAGCTTCTGGGGTCAAGAACCCAAATGTATCTAAAAGTAACACATAAATATAAATCCCAGAAAAGAAAATCACTTAATTTGTTTAGAAAATGAGTAAGTTGTGACTGATCAAAAATTAGAGTGACGTTTTCTAATAGGTTGCTGCATCAAAATTAGAACTTGAAATGTGAAGAAAACAATCATAAAGTTTATCAACTTGCAAGGGGATGCTGATGAACACATGGAATCTCTTGATTACAACTTGAATACACTCTAAGAATGTGTGTTAGCTATGTGTTATCATCAAGCCACCATCAGTCTACGTATGCATCAAATAATCAAGCAACACCACCACCCCCTCATCAAGTCCCTATCACACCTTCTTTTTCCCCTTTTCTTCCCCTTTTTCTTCCATTCACGTCGTGAGGGTTGTCACGAGTTTGCCTCTCACGGCCCCCTTTACGCCCCTGTGTAGTGGGGGGAGGGTGCCACCGGGGCGTGAGAGGGGCGGCGTGACCGGCATCTCTCACGCCCCATTCACACATGCTAACACATAGCCTTACAGTGTGTGCAAAAGTTGTGATTAAACTAAAATAGAGACAACCTAAATGTCTCAAGTCCAATCCTCACTTATAGCAATTTTTCTTAAAGGCCATTTGCACGATTACCTGCGATTGCGATTTGCCTATCCCTCTCGATTAATCGGATATTGGGAGACTATAGGATTTACCACGTACGTGGGTTCTTATGTTCATAAAAAAAAACCCAAACCCAAACACTAAAATTTGAACTCAGATAAAACATAAAAGCTAACAAACCAAATTCTAAAAACTAAACTTAAAAGTTAAACTTAAAAGGCAAATATTGTAAAGTTTGACAAAACTATCTAGCATTGTCGAAATATGTTCAATCAAAGTGAATTTGAGCTATTTTTAAGTATTTAAAAATACTTTTTTAGGTAAAATAAGCTTCTAAAAACTGAACTTTAATTTTAAAGTATTTAAAATTACTTTTTTGGGAAAAAACTTCTAAAAGTTAAACTTTAAATTTAAATATTAAAGATAAATTTTAAAAACAAATATCATAAAGTTCGATAAAATGATTCTAACATCATATCAAAATGATTTTAGTTTAAAATTCATTTGACCTGGTTTGAAAGTATTTAGAAATACCTTTAAACCATGTAGTTTTTTTTTTTTTAACTGTTTGGTACAACGATACCTAAGATATGATTTCAATCGTCCCAGAGGAACCCCATAACTGAGTAAACCCCCTGACCTTGCTTAAACAAATATAACTTGGCCCAAATTCGAACCCAAGGCCTCCTATAGAGAAGTCAAAAAGGTAACCATTGGGCTAGAAACCCTTGGTTTTTAAACCATTTAGATAAAAGAAACTATTAAGTTAATCAATAAATGTGATCTTACTTATAATACCAATAATGTCTTGTTATAGTGGTAAGATGGAGGTATAAGAAAGTGATAGAAGACCCAGGTTTTGGATTCGATTCTTGATCACATGGGCTAGGGGTTCCGTCCTTTTGGACTAGTGGCCAACATGAACATCCTTTAATCATTAAGAACGCGTACGAAATACCCGACAGTTGATTAGTTGGTCGTTAAAAAAATAATAACCTACAAAAACCTTTAAAAAGGAAAGGAGGCGGCCGAGGTCTCATTTCATGCCCGGTCCACGTCCTTGTGTGTATTGTAGTAGACCAAAACAACGAAGTAAACTATCTAAATAACCATCACCATCCAACGCCACCGGTACCACCACCGGAGCCACCGCCAGCCTCCGTCTCCGCCTTCTTAATCGTCACGTAGTTGCAGTGTTTTATCATATTCGATCTGTTTTACCTTGACAGTCTGTAATACTTGTGTTGATTTCTTCTCAGTTCCGATCTGATCCGCCATGGACAACGTCTTCTCACAGCTTCCACAAGACATAATCCATCAGATCTTCTCTCGCCTCTCTCTCCGGCAAGTACTCCGGTGCCGCTCCGTTTCAAAAACCCTTTACGCCGCCCTCTCATCGCCGTTGTTCACGCAACTTCTCGCCGCCACCTCCCCCTTCCCCCTCCTCGCCCTCCGGCCACCGCACCGCCACCACCACTACCCATCTCCGTCGCCCCTACTCCACCTCTTCGATCCCATCGAAAACAAATGGCTTCAGTTCCATCTATCGTTCCTCCCCTTTCCCTCCGTCCACCCGATCGCTAGCGCTGGAGGTTTCTTATACCTCTGGGCGGATTCTCCGGCCTCCGATTCTAACAAATCGTTAGTCGTCTGCAACCCGTTGACTCTACAACACAAAACCCTACCTCAACTCGGTTCCGCCTGGTCGCGACACGGTTCTGTCCTGGTCGACTCAGTGAACAACCGAGTCATCGTCCTTAACGAGCTCGCGGCTCTATACTACTCAAATTCCAACAACTCCTGGCTCAAATTCTCCTCCAATTTACCCTCCAAACCTAGAAGTCCGATTCTGATTAACAAATCGATAATCGCTTTATGTGACGTCGGATCGCCATGGCGGAGTCAATGGAAGCTTTTTATCTGTACTCTCAAAAGCCTTCAAACATCTCAACCATGGAACACCCTTGAGAAGCACGAATGGGGGGATGTGTTTGACATATTGAAACGACCCCGTTTGTTGAAGGGGTTTGGGAATATGATCTTGATGATTGGGGGCTTGAAATCATCTTTCTCACTGAATGCTTCATGTTCCACCATTTTGATTTTGAAATTGGATTTGTATACATTGGAATGGGGTGAAGCAGGTCGAATGCCAGTCGAGATGTTCAGGTGTTTTCAAGAATCAAGCAAGTTTAAGGTGTTTGGGGGTGGCAATCGTGTGTGTTTCTCGGCCAAGAGGATCGGGAGATTGGCCTTGTGGGAATCGAATGAAACCGGGAAGGAAGACTGGAGGTGGATTGATGGTGTTCCGGGCAATGGTGATGGATTGTATCGTGGGTTCTTGTTTGATGCTAGGCTTGATGCTTCACCTTGATGAAGGTCTGTTTTTGCTTTACACTATGTTTGCACTTGTATTGATTTGCCAATTTGCTTCTTATGTTACTTGCTTTTATGAAATTTTATGACTTTTGATGCATAAATTGATCAAGAAGCCTTATATATGTGTGTTTTTAAGAGTGATTATGCCAATTTATAAGTTTTTAAAGCAAGGGATAATTAAGATACTTTGACATGTTTTTGCGCCATCCAACCCCTATCGGCCCCTGCGTGAAGCATAAGCTAAGTCAAGCACCAATACATCGGCAATTAGTATCCTTTTAATGTATCATTGTATCCATACTCATAACCCTGTTTATTTTAACATGATTCAATTGTAATCATAATTAGTGTATAGATCTTTTGGTGCATAAACTAAAGTACTAAACTATCAAGAAGCTTTTTATTAGAGCATACAAGAAGGGGCATTTGGATTTATCATTAAAATGAGCTGAAGTTACACTAGTGTAGTTAGGTATTTTCTCATGGTTGTTGATACTTTTTTTTAGATTGGTAAACATACACGTTCGTCTAATCGTACTCTTAAATCTACACTACAAAATGCCGCTAGTAGGATTTAAGCCCTTTATCTCAATGATAAAGAAGAGACACCTTACCATCAAGACGGTTGTTCATAGTTGGTTCTCTTTTAGCAACTCCATTTTCTGTTGATATTTTTATTCACTCAGGGTTGTTCAAAAAGGTTGGTGTGTTGCAACTTGCATGTTAGCTTGTGTAGCTAAAATTTGAGCCTAATAGGCTAAGGCTAATTTGGCTTGCACTTGCTGGCTTAGTTCCCCATATGAAAACTTGAGCTGGTTTGGTTTATTGGCTCATAAATTTTGCATGTTTGTAAAACCGGCCTAGTCGACTGATTAGTCGGGGATTAATTGGTTGTTGTCTAGGGGCCGATTAATTTTCTTGTAATCGGTCAGAAAATCGGTAGTCAGTCAAAGTCGGACTTAATCAGCCTATTGGCCTAGTAAGCATTAGTTAGCACTAATCGGTCAACCATTAAAAAATTAGTTAAAGCCCATTTTTTGGATTTTTAACTCTTCAGCCACTAATCCGATTAATTTCCACTAATCCCTAGTCCCTACCTTATCGCTCGACTAACGCCTAACGATTTCTACAACCATGAAATTTTGCTTTGGATATTGATGGCTTAATATAGTATCACTTGAGACTTCTAAGTTTTTATGAGGCTTTTATAAAAAGAAGACATACAAGTCATCAAAATTAAGAAAACGAGCCAACCAGTTGAGCCATAAGTTGGCTCAAGTTGGAATTGGTTCTAATAAGAGCCGAGGCTCTACTCAGTTATAAGTGAGCTTGGCTCATAAGCAACCTTTGTAAGTGTCAATCGCCAACAGTGTTGTAAAAATCGCTAATCGGTAGTCGGGCGGCGAGGTAGGGACTAGCGATTAATCGGGATTAACCGGGATTAATCGGATTGGAAATTTATATATAATTTTACAAAATTATATATATACACATAAAAATTTATATATAATTTTCACTATGCTTATTAATTTTTCAATGCTTCAAAATATTTCATAAAGAAAGTGTATTTAATTTTTAAAGTTTGAGGGTATCAATGGTAATAATGCAAAAAAAGGGGAGAAAGGGTAACTCAACCTGTATGATTTATATATATATATAAAAGATATATACATGTGCGATCGATCTGGAGGTGAAGTAGGGCACCGGCGACATCAAACGACTGAGCAATCGGTAGGAGATGGAGGATCGGGGACTACAAATGACTGGAGGGCTACAATCGGTAGGAGATGGAGGATCATGGACGAGCAAGAATCGGCACGTGATGGAAGAAAGATGATCGGCGACGACGGACGACCGGAGGAGCCACAATCGGTAATTCTAAGCTTCAATTTGTGTGAAATACTCATGGTAATCACCTGTTCTTGGTCTCTGGATCACCGTAGATCTCTAAATCGCCGGAATTTGGCCGATTAGGACCTCTAGTCACCGGAATCGGTTGAATCGGCGTCGGCCGATTAGTCCGCTTTTGACCGATTTTGACCGATTTGGACCGACTAGCGATTTTTGGTCCGACTAGGTCAAAATTAATCAGGACACTGCCGACTAGCGATTAATCACCGATTAATCGGTGACTAATCGCGATTTTTACAACACTGATCGCCAATATCTCTAAACCATGTGTAGACTATAAGACTATGTGTATGAAGATTATTTGGTCCAGAATTTATCATAACAAGAACCCTACAAGTTGAAATGATGGATTTTGATCATATGAATTTGCTACCAACCACTTTCTTAAAAAAACAGAAATCAAGGAATCTCTAGGCAGCAGTAAAGATTATGATTTTTGGCAGGAAACTAGGTGTGAGTTTGATTGTATTCTTGTGGCCTGTGGGTTCAACAATCACGGGTCATAAAATGACACACCCTTGGCCTTGAACGGCTACAATGTCTCAATTTAAATCATATCTAAGAGGCAACATTTTGAAACACTTGTATCCTCCATATACAAACAAACATTTTAAAAATAAAAATAAAAAATTCATGTCACTTTTTTTCCTTTTTTTTTAATTTATTTTCTACTTTTTTTTTTCCCATGTAGTTACCTTTTTTTTTTAACAATAATCTAATCTACTCTTAGTATTACGTTATTTCTAAAGTAAGACTTTAACCCTTGACCGGTGATCATTGGGTATATGCTCGAATGCCATTGGTGTTTACTTAATCCGTGCTTAATATTGTAATTATATTTTAATTTTTTATGTAGTTTATTAAAATCAATTTTTTAATAAATAAGTAACTTGTGTCTAGGGATGAGCTTTACACGGGCATACCCGTGAAACATGAAGGAACCGACCCTTCAAACCTGTGTACCCTGCCCGTGAAATATATGTAGCTTGGTTATCAGTTCCCAGAAACAATGCTAAATGGTTTTGGCTCGGATACATGTATAATGTATTATCCTGGGGTATAACTAAAAATCCATAAGTTAAAAGTTTTTACAAGACCATACGCAGCTGTGGCCACGTGGAATTGGCGAGGACTCCTCTTTCGGCTGGGCTAGGCGGAAACACGGCCCCCCAACCACGGCGGCAACCCTAATAAGCCAAACGCCGCCCTCGCTCCCGGCTTGTGGATCTCCTTCGTGATCGGCCAAGTGGGGCTTTTCAGTGGATGATGTGGCATAGTGGAAAGGTTTTTCAGTGAGATAATCACTGTAGGGTTTTAAGGTTTTCATTGGGATGATGATATGGTATAAAATTTCGGTGGGGAACGATTTCAGTGAAGTAAGCACTTAGGGATGGCCTTTGAGGAGGGCGAGGTGGGCGACCGCCCCGGGCCCGACTTTTTAGGGGCCCGAAATATAAAAAAAAGTATATATTATAAAAATATTTATAAAACCTAAGGCCGAACAATTTTTTATAGAATGAAAATAGTTTAATTGGTAACGGATCACCCTTAAAAAAAGCCTCACATATAAAAATATATTAGGTTTCTATTAACTTTCACCCGGATTAGTTTTACTTTTCACTCTCCAAATTCCGAGACGAGCTCCAGCAGCCGGACCAGCGTCCACCTCTTCCTCTCCCTCCCTCCAGTCCTACCTTTCAAACTCAACAAAACGGATCCCCTGTAACCTTCATTGATTCTATTGCAGTCTCCAACGAGCCACATATTGAAGTAGGGAGAACAATCAGATATTGATGCGGATAAACTTTATTTGGAGTTGAAGTTGTTTAAGACATTTTTGTGTAATAAAATTATCACCTTTTTTGATGTTATAAACAACTTGAACCAGCTTGGGTTTTTTTCCTAATTAATTAATTGCATATAAAATTTTGTTGACTATTATAGTAATTGTGGCGTCGGTAGAAAGAAAGTTTTCTAAGTTGAACTTGTTGAAGTCTTATTTACGATTTTCAATGTCACAAAACCGACTTAATGAATTGGTAATGATTTCTATTGAAAACGTCATCTTAAACAACATGGATACCAAGAAGATGATAGAGACTTTAGCTTTAAAAAATGCTCGAAGAGCCTCCTGGTTTGCTTAGGTATTTAAAATATATCATTATGCTACAATACTTTGGTTTTGTTAATTTTTTTTAACAAATATATTCATATTATAAAAAATTAAAATATATTATTATGCTACAATACTTTGGTTTTGTTTATGCCCGGCGGAAGGGGCGGGTTGGGTTGGGTAGCGGGTCAGGATGAGTTTTAAGAAAAAATAATTTGGATTTAAATGGGTTGTTTTTAAAAATATCAACTTGATTAAAATGAGTTGTAATAAAAAAAAGTTTATTTTAGTAATTTTTCATGATTTTCCACAAAAAATATATTACGAATTATTCTTACCCATTTGAATCAATTATTCAAACATATATTTAAAGTTACCCATATTGACCCGCAATGTGTTAAAGGTGTTACTATTCAATTTCAAATTTATACCCATTTTAACCCAAACTAAACTAATTGTTTACCCATATCTATCCATTTATCTTGCTATGGGTCAAAATTGACATGCCTAATTTGTTAATTTTTAGGGGTCCGGATTTTTAAAAAATATATATTATAAAAAAAATTATCAAACTTAGGGCCCAACAAGACTTGATAGAATAAAAATAGTTTAATTAGTAATGAATTACCCCTAAAAAAAGCCTCACATATTTAAAAATATATTAGGTTTTTATTTACTTTCCCCAAATTGTTTTACTTCCCACTCTTCCAATTCTCAAACGTGCTCCAGTTAATTTTGTTATGCTACAATACTTTGGTTTTATTAATTTTTTAAACAAATATATTTATATTATTAACTTTTTGTGTTTAAATTAATAAGTTAATTTTTTTAAGAGGGCCCCTTTTTTTCCTGACTCAGTCCCCTAATTTTTTTATTATTCTCGGAGCTGGTGTGGATGTACGATGGTTCATGCAGGTGGTACAACCTTTCAAACCTCCATTTTACCACCCTTTCAAACTTTTTTAAACTTCATCACAGTCATTATCAAACTTTGTTTTTATCACCCAATCATTATGAGGTTGTTTGATAACTTTCTAACGATTCTATTAAAAGGATACATGTTAATAGGTCCGAAGCTGAAATTGTTTGTAATACTAAGAAAATACATTTAAATCAGTCAGACAACATGTTAACCATTAAGTTTTAAACATAATATGAATGATTCAAACTTTTTATTGACTCGGCATGTAATGAATCAAACAACCCTTTAGTCAGTCTAGCAAGAACATGTCCCCTAACACAAAAACTTATTTTAAGATGATTTTTTTTCCTAGCATACTTTTAATTAAAATTACTAAAAAAACAGAAAATCATTTTAAATATTAAGTGTCACACTTCACCTGAAGAACCACCAACAGTGAAAAATGCCATAAAAAAAATACTATTTATATTTTTATAGTGTATTATTTATTTTTTTGTGTATTTTTTCCTTTATTCAAGTTAAAATAATATACTGCACGATCATTTGTGAGTTATCAAAGATACCATAAAATATAATGATACAACAGTGAATGATGTATGTGCTTTGAAGAAATATTTATAATTGCAACTGGAACAATATTATTTATAAAAAAATTAGAAGAAAACAAATTTGCATGTATGGGTTCTATTTGAAAGATAGCTAACATTATATGTTCTAAAGATTCATTTCACATCTTATCTTAATTTTATTTCACACAAGTCCATTCTCTCATTCTCACTATATCCCCCTCACGCACGTGTGGAGACACTCTCTCTCTATATATATGTGTGTGTGTGGAGATTTAAATGAAAACTCATGTTTATACGAGAATTAGATCAAACAAACGTTGATCGACTTTACACTGGTGTTCATCTTCATCGTCGTCGTCAGGGCCGGTCCGTGATTTCAAAGGTCTTGTGTGTATATTACACGATGACCTGAATGTAAAACACAATGACATGAGTGTAAAACAGAATGATAAATATACTACACAATGATCAAAATGTATTTTTCAAAAAATTAAGATATAGTGTTTTCGAAAATTATGAGTTTTGAAAATTACAATGGTAAAATAACACAATTATGTACTTTTAATGTAAAAAACATAAAAAATTAAATGACAACAATTTATTTAATGCACAAAAAAAAGAAAAATAATACACTATGAGATAAAAAAAATAAAACAAAATAATAAAGACATATTGCATAATGGCGAAGACGTATTACACAATGACCTAAAGCATTAAACAAAATGATCAAAATACCCTTGTTAAAAAATAGAAAAATAACACATGTTGACCCCACAATCCTTTTCACCCCTTTAACAAACAAAACTCTTTTTACAAAATAAACTCTTTTTACTAGAACTCACCACTTATTATAATTATTATAACATAAAGTTTGAAGTTAAAAAATATTACCAGAAAACAAAACAAAACAAAGTATTATTTTATTTTCAGACTATTTTATTAATCTATGTATTACACATAATTGTATAAAAAATAAACATTACAATTTACAAAACAATCACTAATAAAAATCAAATAAACAAATAGCGTAAAAATTTTAATATGAAAAAAAAAGAAACAAAAGTATATTTTTATAAATCTTTAAACACTTCTTTTAAACAATACAAATGATATTTAAAAGTTTTGAATTTTTCAAATTATTTACTAATAAAAAGTTTGAAATATTGGATATTTATTAATATTTAAAGAAAATGAATATTATTTATTTTTTAATTTGAAATTTTTACTTGATTGTATTAAATGAGATTAATCTTTAAATTTGTCAAATATGTCATATAAATAGTCTAAAAAGACCCACGTGACAAATGTTATGTGAATAGGTTAGAAAAAAATCATGTGCCATATTATTATTTTTTATTATATAGTTTGTAAACTAAAGGTTAAGTTCAACTAAATACGCTACTTATCCTAAAAAGTGTAAGAATGATTAATTACTATTAGATCTATGAAATCAAATCTAAGAAGAAAAATTCAAAATTTTAAAGGGAAAAGTTGGAGGATAATTTAATCATGAACACTTTCCCTCCCCCTTTTAAACGTTCATAACTATTACATACGATATATTTTTAAATATATTATAGAAATGAGTATTTTTTTTATCTTAAAATGAGTTATAAATAAATGAAAATTTTCAGTTTACGTTGTCTGATTATCATCATTGTGTATTTCTTAAACATTTGTTTATAATCATTTCTTTGTGTTTTTCTTATAGGTAATTGTGCGTTTGTTACATGTTATTTTGTCTTTTTTAAAGTTATTTCTGATATTCGTACTTGTCATTGTGTCATTCTTGCTTGACATTATGTATCCTGCAACATTATTGTGTCTTGAATTGCTCAGGAAACAAAAAAGACAATATCACTTGTACAAAAGACACAATAAACTATAAACAAATTTCTTACAGCAATATCATACTCGTTTTGAAGATAAAAAATGCTCATTTTTATGTTGTGTTTTTTTTTCAAAAAATAATGTCGTGTATAAAAGTTATGAACGTTTAAAGAATGTGTGAAAACCTAAAAAAATAAACAAAAGTGGTCATTAATAAAATACTCTCCAACAACTTAGTTTATTTATAGCCATTAATTAATGATCTAATGACTCATGATCCTTCTTACACTTTTTAGTATAAGAAGCATATTTAATTTAATCTAACCATGTAAACTAAAAGCATAATTTCCCAATGTTCTTGAAGATTCGAACATTTGATATTTTGATTAGTCAAGTTATTGTGCATTTGTGTGTGCACGTCAATCACAACCTACACAATTTGCAATTGTTTACACAAGTGAATGTGCATATAATAACTATATTTGATTTTAATGTATCCATCAATAGTTACATTTAATTTACAATATGAAAAAATTAATAATAATAAAACCAATTAATATGTCTACAAGGGGGCAACTTGTAGGTCTCATATTTTTTTTATCAGTTTTAGTCGACCAAATGAGTTGGCAGGACCGTCGCAAGTGATGGGGACCATGGGGTTATCAACCAAAAAACGATAGTGTTAATAGAGAAATAAGCAACAATCTATATATATATATCTATATCTATACTTTATAATAATGGAAGATTATTTTGCTTAGATGTCATTACCACATTAATTTTCTCCTTTATATTGACATGTGTCATTAACACAAAATTCTCAAATTAATTTTGCACATGGCAATCACACATTATATCTAATTCAAATATTCACAATTTCAAATATATTTTAAATAATAAAAACCTAACTAATCCTAATTTTTTGGTTATTTGAAACCTCAAATCAAATAATCAGGATACAAAAATCAAAAATATTTGAAATACTATAATTTCAATTAAATTTAATGTGACATTCCTTTGTACATACGTAAATTAATTTTTTTTCGAATTTTATGTGTTTAATTGATTTATAAAAAAATGTTATTTTTGAATATAATATTTTGACTTTTTTTTATTATTTTTGTTTAAGAATAAAATTTTTAATGCCCTCAACTATTAACAAAATATATGATTGTTAACATATTATACTATTTTAATATTTTAAATTTTATAATAAACGTACATTTTGTAATAAACTATATATTTCTAAAATTATTTTCATTTAACATATCCTTTAATTATCAATCTGATCCAAAATAAAATTTCATTTAAATTATCTTTGTCAAATACACTTAAAAGTGAAATAATTTAAATTTTTAAAAAATTCAATACCCGTATGAATTTTTTATATTAATATTTAACTAATTCATCTAACTTTGATTTCCTTTATTTTTATCATCTACTATATAGACTTGTATAATATCTAAAGGTTTTTTGAACATTTTTTTTGGATGTATAAATCTAACAGTTACATCCAAAGTTTTGTTTTAATAATATATATTATAACATTTAAATTCACCGTTTCTTTGTCATATTTAATTTATTTAAATATCAATACTAATTTAAAACTCTTTCACTTTATATGTGTGTGCGTGTTTATTTAATTTTTTTAATTTGTTTATCTTAGATATACGCCAACAATTTATATTTGAACTTATCTTTCTTTATTAAAATATGGTTTTTGTATGTGTTTTTTGTTTAATTGTATAAATTAAAATTTTATAACAATAGATTTACTTTATATATATATATATAACTTTATATTTAAGAAGATTTTGTTTAAATTTCAAAGAATACAACTTTATTTCACATTATCATTTGCAATGACAATAATTAAAAGTTAGGTAAATCATTATCAAAAATAGTTTTGCTATTAAAACAACCAGTTAGGCGTTGCTTTATTTAGAGCCAAGGACATGGATTACCAAAAAACTTTTAATTAAGGATAAAGTGTATAATGTTAATTGTATTATTTTTTGTACCAAATCACGTGTAATGCACGTGTTTATAACCTAGTTATTTATAAAATAGAGTAAAATGTCATTATAATCCATGTTGTTTGGTCACTTTTGTCATTTTAATCCAATAGTTTAAATTTTGTTATTTTCGTCCTTATGGTCTCAATTTTATTGTCATTTTCGTCCGTGTGGTTTGGTCATTTTTGTCGTTTTAGTCCAAAAATTTAAATTTAATTGGACTAAAATGACAATAAAATGGAAACGATAATGACCATAATGACAATAAAATGAAATTACCATAAAGACGTAAATAACAAAATTTAAATTATTGGACTAAAATAGGAAACACGACCAAATCATAGGAACAAAAATGACATTTTACTTTATAAAATAAGTGAACGAATATGTGTCACTAGATCTTGGCTAGTGGCAATATATATAGCAAGGTTCGTTCTCCTTGTCATAAGTAGGGCTCTAAAAAAAGAAAATGTAGCATGTGTCACTAGATCTTGGCTAGTGGCGATCGTCTACGTAATGCACCGATGCAAATATCGTTGCAAAGGCTTTCTTATTTACCTCATTCAGATTGTGGTGCTCAGTGAGGCATGATCCCTGATCATAAACTACCACAATGCTAATGACACATGATATATGACATGACAAAAATCAATTTGTCATATGCTTGAAAATAGTTATTTAACCAACACACAAATGATAGTAACCATACCTCATGAAAATATAACAACCACATTATGAACTGGATGTTAGCAACTGTTGCATCATGTTGGTTTCACCTCCTACCATATTCAAAGCCAGTGGCAGACCCATAAATGTTTTTCCAGGGGGGGGGGGGGGGGGGGGGGCTTTTTTTATGATCGTTTGAAAATCGTAATATAATAAGTTTTCTTCAATGTTTTTAAAACCGGACTGGACATCGAACATGTCTTTTTAGTCTTTGATCAGCAATCGGACCGGATTTAAGAACCAGATAACGTCATAAATATTATATAAATATAAATAATATATTTAAAAAACCGGTTCGACCGCCCGTTTCCCGGTCCGACCGCCGGCACACTAGTTCGACCGGCCGGTTCCTTCAAAAATGGTTCTGAGTAATAAATTGACCCGCCCTTTGTACCGATTCCCGATCCGACCGGCCGGTCCGGGTTTGGAAACATTGATTTTTTCTCTTCTTTTCATGTCGGGTTAGGTCGAATCGAATCGGGACATGTTAAAAAAAGACAATCAAATTAAATTTCATATATTAAAGCATAATAAAAACACAATATGTTTAAAGTTGTTCTCAACAGGGTTTATTTTATAAAATATATTTATAACAACATCTATTGAAACTTTCTTAACTAACATTTTTTCAAAAAACCAAATATAACTATTACTTAAATTGTCATCACAGGTCTAATATGCAAATAGCGATTGCCAAATTTTAGCAATGTCATAAGATTTTAACATGTATATAATATTGAAAAAAAAATCATTGGGCTTATAGCCTAGTGGTACTCCTTGACCACCAGCAATGGAAGGTCTTGGCTTCGAGTCTCGCCTGGAGCAAAAAATGTTTTGGGTGAGCTAGGGGGTTTTCTCAGTGTGAGTTTCCTCCTATATGGTGTGGCGGTTCCTCGATTTGGCACTCGCCAACGCCCGGGTTTTTGAACGGCATTTGATCTCAACATGTGAACCACTGATTTTCAGGTCACGTCACCAAGGTCTAGTTACCATGACCTCCGTTGAGACCCCACCACCAACACAGGAGGAAACCGCACCGGAAAAACCCCTGACCTCCCAAGGACCCCTATTTGGCATTGAGAGGGATTTGAACCCGTGATCTTTCATAGGGAAGCCAAAAGGGTAACCATTAGGCTAGAAGTCCTTGGTCCAATAAGGCAATAGCTAATTTAATATTTTGAACCTAAGTATTATAGTAAGAGTTGGGCTCTTTTATGCTTAATTAGCCTAGCTTAAACTCAATGGTCATTACATTAATTTGAGTCTAAGCCCACTATGTGTCCTTATGAATTATGATGACTAATTTAACTAATATAACTTAAGTATTATAGTATAAGGTTTGGCTAGTAAGTCTAGAAACCATGAGAAGTGTGAGAAGGGATCTCAACCATTAGATCAATTTGTTTTGTGGTTGAGATTAATCTGGTGGTATTTTGGTAATTAATTATAAGTTTAAACCATCAGTAGGGGTAGAATGGGAAGATCTAGCAAAAGATCTGCACATGCAAGTCACATGTATTTTCCTCCATCTTTTTAAAAGTTCATAACTTTTCTATACGTTATTATTTTTTAAAAAAAGTTACACCATAAAATCGAGCATTTCTTTATCTTTATAACGAGTATAATATTAATTGTTTAAAAAAATTAACAAAACTAGATGTTCATAAAACTTGCATTTTTATGGCGTTTTTGAAACACTACTAGCAGAAAATAAAACACCACAGGACATTTTATGGTGTTTTTGATATGTTTTAAGAAACTGGTTTTTATGGTGTTTTTTCGTAGGTCAATGAAACTTAGCGTTTATGGTGTTTTTTGAATGCTCATAAAACACTTTGATGTTTTTCACTAAATAAACAAAAATGTTAACAAATGTTTTATGGTGTTTATTTTACGCCACTTCTAAATTTTTCTCAAATAACAATATTTTATGGTGTTTTTATCTTGGAAATACACATGGTGTTTTCATTCAGCAAATGTACATTTTGTCGAATACATACATTCGTTTTATTTTGTAAATCAACGTGGTGTTTTGCGAATTTTGGTGTTTTATCGTAGGTACATGAAAACTAAACATTTTATGGTTTTTTTATGTTCATAAAATTACTTGTTTTATAGTGTTTTTTAATAAATAAACAAAAAGAAAAATGATGTTTTATGGTGTTCTTCTATATGTTTTTTCTTAAGTTCACAATTTTCTTCGAATAACAATGTTTTATGGTGTTTTATCTTTAAAATACATGATGTGTTTTTATTCAGCAAATACACACAGAAAACACCATAAAATGCCCCTATGTAAAATTATGAAGTTTAAAAACACCAAGTGCAAAATTAAGCGTTATTATTTTGTTTAGTACTCAAAAACTCTATAAAACATTTAGTTTCATCCTGCAAAAACACCATAAATCAAAAACAACATAAAATCAAGCATAAATGTGCTTTATGGTGTTTTTCAATATATTTTATTCGATAATACCATAAAACGAAACTTAAAAAACACCAGGTTTAAACTTAAGTGTTTATGGTGTTTTTTGCATTCAAAAACACCATAAAATGCCCTGTGGTGTTTTATGTTCTGCTAGTAGTGTTCAAAAACACCATAAAAACGCAAGTTTCATGAACATCTAGTTTTGTTAATTTTTTTAATATAGCAATATTATACTCGTTAAAAAGGTAAAAAAACGCTTGATTTTATGGTGTAATTTTTTTTAAAAAAGTTAACGTGTAAAATAGTTACGAACGTTTAAAAAAATGGATAAAGTTGCATGTGATTTGCATGTGCAACCTCCTTTTTTATTTTGACATATATATCATTTAACCTAATGTACACATGTCGCTTCCTTGTTGCTTCTCACACTTCTTATTGTTTTTATCCTTCTTAAAATATCCCTCCCCAAGTATTATATATTATACCATACTTGTTCGATTAGTCAACTATAATAAACCATATGAACATATTTACTATTACTAAGTACAATAAAGTTTTTTCCTTTATATACAAACTTAATACGTTAGAATACTGAATACATATCAAACCTAGAATTGTGGCACGAGAAAAACCATATGTACCACGGATTAGATAAACTCAAGCCTAGTATATGATACAAACTTGTTTATACTTGTCTTTATAATATGTTAATATTTATTTCAAGGAATTTATTTGTATTCATTGGCAATTCAACTTTCTTTTTAACATCAATGAACCATGAGTGTCTCGAGGTCTCTTTTTGTGAACATTTTTTCTAGCAATGTATATGGTCTCCTAGTAACGCCCTTGGTCTCTTACTCATCAAGTTGAAACTCACCTCTTATGTTTTGCCTATTGGAAAAACTTCCTACTTATCCAAGAGTAAATTGCTTCCAGATGTAACATCACTGTACTTCCGGTTGTCCGTACATCTGTACGATTGTACTGTTACGACCTGAGATTTTGTAATTATTAATATTGACACATTATTTGATAATTATCACTGTTACTGGTATACATGTTTATAACATATTATACGCGTAAACCATGGGAGGTTTAGTTGTAACTCAACTAAACAGAACCAGAGAGTTTATCGCAGTCATATTATTGATGATTATGTATTATTGGTTTGGAATGAGAATGGTTTGGGATGGAACTGGGAGTTTGTTATGATCGGGTTGCTAAACGTAGTCAAGGACACATGGTCATGGTTTATCGAAATAGCGGTGGGACGGTGTAGGGGAGGTTGCGATCTACCTCTGCATATGCCCTATACATATGCATATTTCGGTCTATCATGGATGTGTCAGTGACTTGGTTTAGTGGGCTTTGGATTGGGAATGATAATATCAAAGTTAATAAAATAATGGTATTGATAATGCGATGGTGAGGTTACGAACATTATTTAAACGCGAGTATTGATTTAGAAATATTAACTTAATAGTGTATTCGTGTGGGTGACGATTCACACGAATATAATTATTAAGAATGATATTCTGAAACGATATTCCATAATTAATAAATCAAATCGAAATACGATACGAGCGTCGGATTCGCAAGGGTGACGATCTTTACGAATACGTACGCGAGTAACGTGTTTCGACGAGATAATTAAATAATATCTAACGATATTAAATTAATAATAATAAACTAAAAATATTTATTAGGGATCACAACTTAAATTAAATTCGAATAAATTGTTCAATTAAATAAATAGTGTAACGAAAACTGTTTTACGAAACGATGTCAATTAAAATCATTTTAATTTGAGAAAAAACTTATGTATTTAAATGTGTTATGTTTTAAATGGGTTTCACGTTAAAAACCGAGCATAACCGATAATTTTATATAATTTATCGCGATAAAAACGAGAGCGAGCACGTGGGGATAATACGCGTTATAAGAAAGACATTTTTCTTTCTTCTCCCTCACTTCTCACTTTTTCCTTTCTCTCTCTAAACACCAAAAACGCCATAGCTTTCTCTCTCTAACTTCTCTCTAGCCTATCTTCCTCGTTTCTTGACGAAATCGCGAGATCTCGGAGCCTAAACAACCGGGGAATCAAGGGGAACAAGAAAGTACAAGAAAATCCTACGTTTGATCCACGAATTAAGGTAAATCTGTTGTTTTTCTTTTCGGTTTTTGTTAGAAATGTGATTAGAACATAGAAACTAACCTTTAATCGATTTCTTGGAGATTTGTTGCATTAATTGAGTTGTTAGAGGTTTAAGGAAATCACGACCACACTAGGAACGACCAAGATCTTGGATATGGCAAAGTTGAGAAGCTGGTTCGTGACCCAGCTAGGGCCGAACCCTGCAACAACCTCGGCCGAACCATTTGCAGCCTATGGCCGAACCTTCTTCCACATGGAGCCTGCGACGAACCCTAAGCTGCATAGCCGAACCCTAAGCCATGGACTCAGCCGAACCTTGGCTTTCCTACGAACCCTCGGCTACGAACCTACAATCTGACCGAACCTTTGGTCTACAGCTCACCAATTCGAACGAACCTATGGCCATGCATGAATCACGAACCCTCGTATTAGTTGGGCCGAACCTTGCTGCTCTTCTTGGCCGAACCTAACACAACCCAACCCTAGCCTTACTTGGCCGAACCTATGGATATTTTATCTAAAAGGTTCGCTGGTCTTGATTAAGGTTAAGAGTTGTTAAAGCCTAGGAACATACACTCAATAATGAGGAGGAATAAAGGATATTGGGGATTTAATAAAGCACATGCATGCATGGATTTTATAAGGTGGTCACCTTTATTTAACGAAAGATGATACATGTTATAAGTTTTCACATAATATGAGTTTCGTTATATTAAAGGACTTAGTGATAAGTTCTTTAAAAAAATTAAATTAAGGTTTTAAGAATAAAACCATTGTGGTCAATTAGATAAGTCATGCATGTATGTGGGGGATGGTTTATGAATAGGGATAACACACTACAACATTCATATACGCGAAAAGTGGATATAAGAGTCCACCATAGACTTATTATCATTAGATGATTTAAAACGTAGTAAGTTTGAATCTTAATTAGTGATAATCATTAATAAAGAAATGGGGGTTTCAACTTTAACTTAGATTAAATAAAAATAAGTTAAAGAAGCATTCAATGACATAGAAGTGAATACCTATAGATCGCAAATTAAAACGAAACATTAATGAGTTTAAAGTGAACTAATATAGACATTAATTGGGTATGAAACACTTGTGCTTATAAAGTGAGAATCACACTAATTACAGATCTTTGAGTTGAGTTACATACGCGAGCGCGCATAATACGAGAGCACATATTCTAAGGACTTCAGATGAGTTCTCATAACCTCCTTTTCTTTAAACTGATTTGTTTTAAAAACTCGGAGGTGAAACATGTATACCAAATTAAATATTATTTTGATAACACAAGGTTAATACCTGTTTATCAATATGATATTCACATTTAAAATTTTCATTGTTATGGATTATCTCTTACATTGTATATTCGTGTAAACATTGTCATTGACTTCGGTCAATAACAAAGATTACATGAATTGTCACAAACTCCGTGAATCATTGCTTTTCACTTCGGTTAGTTGCTTTGACATCATGTATTGTCACGTGGATGTTGTCCACTCCGTGAATCATCGCCTTTAACTCCGGTTAATTGCTTTAACTTCATGTATAGCCACGTGGTTAGCTACCACTACATGGATTTTGTTTTTAACTTATGTTAATTACATAATGTCCATGTATAGTCACAGATATTATTTGAGAATGTTGACATTGAGATTGACTGATTGGTTATGTGGTTTGATTATCTCTTACTGACTATGATTATCTGTGATTGATTATGACTGATTGGTTATGTGATTACGTGGTTGTGTATGTGTTTGATTGTTGAGTTTGGAGATTGGTTGGATTATCTCATACAGGTATTATTGTGGATTTTCTCAGGAAATCATAAGCATTTATACTCATTTTATCTAAACCTTTTATAAAAACCATTTTTAAACTTAAACATTTAAATTCATTTTATAAAACCTTTTAAGTATAAAAACTTATGATTACTCACCAACTACTTTGTAGTTGACACTTGATTTTCTTACATGTTTAAGGTGATGAAGCTAAGTAGGATGAAGAGGATGAATTCTCATTTTTGGACATCATCACATAGGATTCTTGGACTTAGCTAATTAACTAAATTTCTGGCGATTAGAGTTTAGTTAGTTTAGCTAAATCTTTTGTGTATTTGATGTATTTAATTCATGATGAACATGATTTTTGTGTAAGCATTTATTTGGTTTGATTGATATGTGATGATATATATTTAGATGCCCACGAGCTTTTGAACAATCTACACATCCCTCGTGGCATCCCGACGTTTCCGCCATCGGTCGGGGTGTTACACCAGATATACTTGAACTCAATACCTTTTATAAGAGAAGTCAATGTGGTATCGCTATGCTAAAAGCCTTTACGCTCTGTTCCCGAGTTCATTAAAGTGGAGAAAAGAAAGGAAATAGAAGGAAAGGAGAAAAATTTTATATTCCTGAGTTTCGGGAAAGGAAGAAAAGTTGAAGAAAAACTAGGCAAAATTACTTATTTTTCCTTTCCTTCCAATTTGGAAGGAAATAGAAGGAAAGAATTTCATCCTTTTCTTTTTCTTTCCTCTCATTTCTTTTACTTTCTTTTGTTTTTTGTTCTCTCTTTTAATAAACTCGGGACTGAGTGTTAGGTATTGTTTATTCCACTATTTGCTAGTCTTTTGAACTATCGAAGTGTGGTAACTTGATATCTTGCTTTTATTTAATTTTCAACTATCAAAGTGTGGTAACTTAATATCTTGTTTTTACGTAATTGTTTTGGGATTATGCTTACACTTGCAATTTACTTTTATCACATAGATACTTACTTGAAATTAAACAATCATAACAGAGACATGTTCCTAATTCTATCACTGTTTCAATGGGATGGAACTATATCTTGGGGGTTATCTAGGAAGGATGGGACATTCATACTTTATTATATTGCCAATATAGCATCATATATGTGTATTTTGTTGTTTTTAGGATTTCTTTATTATATTGCCAATATAGCATCATATATGTGTATTTTGTTGTTTTCATGATCTAGATTTAGGAGTAACTTTCTAAGACAGTAATCAAGTTTTTCAAGTATTTCATTTAATCAAAAAAAGGTTTTTTTTATCTCTTTAAAATCATTCAACTTTCACATGATTTCCAATTATATGCAATTTTTATAAATATTTAAATTTTTTTAAAATCAATCGAGTCAAATGAAATATATATGAATAGTTATAAGTATTTGATTATTATTTTTTCTCAATTTGACTTAAATTTAACAATTTTGAAACTTTGTTATTAATTTGTAAATTTGTTTTCTTCATTATTACATTTTATTTCAAGTTAATTAGAAAAAAAATTGGCTTATTATTAATAAAGATTCATATATGTTTCATTTGTCTTCATTTATATTAAAAAATTTAAACAATTTTTTAAAGAAATACATATGATTGGAACGCCTACTGCAAGTTAAGTGACTATAGAAACATATAAGAAAAACTTTAAATAAAGTTAGTAAAATACTAGAAAAACTTGATTACTATCAGGTGAAATACTCTCTTTAGATCTAATATAGATCTTAAGACTAATTCTCACATATTTCATAGACAAAGCTACTAACCTAGGGGGATATCATCCATTCAACGCTTGATTGTATTGATTTCATACATAATACATACATACATATGTATATATATAATATCATGGGACCCACACTCTATTTAATATATATATTTTTACAATTCAATTTCATGCTTTTTAATTATATAACTACGTTTATTCAACCCGCACGTTGCGGCGGGTTATCATAATACACTCCAGAGAACGGATATTTTATATCATTTGCAGAAGCATAAGTTACATCAAATCTCTTATCACGAACTATAAATAATTTTTCATAAAAAATAAAATCATGCAAAACCTCACAAATATGTTTAAAAATAATATAAAAATTACTTACAAAAGCCGTCTTATCAATCGTTTGAATTAAAAGAAAAACCAAAATCTCAAATTAAATATCTCAAATTTAATAAAAATCCAAATTTATAAGCAAATCTCTAAAATTAATACCCTTATCTATGTTTACCTCTTTTTAAAGTTAAAAAACTTCTAATGGTCAAACTCTAAATTTTTAAAACGTTACTAAATGGTGTCTCAAATCTCTCAAATTTAATAAAACTCAAATATTTAAGCAAATCTCTCAGATTTAATACTCTTATCTCTGTTTACTACTTTTTATTTTTTTAAAGTTAAAAAAACTTCTGATAATTTAAGTCTAAATTTTTAAAACGTCACTACATGGATCAGAAAATTAAGTTATATATATATATATATATATATATATAGTGTGTGTATATATATATGATTTTGAATGTATATATACAATGGGGTCCACTAAATATATAATATTAATATACACACTATTCCTTTTCATGTATTTTAATTATATATAGTAATAGTAATATTATGCACGCTACCTTTTCCTTATAAATGTATTTTCACTTGTTTACTTATTAATACTTTCAGTTACGAACTTGGGCCGTCAAGCTAGCCCATTTTTCTTTTTGAGCAAGTTACATGTTAAACTCAATATATAAAGAAATACAAGACCAACAATTTAGGCACTATATCGTTGAAGATAGATGAATAATCAAGAAGATTTGGTTGATCCATATATGAATGGAATGAGATTGTGCAAAAAAAGATCTTGGTAATAGTGAAGCAACTAAAAAAACAGTATATAATGTCACGTAATGATCGGTGTCGAAGTACCAACCAAAAATAAGAGTTTAACACTCCAATCCTACTACCCAAATTAGTTAGGGAAGTCGGGTATCGATCCACGAAGAGTCAAGTGGAAACTACATTCAACACAAACTAATTAACTACTTGCAATTGAAAAGTAAACTTGAAAAGGTTGAATTTAGGTTTTAAATGAAGAAACAATTAACTTGAACTAAACAAACAAATTAAAACAAAGAGTTGTAAACAATTAATGGAAAAGGTGATCACTCCGGGTTTCGAATTAGAAAAACAAATAGGTTCTCAACAACTTGTTAATTGGGAATCACATAGACATGATTCATGCTTTAATTGCTAAACATATATGATTTTGACACAAAGCAATGATCTTGTTGACAACCGATAACTAGACCGATGTTGACTTGATTGATTACTAGTTCTACAAAAACAATGATTTCTAAAAGACTTTAAAACCCAATTCCGTTAATTACCCATTGAATCATACAATGAATGAAAAGAAAGTAATAAACTTGAACTTGGAATTGCAAAATCAATCAAAAACTGTAATCGTGTAACAATCAAGCACTATTGAATCCACAAATCTACGAAGAACAAATTCAATACCAATGTTGAACAAATCAAATAGCAAACCTATCTATCAAACCTAATTCTCTACCCGAAGATGATCACAATCGGATTAGCCGGACATCATCAAACTTGAATCTTAACAATCGTTGAACATATGCATGATTTGATATTTGCTTCTACGAATAGGGATGATCTTGGATTGATTTGGATGAGTTATAATGCCCAAAAACGTGCCTTTTTAGCCCAGAATTCGTCCCAAAACGGCTTAGAAACGAAATCCTAAGATCGGCACTTAAATATGGGAAAGATTAGGCAAAATCTCAATTTTCCGGCCGTAGGCGTATGATACACCGGGTCTGGGCGTATCATACGCCCAAAATGGTACCCTACGCCAAGAAGTTTCTCCAACGCTGGAATTTGGGCGTATCATATGCCGGAGCATATGGTACGCCCAGTCTGACTTCACTAACAGCTTCGTCTCGTCGAGAAACTCAGTTTTCATATATTACGGATTCCGTAACTCTTCCTCTAGCTCAAGATATGCGCTTCTGAAGTTCTAAGTTTTTCTCGACTGTTTCTAATCCATCTGTGCATCGTTTCACCTCATTAACACCCCCGGGCATTCATCTAACTTCTTTTTACCTGTAAATCAACATTGTATCTCAAGGTATCACTGTTCCATGTGAAATGCACATAAAAACGCAACTTTAAACAATTAAAGCACATGAAAACCAAACACGCATCACGTAACATATTGTCAACACGAGGAAACAACAGTTAGATATAGAGGTGAATAAAAAAACCGGTTTGGGTTTCCAAACCGGTATTCCATATTTCTCAAACCGGTTCCCAAACCGGTCTGAACCGCCGGTTTGGCATAGGTTCGGGATCTTAGCTATAAAACTGGTTCTTAAACCGACCCAAACCGGTTTCAAACCCCTCCAAACCGGTTTCTATAGGTTTGACATCCCCATCTCCCAAACCGGTTTTGACCATCCGTAGACCAAACCGGACCAATTTCTAAACCGAACCGATTTGGTAAAAAAAAAAACGATTTGTGCAACCCTAGTTGGATATCAATTTCTATAACATAAGCATTAAAATAACTAAACATATTATTAGTCAATGTCAAAAACTAAATATTTAAGCTAATTCTTTACGACCTCAAGTTTTTCTTTGATCGTTTGGTGAACCCAACATTGTGTTTTTATTTGAAAGGTGAATAGGACATAATATTTAATGATGTCGATCTCAAAATCAAGTTTACTTTCTGAAATCTATCATTTGGACTATTATGAAAACTTAACTCTTTAAATATATTTTGCTGACAATGGGCCTTTGGATGATCCAAATTTTAGTCAAGGATTTAACCCAATTTGTTTAGAAGTACAGAACAATTTGTTTGGAGTTATAATATGCTTGTTAGTTCTATGTTGTTAAACTCACCTACATTCTCAGTTACTAGAAATTTTACATCTTTTGAGGTTAAAAGAACAGAATTGTTATGTTTATGTAGAGTTCATGGTCTAGTTCTTCACATTCAAAATGTAGGGTTTATGGTTTGGGTTGCGGCGCAACTACTTTGCCCGCTTACTTGACAGTTTATTATAATCTTTCACTTTTTTAATAAAAAACTTATAATTTTATAAAAAAAGAAAGAAACTGACTTTGCAGATGCGGAGATAGATAGAAGATCAATGAAGATTGGGTAAAGAATTGCATCCGGAGATGTTGCTGTCAAAACTCAGACCTGAACATTTAAATCAAACATTGGAGGACGAATTCTCTCATGAAAAAAAAAAAATTTTTGATGAACGACACCATTAAGCGTTCCTTACCGATCGGTCCCACGGCTAACATGAGGGAGGTATATCGCGTGACCCCTTTAGAGTTACAATCTTTATCTTTTAGTATTGTAACTATATTATCAGAAACAATGTCTTCATTATTTGGTCATTGGTTAATTCCCTTTTTTACTGCCCAAAAACATTTGCCAATCTTGTTTGGTATTATAATTTTTTGTTGTATTTTTTTATAAATATATTTGATCCTACATACCACATATGTTGTCTTAACAATGCCCACCGGACAGAGGTAAGACGTGGCCACATCAGATGCGCGGGAACCCTCCGTAATGGGTAAATCATCGCCCCTATTGATCCAGAACTCGAGATTAAGCTCAATTTATACAACTCATGGGAGTTATGACTGCTGAGACGGGACCATACAGATGCATGGCTCCGGAGGTTGGCCTCTTTTTTTTTTTTTACTCTTGTCAACTTCCTCTGCAAATTTGAGTTCTTCTTAATTTTAGGATTTCTAAAGCATAATGCTTAAATTTTGAAAGCAAAGGGGCATTTGGTTCACGCGCGTAATTTTCTAAAGGAATTGAAATTAGGCTTTTTTTTTAACAAATATAAACTAAAAGTGCCTCGAGACCTCTCCCTGCTAGCATTTTTTAGACAACGTACCTGATTTTCTACTTCTCAGAAGGAAGCACGCCTCTTAGGTTTTGTCTGCTGGAAAACCTTCTGCTCATTCAACAGCAAATTGTTCCTATAGAAACTCAAATATAAGAAATTTCAATAGAGAAGTCAAGAGGTACCCATATACTAAAAGCCCATCGGTAATTGGAATCGGGTAACTGGATCATAACAAGAATATGTCCAAATTGGAATTTGAAGGAGTTGGAGTAGGAATCTGTCAATGGAATTGGAATATATGTGTTTAGTTGACCAAACTATATTGTTTCGTTTATAAATTTGTTCAATAAATTAGTAATTTGGTGATGAAACTTTTTAACATGTATGATTGACATTAACATTGGGAGATCCTTATTTTTTTGTAAAGTTGTGGATAGAGATAGAAAAAAAAACCGGGTTCGGACCGGAACTAGTACCCCTAAGAACCGGTTCCTACCCGATAAAAACTGTCGGTTCCTACCCGGGTACAGATCTGGAATTTTATACCGATTCCAACCGTTGGATCCATTTTTTCGAGATCTAGCCGTTTGGACCCAAATCTAGCCGTTTTTTTGAAGTTTTTTGGTCCAAAAATTAGTATAAATAGTTGTGGTTTAATTTAGTTTACTTCCACACTTGAAAACGAACATTATAAGCCAAAAACGCTCTCGTTACGTATACCCGACTGCTTTACTCTCTTTGTTTCACGATACGTTATTATTACTCTCGTATTCAATACAAATTGTACTCTTATATTACATAATGACTCAGTCTACATCTTCTGTCAGTCAAGGTTCTAACATTGAAGTTACCGTCATTCGTGTTCTTACGCATAGTAGGATAAGGCTGGAAAAACGAGTCTTAACGGGTTTAACAGGTTTCAGACGACACGATTTATACAAATATAAACATGAAAATGACTTGTTTAACACTTGTTATGGTGGTTTAAGCATGACAGTTCTATATTTTATGTAACAAAAAAGAAAAATGGTAAAGTCTAGCCTCTTAATTTTTATTATTTTTAAAAAAGTAAAAAATCAAATAGTAACTTTTTTGCTAAACAGGTCTAATCGTGTCTTAACAGGTACCCATTTTGCCAGCCCATGTAGGAACATGGAAATATGGTGTAACCAGAATTTAGTTGAGATAAGTGATGGGTCTCAAAAGGCTCGTTGCAAGTATTGTGATATGCTTCTTGCAAAAGAATCAAACTCGAGTTTGAAGAAACATATTACCAAACCATGTTATAAGGTGTTAAAGAATGACCCGGAAAGCCAACAAACACAAATTGGTAGAGATGGTGGAATTTTTCACTACGACGTAGATGAGGCTTGGGATAGAATGGCGAAGTTTGTGATTCAAGTGGCGTTGTCGTTTGGACATTTCGACAACCCTCGCTTAACAAACATGATTCGAAATACACTTCAACCTCGTTATAATCATGTAAGTCGAAGGACGCTAAGGCATCATTGTTTAAAAATGTGGAACAATGCAAAAAAAGATTTGATCTTATTTTTTGAAAAACTAAACACTGGTGTAAACTTGATTACGGACGTTTGGTCTGCACCACATGGTTTACCGGAATCGTACATTTGCGTCACCGTCCATTGGGTTGTAACGACCCGTTTTAACGGTCGTGTGTATTTTAATAAATAAACGTTATTATATTTTCAATAATGTTGTGATAATAATATAATAAGATTTGGAGTATTATAGTTAACTAGTAACTAACTTGATTAGATTGGTTAAGTGGGTTAACTAATTAAAAGGTTGAGGGACTAAACTTGCCAAATGGGCAAAGTTGTAAAAATAGAGGTTAAAAGACTTTGACCTGGTCAAAGTTCAAAAAACTCTTGTATGTGTGTGTGTTTTACGTTAGAAGCAGAGAAGAGAAAAGGGAGAAGAAGAACTTCAAGCCCTAACCTCCAAGCTCGTTGATTTTGTGGATGAAATTCAAGATTTAAGCTTCTAATCCTATCTATAAGTGATATCTAACATCTTGTAAGTGATTCTAATCTCATTCATGATGTTGGTTGAAAGTTTTTAAGATGAACAAAGTTAGGGTTTAGTTTAAATCTTGAAATTGGTTGTTTAAATGGGTTAGAAACCATAAGTATATGGGTGATCAAGTAACTAAACATCTAATTTGATTAGAAATCAATGACTATGAACATGGGCGTTCATGGGAGATTTTATGATGGCTGAAATTGAATGAAAAACGAGTTAGTAAATCATGCACATGTGGTGTTTGATGAATTGCTTGAAAGAAAAGAGATTATATGCTGAATTGAAAGAAATTGTGTTGCTGCACTGTTATTGTAAAATCTGTATAAAATCATAGAAAAATCATGAGAAAATGAGCCTTATGTCACACCCCGGGCTCTCGGCGGCCCGGGCGCTGTGACTAGAATTGGTTTCATGTATATGTCTCGGTCAGAGTTGATTATTCTTTTTATATGTTTTAAGCAGAAGCGTTTCATAAATTTCATAATTTTACAAATAATTCACATGCATGGATGTGAAAACCATTTTTCATGATTTATAAATAATTCATACGTGTGGGTATGAAAAACCACATTTCGTTATTTGTAAATAACTTTTCAGGATTTCATAAAATTTCATACGCATAGGTATGAACACCATCATTTCATATTATCGTAAACCGGATTTTCACAAACATATAATTACAGTTCATTTTATAATATCCGGTTTATACGTGACTTGGAGGCATAGCTCCAATAGCTCCATGGTCACACCACAAGATCTTATTCAAGGCATCATAGGCCAATAATCTCTAATCTTGCTTCTCTTTTACATTTCATTATTACCTGAAAAGTTTTTGAAAATAAAACGTCAACATAATGTTGGTGAATACAAATAACAGACTCGATATGTAAGCATAGCATATTCGGTCCTTTAACCATAATTAATAGTGGCAATACTACACATTTAGCAGGTTATTTCACTGATCGATACAACTACTGCATACACTGGTTTATAACTGTCACTGGTTAGGAACTACAGCGCAGCGCGTCTTACGTTTTGTTCCCTCCAGCCCACAGCTGGTCACTGGTTAAGCGCAGTACGTCTTACGTTTAACCTTCCAGCCCACCTGTACCAGCCACGTATGGAAATTTCACCCATATGCGGATACAATTTGCAAATCATACGTATACTAGTAGCCTAAATGATGGTCACGTAGTATCACTTTATGCGTCAAAGTTTAAACAAACCATGATCAAAAAAATGAATTTGTATTTAAAAAGAAGTTAAATGTATTCACCTGGATTTTTGATTAGCCGTATGACAGATTAGAACTTCTCAATATGAATTTGGGCAGCGTTTCTCCTTAATCTATCCTTATAACTACTTGCAAGGATAGTTCCTTATGCGTTTATTTTTCTGATCCTAAAATGAACCATAGGTTCAACATATTATTTATATAGATAGGATCGGATCTTAACCCTAACCCTTTAAGTTAATATTATATGAAATCTTAAACTTGAAATTTTATGTTTATAACTAAAATACGTACCTAACTGAGTGGTCGCTGGTAGTCGAAGAACTTCATCAATTATTATGATCGGAAGTATTTGTGGTTTGAAATGTCATAAACGATTTGGCCAACCTAAAATGTTTATTTCGTTCAAGATAAGGCGGTTGCATGGAAATCTTCAAATTGAAGATAACCTGATTGTTATCTGTCAAATATACACACACACGTATACTCCTTTTCTTCATAATTATCATTATTGCATTATTACAATTAATTATCCTTAATTTTTTTTTTTAACTTTTAAAATATCACGTTTTATAAAATTCTGAATATACGGTTAGGACACGTTTATTTTTCTTTACATTTCGACCTAATTTTCATTAAAAACGGACAAGGATCAAATATAATATATTATCATTATTATTATTATTATTATTATTATTATTATTATTAAAACGATGTTTGACTAAATTTAACGATCTTTTAGATCTTGATTATTTCTAACAATTGTTTCATTCAATTCTATCTAGTCGTTTAAACAAACACTAGAAATTTTGAACTCTCACATCTAGTCTTATACTTTTGAATAATCATATTTTACAAATTACGTACGTTATTTTATATTTTTTTTAGATGAAACCTTATAACTCAAATGACCATTTCTCTTATTATATTTTCGAGTAATAATATTTTAATTATCAATTAAAATTGATAATTTATTTTCTTAAAACGAGGTGTTACACCTTATATGCTTAGAAAGCTCTTTGAAAGGGCTACAATCCATCTTTTGACATGAAAAGCTAAAAAGAAACGTAGGGTGGGTTAAAAGGGCAATTACAACAGCAACATAGAAAAATTCAGCAACCTGAATTGTGAAAATGAAGTTGCTGGCCTGATTTTGTAAATTGTGTATAAAATCAACCGTGTATCCGTTTGAGGCGTATTTTATATTGCTGGAAAGGTCTAAGAGTCTACTACAACCCATCTTTGAACATGAAGACCTAAAACATATTGTAAATGTGTCAAAAATGTTGATTACAGCATCAACTCAGAAAGTTGCTGCACAAAAATGAGATTTTCCAAAATGTGATAAAAATGGGAAATTGAGTATGTGTGATGTTGAACATAAATAGATGATACTAGTGGGTTATGTGCATCTAAATAAATGTTTTAGAAGTATCTAAGATACTTGTTCATGGGTTTTGATGGGAATGATGGGTTTTGGGTAGAACTCATGTAAGAAAGCGTTGTTGGGTGGATATGGATCATAATCCATGGGTTAAATGTTAATATGCAATAAATTGATGTTAAAATTGATAAAAGTTATGATCTTGGGTGAATATTGACTAAAATGGGTGATTATGGATAATCATGGGATGATTAGGATCATAACTAGTGTAATGAACATCAATATTTGATAAATGCCTAAGGGAGGCATAGAATATGATTAATTGTGATAATTGGCTAAAACTTGCCAGATGTAGTAAGATAGAGTCAATTGAGTGATAAATTGACTTTGAGAAAGTCAAACGGGTCAAGTGGGTTGAACTTGATTGTATGTATGTGTGTATGTTAAGATGATTGCAATGTGTGCATAGGTGATGAAAACAAAGTTCATAGGCAAGGAAAGGAGCTTGCTTTGTAATTAGAGCTTTGAACCAAAGGTAAGTCACCTAATTGATTGAGTTACTTAATATGTTGTTAAATTCACAAGGTGTGTGATTAAGGTAAAATGACTCTAAGTGATGGTTAGTAAATTGAATTTACTATGTGGTTGACCCATTGGGGATATGGGAAACAATACACAATGAGTGTGTAAATCACAATGAGTGTGATGTGAATGTCTTGAGTGACAAGTGCTGAATAGTAATTGTGTTTTACTATGTGATTGACCCATTGGATATATGGGCATCTATACACGACGGGCGTGTAAGTCACACGGGTGTGACATTAATGTATTGGGTGACATGTGTTGCATAGTAATTATGTGGATTAAACACTGTGTGTGTGTGTTGAATTAAATATACAAATAAGTGTACAATAAGATTGTGGTGGCAATCGTATTATCTACTAGTGAGTAGACTAAACTTAATAACCATGAGGGTTAATGTGCAATGAGTGCATAAACATAAATGTAAACCATAATGTGTGTGGTTAGAGTTTACATTGAGGGTATGAAAGTGTTAGTAGACTATTGACTTATGGTAGTAACTACCAGTATGTTGACTTTTAAAGTCAAAGTTGTGTGCTTTGTTTAATTGTTGTTAGAATTGAAATATGTGTGTGTGATTATTGACTAGATTGTGTATGTGTATGGGTTGTAAGTCACTTAATTGAAATGAGTTATGTTTGAAACGTGGTTAAATTCACAATGTGTGTGATTGTGTTAAGTGACTTTAGGTGTTCATTAGTAAATTGTGTTTACTATATGATTGACCCATTGGACATATGGGTATTTATACACAATGGTGTGTAAGTTACCCAACTTACTATAACATTACATATAAGTAGTAGAAAGAGTCTACTTGATTTTTTGGTGTTTATATATTGATTGTACATAACTTGACTAATGAAACTAATTGAGTTAAAAGACCTATGAGAAGGCATTTTTAGTTTCAATATGAATGTTATGCTTGAGTTGTATGCGTAATATAAATGACATAAAAATTAGCTGGATGAGCCAGTAGATGAGTTCATGATGCCACATGAGTGTCGATAACCAGATGAGCCGGTGAAATTGATCAATTAAACCACTAGAGGGTGGACAACCAAATGAGTTGGTAATAATGAGTCAAACCACTAGAGTGTGGATAACCGGATGAGCCCGAAGTTTAAATTGGTCAAACCACTAGAGTGTGGATAACCAGATGAGCCGGAAGTTTAAATTGGTGAAATTACTAGTGTGTGGGTAATTGGATAAGCCAATAATTTGAGAATAGTGTTGTAATTAGCCAAACAGTTTTTCTGAATTCGTGTTTGGCTGTTCGGGTGGCATTCTAAGGCACTGTAACCACTGGGAATGTTCCATAAACATGTGTTAAAGTTGTTTAGGTGTTCTTACTTAGTTCTAACGAACTAATGGTGAAAACAACATGTGTTATGCATGTACTTAAGTAATAAAGGCGAATGTGATCGGGAAAGGATGATATTGGATCGAATGAAGCTTCGAGCAATACAAGTTAATATTGAGAAGACTTGTTTATTTAAATAATAGATGTGTTTGTATATATTAAACTATATAAGTGGTTTTTAAACAAGTTTGTGTTGATTTTTGAATGTGACAGGTTATAAAGGGTTAATTATTGAGTTTTCAAACAAACCCTTGCAAATTTTTTTATGGGACCAAATTCCGCAACGTTTTTATGTTTAAACAAGTGTTTTCTGATCCGTGTGGGATCTGGGTGTCACATGGGTAGATCCCGGTTCGTGGCAAATGATGAAACGTACGATTGCTTTTGAACTTTTCTCGTATCCACATACGGCTGAATATTTGTTTAAACTATTAGATTTCGCAATAACAAAATATAATTTGGAAAATAAACTATTTTCAATTGCATTTGATAATGCTTCAAACAACATTGTTGCGGTGGAAAAATTAAAAATAAAATACACACCATTTTGCAACGCTATATTTTTCCGTAGTCAATGTGTAGCACATATTATTAACTTAGCGGTGCAAGTCGGTCTTTCTTCACCGAATCTTGAGCGTTTTAGAACTAGTTTCAGAAATATGATACATGATGTTTTTTTTTTAAAAAAAGTAGAGCATTTACCGAATATAAACAATTTTGTTAAGATACAGATAAACCATGTTATGATCCTAATTGAGATGTACCTACTCGGTGGAACTCAACTTTTAAAATGTTTAAAAGTGCTTTAAAACAAAGAGTAACTTTACGAACTTTTCATACGAGTCTTTATGAGAGTGGTTTGGCCGAATCATTTTCGCAATTGTGTTGGGAGAATATTCAAGATTTAACAGATTTCTTGAAGCTTTTAAAACCGCCACTACAAAATTATCAGGGGTTTATTATCCTACTAGTCCATTGGTGTTATCAGAATTGTATTTAATGACGTCAAATTTAAAAAATTTTGAAATTAAAAACCAAATGTTTGAAGAAATGGTAAAATCAATGAAAATCAAATTAAAGAAATATTTTAAAGATTTACCACATGTGTTTACTTGTGTCATTGCTTTAAACCCAATTTTGAATGTTACGGGGGTTGAATGTTTGATAGACTAAATAAATGATAATTTGGATATCCATGAAGAAGATCCAAATTTTTCAAATGATGCAAAAAAAAAAGTTTTCAACATAGTTTACAAAGTATGTATGAATTTTATGTAATTAAATATGGTGCTAATATAAACATACGTATGGGCCTGAGCGCATCAAGCTCGAGAAGTAGCAAACCCCGTGATCCACTTCTTAGTTTATTTAATATTGTTCGTAATGAAACGGCAAAGCGACAAATGGGTAACACCCCTTCAAGTGAGTTTTGACTACCACTTTTCCATCTGTACCCAGCCAAAACTCGAACCGAAACCAGCCAAAAACCGGTCAAAACCGGGTCTTGACTTTGTTGAACAAAAACGGAACCGGTTCTGGAAACGGAACCGGTTCAGAAACCGGAACGGGTTTAAGAAAAACCTGATTTGTGCACCTCTACCCAAAGGGGTCGTTGACTTGTCACTCAAATGTTGGGCCTTGGGGCGGACATGTCATGGGCTGCCTAAAGATGTGAGTAATATCATTTTTTTTTTCCTGATTACCTTCTAGTGGAAAAAAGGGAGAAAATATACGGCAAATCATCCATCCGGACAAGTTGACCATAAAAATATCATTTTTTTTTAAACTTTGAACTCCAATCGATTCGCGGACACATCTTAGAAGAAATATTGTACATCAGCCATACCACCTATATTTCATTAATTCAGAACAAAATATACTACTGAAAAAAATCTTCAGCTCATCCATATGCAATGCTCCTAAGGAGGCTCAAACAAAATACCTCATATAAGAAAAGTTAAGGAATTGCCGTTAGGTTAGGAACAGTGATTTTTATCAAAGCAAAATGTAAAATACTTGATGCTCAATTAATGCATACGTTTGTTGTCTATCGTATCAATGCATTAATAAAACTACAAAATTTGATACTGTCTTGGTTCGTCGTTAATTCATAAAAACGACAAAGCTTTTGTACAACATCTTTTTTTAACGGCTTGATCTGACGACACCAAAGACGAGATTTCAACCGTCCCCTTGAATTTGACGATCTGGGGCATATGTTCGAACCCACCTCAGGAGAAATCTCACAACTAGGTAAACCTTCTGACTTTGTCTTAGCAAATATGTGTTGGCCCGGATTCGAACCCAAGAGAAGTAACCATTAGATTTTTGTAAACATCTAATCTTATGAGATTTTGCCATATTATTCAAAAAGTCATGACATTTTATGATATTGGGACTGCACACATTTATCGCGAGATTTTCACAATCAGACACAAAATCACGATATTTTCGTGATCTTGAAATGAAGTGTGTGCATCCTTTTCTTTTAAACTTTACAATCCCTTCATTTTTTTTATATTCTAGCTTCATGAAACTCAAAACACTTATTTCGATCAAAGGCCTCTTTGGTACCTTTTTCATAATATTATCAAGTCAATACTTGTTGAAAGGACAAAAATAATTGCATGATTCTCTCGCGAAAAATAATAATTATAATAAGAATAAATTACAGTTTTAGCCCAAGTGGCTTAAGTATTTTAACTATTTCAACTCAAAATATAATCTTTTATCAATTCAGCCCCTATGATTTAAACAACCAACATTCCCCCCCCAACCATCTTAGGTTTGGGGGCCAAAACAGTTATAATAGTTAGGTGTTGGGGGCCAAAACCGTTAGTTGTTTAAACCACAAATGCTGCATTGATAGAATATTTTATTTTAGGTTGAAAAAGTTAAAACACTTAAATCACAAGAGCTAAAACTGTCATTTACTCTTATAATGATAATAATAATAATAACTTTTGAGAACGTTTATTTATTTTGTTATTGTAATCTATAATCCAACCATCTATTATCCAAAGAAGTCCTACAATTGTGTTGAAGCCACTTTCTTTTTGAAATAAAAAATTGTTGGAAAATGAGGGACAAATAAACACCTTTATAGCATAGTGGTCAAAGTTTCTATTGGATCCTTGTACAACCTGTATCTAGCCCAAAAGTGGGAGTAGGACCATTGGCCAAATGGATAATAAATCAATAAACCATTAAATTGAAACAGCCAAATCAATACCAAGACATCTTTGGTCTAGTGGTTGTCCATCGATCATAAACCATGAGGTTGCTAGAGCCGGCTCACTATATAAAAATTTAGGTTAGGACTTTTGGTCCTCAAGTTTTTTAGGCTTCTAGGTTATAAGTTTGTTAAATTTTCATAAGCTCATCGTAAAAGAATATTGAATTAGCCTACTTATATTTGGCGGAGTTTATGAGTAGATTAGTATATGATCTATTTGTCATAAAAAAATAATATAAATAGAGAAATATCAACTTGTTTTTTGGTTTTAGAATTTACAAGTTATATTATATATCACAAAAAGAGCTCCAATTTTAGTATCATTTTGGACCTAACAAACTTGAGACTAGAGGTGGCAATTTTTACCCATATCAAAGGAAATGGGTTGGTTTGGGTAAACAATTATTGTATAATGGGTTGAAATGGGTAACATCATAATATTGAATGGGTTGAGATGGGTAGCACTTAAACACAATGCGGGTCAAGATGGGTAACCAAAACACTATGTAAATGCAATAGATTTAAACATTTAAGAATGATTAACAACAAATTTGATGAGAAAATCACTAAAAATTATCCAAATTGACTATTTGTTTACTTATAACACATCATAAGTTAAACTAAATTGATGTATTTTAAGAACAGTTCATTTAGACCCGCATTGATTTTGCTTAAAACCCGTTCTAACCCACACTCATCCTGACCCGAACCCGTTCTGACCCGTTACCCAACCCAACCCAACCCGCCCATTTTGCCAGGTATACTTGAGACCTATCCAAAAATTCAAACCAAGATGTACAATTCAATCCATACCTTTTGCTACATATAATTTATGTATTGCATTACTTAAGATTACGGTTGGACTTATAGGAGTCGAATGAAACACCGAATACCAGCTAGGCATGTAGTATAAAACATTACATAACGGGGCGTCTGTTAACCTCCCTTGTTGCTACATACGTGTGACATTGGTGGCATGAAGAGATCGTAAATTAGTGTATGGATGTGATTGAAAATAGAGGAAGAAGTGTGAATAAAAGTATATTAAATTGGATGGCTGATCAAGTAATCCATTGGGTTGGTAAGGTTGTGAAGTTGTATGGATTTATTTTCAAACATATACTTTTATATTAATTTATAGATATAGATGTGTAAGTTTCATGAAATGACATGTTTCTAGCTGTTTTGGATCTACTGCCAGTCTGACAAAAAGGTTATGTTATTAACACACGTATCTCACACCCTTTATACCCTCTATACATTTCATATACGTCTCATATGGGGTGTATAGGTAATATACGGGGCATATATGAGGCAATCATTGTTTATCGGAATTTGTTAGTATCAATGATTGAACTCATATACGTCTCGTATGGGGTGTATAGGTCATGTACTAGTCATATACGAGACCAATCATTATCGAATCATTTGGTGTCAGTGGGGGCAAAATGTCCCGTATAGACCTATATTACGAGACGTATAAGATCTGTATGTGTTAAAATAAAAGGGTTTATTGTGTAAATAACAAGTCCTTTACTAATCAAATCTACCAGTCAATACTTGTGTAAGTTAGATTATTAGACCTTCATGCCAAAAAAGGAAAAGACAAAAAAAAAATTCATGAGATTAAACCCATACCCTTTTATTTTTGGAGGCAAAGGCTCGAAAACATTTTATAATTGTTATTATTATTTTAATTGTTATTATTATATAAATAGTATTATTTAAAAATAAATATTTTTTACTAATTAATGTCATTTAATTATTACTATTATTTAGTTAATATTATTATTTTAATATTATAACTAAATTTTAAGTATTATTAAATGAGTGAATTACTGTTTTAGCTCTTGTAGTTTAAGTTTTTTAACAATTTCAACCCAAAAGAATCTTCTATCAATGTAGGCCCTGTAGTTTAAACAACTAATGATTTTTACCCCCAAACTTAATTATTCTAACGATTTTGACCCCAAACCTAACTGTGGTTGGCGGTCAAAACCATTAGTTTTTTAAACTATAAGGGTTGCATTGATTTAAGATTAATTTTGGGTTAAGATAGTTAAAACATTTAAAACACATGAGTCAAAACCGTAATTTCATATTTAATTAGTATTACTATTCAAATGTCATAAATAACATGTATTTTGTATATAGATATAATTGTATTTAATATATTAAATTATTTGATATTAAATAAGTGTTTATATGTATTATATAACTTGAAGTTTTGCAAACAACATATTTATTAATGATGCATTTACATATTTTTTTTCTTTCTAACTTGTAAAATTACATATTTTTCCAAATCATGCTTTAAAAACATTGTATGTTATGCATTTAAAATTTGTAACTAGGGAAAATATGTAATTTTTCAAATTAGGAAAAAAATGTGTAAATCTCTCTTTATTAATTGGCTAAAAATTATATTTACGGATTGGAAAAGATCAAATAAAAACTTATTTTTTAGGAATTCTTAAAACCCCTTTCAGTTACATGTTTATGCATGTATAAATGAGTTGTTTTAAAACCCACCCATGTTTACCATCAATATTGCCTGTTTTGTCTACTCGGAGCTCACAGTTTTATTTATGGTTGCCCGAGTAAAAACTTCCCAGGAAGGTTACCCATCATGTTTTGCTGCAACTCGAGCACCCATCATGGTTGCTAGCAAGCATGATTTTTAGAGTAATTTTTTCGATTATTTTTGTAACATATTTGTGAGGATTTTGTATGATTTTATATTTTTATAAAAATTTTGCATAAAGTTCGTGATGAGATAAACTTATGATTTTGCAAATGATATATAATACCTGTCATCGAGAGTGTATTGTGATAATCCGCCGTGACATACGGATTGAATAAACCTAGTTATTATAAAAAATGAAACAATGACCACCACATATAATCATTGGGGGATTTTATGGTTTATTTACAATACTATTTTCTTAAAACTTATACAAAGTCGACAAATAAAATCAAATACATAATACCATGCATTTTCTGTAGCAATGTTATTTGTAAAAAAAATGAGCACTGGTAGAGTAACCATGGATGTGACATAAGCACCTAAATACTTAATTAGTACCATTACGGTGAGTGTCATGATTATGCAAATAATACATTGTAAGCCCTTTATAAAAGACGAAATAAATAATAATTAAAAACATATGATGAATGGTGAGTGTCATAATTAATCATTTTTCTTAGATTACTTGGTTATATATAACATCTCCTACGCCTAGCTGAGACAATCCCAAAGGATCAAACCAAAACAACAAAACCAAATTTAAAATCGAATTAACCAAATGCATAATAAATCACATTGTTTTCTTAATTTTGTGAAATTAACTTTGAAGTTTAAATAAGTCTAAATATGTTTTAATGGCAGGAGAATTAGTAAAACCGCAACTATTTTTGAAAAGCAGTTGAGTCCTCTTATTTTTTATTCAGTTATCAAGTCTCTAAACTTATAAATGTCATATACATGTTTATGTTAGGTTTTATTTGTAATCATCGTTGTTGTGATCTTCTTTTTCTTATGAATATACCTAAACTAGTAGCAATTTTATAAATGTTAATAAAATATGTAAATTGATTAAGAAATAAGATTATAAAGGGACAAAGATATAAAAATACACCTTATCAGATTTGATTTGATCTTTATTTTTCTTAAATCCTACAACATTAGCCTACAATTCGAGTTATAATTATTTATAAGTTACAAGAAGTATATATGCTCCTTTACTCATTTATTTTCTTGTTGTAATTAACAAATAAGAATGACAAGAAGCACGCAATTGCTTGTGTTTAGTCAATTAATTTTTAGTTCAACAAAATTACAAAAGAGCTTTCATAAAACATGCAAGAAGCCATTCTATAGGCTCTAATATCCTATTTAACCCTATTGTACAAAAAGATAAATTAAGCATGTAGTTAGTAACCAGAAATATATAAATTAGAAAAATATTTGTCGGTAATATAAATATTGAAGATAAATTTCGTAGCCAAGCACCATGTTGAAAATAATCACACCAAACCTAGATTTATATTTCTGAATTAATAATATAAAGTTTTCATTATATGCAAAAATTTAAAATTAAATCTCATAATGAAGAAAAGGATTATGTGCAACTTCAAAAAAAAATTTGTAACGGCTAGCTAATGCATTTTAAGCCCGGTCTCCGGGATAAACCCAATGACGAAAGCTTACTCACGCTCGTGAAATGCAAACAATGCTGGTAACCCGTCTCGCCCACCATTCCAAAGGAAACCCATTATGGTAAAACATCTGCCTCACCTGGATGTTTCAGGTGAGACTCGAACCTATGACCTTTACATTATGACCTTCACATTGGAAAGCCATGGGATGCCTCATCCTAAACCAATTGATCTATGGCTCATGGGCAGCCTAGGGGATGTGCAAACCTGACCTTCGTCCTGAGCCCATTTTTCTGGGGGGCACCAAATTTTTGTATGCATGTATACCTAGAGATTCACTCAAATGAGAACTAATACTTTGAAGAGAAATAAAAAAAAACATTTATAAATACATGATTTAAGGGGCACATAATGTCACAGAATGTCATTTTTTAAAGTATAATAAGTTATTTTCATGTCATTTAAACTAAATATGTTCATTGGTTCGGTTAACGGTTTATTCGGTTTGGTTTAATTGGTTTTTAAATTTTTTTTCTCTACCCAAAAACCGAACCAAATTCTAGAAGTGGTTCGGTTTCGGTTAAAACCGAATAAAATTAAAAGCCAAATAAACCGCTTATAAGTCAAATAAACCGATCCAAATAAACCAATAAAACCAAATAAGCCGATTAAAAACCGAATAAACCAATCTAAATAAACCGAATTCAACAAAATAAACCGAGTTCAATCTTATGTATTATTAATAAGATAATAAATTTAAATATGAATTCGATTTAGTCGGCTAACCAAACAAACCGAATTTATAATAAAAATTGGAATCGGAAACCAAAATTCGGATACGGTTAGGTACCGAACTAAATACCAAATTCGAAATTTGGATACAGTTAAGGACCAAAACGAAAACCGAATTCAGAATTTGGTTCTATTTTTTTTAGTTACGAATACATTTCTGTTTTCGGTATTAAACGGTTTTTCGCTTTTTTTGAACTCCTCCACTTTAATATTTAAATTTGCTATGAGGTATTTTATTTCCGGCTCATCCTAGGCACCTTAATTCTCAGGGCCGCCACAACTATGGCTCATTGGCTTCGAAATTAATTAGCCAACAAATGCTTTGAATGTAGGGTTATAATCGAGTCGAGCCGAGCAGAGCTCCAGCTCGGATCGTGAATTTTCGTGACGAGCCCGAGCCGAGCCGAAATTTCTTTCGGGTCAAAAAAATTGGCTCAAGCTCGGCTCGTAAAAAATCTCGAGCTACGAGCCAGCTCATTTTTTTTCCTCCACTTTACTTATATATATATATATATATATATATACATACATATTATACATTATATGTATATTTATATAAATATGTGTATAAGATATTGTATATATATAAATATATATGTATGCGTGTTTAATATAACATATATGTGTGTGTATATAATTTAATATATATATATTAAAAATCGAGCCGAGCTTGAGCCGAGCCAACCCTGGCTCCGGTTCGGCTCTTTTTAACGAGCTATTTTCGAGCCGAGCCTTTTTCGATCTTTTTTCGAGATAGGTCTCGAACCGTGAGTTTTTTGAACAGCCCTATTTGAATGTAGTTGAATCAACGATGATGAATGTAGATTGTAGTTCATATCTTGATAAGAATTTGTTCGTCTTTGTCAACCTTGAAGTCAACATCTAATATAAGTATGTTTGTTATACTACAAGTCAACAACAAATGAAATTAATAAGTAACACAAGTATTAATAAGGATAAATATGATATTTTAAGTAGGGGTGAGCAAAAAACAGAAAAAACCGAACCGGAACCGAATTAACCGAAAAAACCGAACCTAAAAAGCCGAACCGAATAAAAAACCGGAAAAAACCGAACCGGAAAAAACCAAACCGAAAAAAACCGAAATCGAATTTTTCGGTTCGGTTTCGATTTTTCATATTATAAAAACCGAAAAAACCGAACCGAACCGATTTTGAATCTTTTTTAAAAATTTATATATATTTATACTTATATGTTGGTATTTTCATACTTATTTAATGGAAAAAACACATAAAAAGTCTACCGTTAGGGATGATAAAGGTTTAGATTAGATGAAATATAACATTTTAAAAGGTAAAGATCGGAATTATTGCATATTTAGTTATTTACTTTTGATTTTTTTAAATGTAAGAATATGATGATAATTATATAGTTTTATTTTTAATTAGTTGGTGTTCGATAAATTAATTTATTAATTGTTAATTGTTAAACATGTTTGCATTTTCAATGTTGGGCGTAAGAGAGAACAAAAAAAAAGTAAAAAAACCGAAAAAACCGAACATCGAACCGAAACCGACAAAAATACCGAAAACCGAACGGTTTGTAATAACGAAAAACCGACTATGTCGGTTTCGGTTTTAGCCAAAAACCGAACCGAACCGTGCACACCACTAACACAAGAACAACTGAACAACAAAGGAAGAATTGGAGACAAAGAATCAAAATTAATTAAAACAAAGTACAAAAAAGAAAAAAGAAAGAAAGAAATAAAATCATACCTAACTTAAAAGACAACAATAATCGAATTTCAAAATGAGGACTTGTAATTTTGATAGAACGGTGCCTTGAGAGCGAAAGCAATTGCATCAAGATCAGTTGAACGCATATTTTTAAGATATAATTTCATATATATCCACGTCAAACTTTTAATATCAAATATATTATTTTTTAACTGTTAAAATATCATATTTATCATTATTAATATTTTACCAAAAATAATTTATAATATGATCATTTTACCCTAAAATATCATGATATTGAATATATCCTACTTCTAAAACAAAACAAAAAAAAAATCATAAATGCTCGTCTTAATACATTTTATTTTCTTGTTTTTTCATGAACACTTGATTTAAAATAAAAATAAATGGAAATAAAAGTCGGTAAATATCGTAAAAGAAACAAGCAAATATAATACGTTAAAATGAACATTTATAATATTTTTAGTTTTTGAAGAATGACATATTCGATATAATACAATTTATAGGTGAAATGGTCATGTTAAAAATTATTTTTAGTAAAATTTATTAATTAGGATAAATATGATATTTTTAACTACTAGAAAATGATATATTTGAATTTAAAGCTTGGTTAGAATATATATCATATTTAGCAAGTTTGTAGGGACATACATGAAATTATCTTTATTTTTAAACCCATATACTTAAATTTACTCAAAAAATTTTTATACGAATGCATACATTATTGTATATAGTTTCGTTAATTTTGGCTAAATCACTATTACTCTAAAAATGTTTATATAAGTTTCGTGCATAAACATCAATAGAAATTTTCAGGCATATATAAATCATTTATAAAAAAAAAAAAAAAAAAAAAAAAAAACAAGTGTTACAAGTTTATCCTTTTTACAATTGGTTTCATCCTCTTGTTTCTATTTCTCAATTGTTTCTACTCCATCGAGTGTTTTAAATCAACTAACTGCTCCTTAAATAATTAAATGACATCTATATAACGATTCACAATCACTCTCATGGTATTACAACCTTTAGTTATACAAGATAGTTATGCGTAAACCCATGGTGATTGTCTCTCTTGTTGTATTTAGTTGACGAATGATTCATACACAATTCTCTCTCAACTTAGTAATATTTATAGATTTATATTAAAGCTTTTATATAAAAAATAATTTTATTTAATAAACTTTGTTACGGGTAAAAATTAACAAGTATAATTTTTAGCAAAACCGAATTAGTAAAATGGGGTTTTATGTTTTACAATCAAGAAAACTGTTAATATGTAAATTGCAATGAAATTATCCCTAAGGATCCCTAGAGATATATCAGGATATAAAAAGAAATAAACAGCTTATACACGAGATTTATACGAGGAAAGGCCCTTAATCCCTTAGGATTGCCAGCATAAAAACCTCGGGAGGTGACAATCGTCACTCTGACTTGTTCTTATTAATATAATAAAATGAAAGTACAAAGAAAGTGCACAAATGATCAATCTCTAAGTGTTGCAAGACTCCGAATACTGTGAATATAAATGAAAAGCAAGCAGAAGTAAGCTAAGAGTGTACGATGTGTTCCTAGATCGACCATTGCCTCAATTTATATTACAAAATTATACAACGGCAGAAAATACAGTTCTACAATTCTTGCTCCACTCCTGGTCATGCGCCAATTTAGTCTAGGGGTGTTCATCGGTTCGGTTAACGGTTTGTTTGGTTTATTCTGTTCGGTTTATTCGGTTTTCAAAAATTTCCCCCCTAACCGTTAACCGAACCGAATTCGGGATATGGTTATCCGAACCGAATTCAGTTCGGTTTCGGTTATAACCGAACAAACCGATTAAAAACCAAGTAAATCGGTTAAAAACCGAATAAATCAAATTCATCCGAATAAACTGAATTCAACCTATATTATTAATAAAAATAATAAATTTAATTATGAATTCAGTTTAACCGGTTAACCGAATAAACCGAACAAACCGATTCAAAAAATTTCTAAACCGTTAACCGAACCGAAAACCGAATTCGGAATTCGGATACGGTTAGGAACGGAACCGAATTCAGAATTCGGTTCGGTTTTTTTCGGTTACGGATACGGTTCGGTTATCGGTTTTAAAAGGTTTTCGGTTTTTCTGAACACCCCTAATTTAGTCCACATAACCGTTAGTGGCTTCTCCGTTCAACCCACGTCTTTCTCCTCATTCCAGCAAAATAGGAATATTAGTTTTATTTAACATGTTGACTTAATTCAAACATTAGCAGCACATGTTGAATTAATCAATAACAATAATTAATATAAAATCATTATTTATTAATTAAGGTGTCAGTTCATGTAAATTTATATACGCAAATATTCCTATATATCCGGAAATATTCTGTATCCCAAAATATCCTTAACTATAAGAAGAAATTTTACAGGCACAACAAACTTCATAATTAATTTCATATTAGATTCATTTGATTAATAATAGATTAACTTTTATCCATACTCATAATCCAAAATTCTTGATACATATTCATATGCCTAGCAAAATAGGATGGTTGTATAACGGATTAGAATATGTGCGGGTCAGGATGGGTGTAGGGGTATGAATGTGTTTTAAGAAAAATTATTTTGGGTCTCGATGGTTCGCATTTAACAAAACATCAATTTAGTTCAAATCAAAATTAGCTAAAATGAAACAAATAGCTTATTTGTATAAATTATGATATTTTTCTCATCATATATATTACTGATTATTCTTACTTGTTTGAATTCATTATATTCACATAGTTTTTAAGTCACCCGTCTTGACATGCATTGTGTTAAGGTGTTACCCATCTCACACTAGTACAATTACCCTCTTTTAGGGCGGTTAAAAAGCTCATATGGGGCGGTTATTGAACCGCCTCATATGTATATGCCTCAAAAAATAAAATCTCTTTTAAGGCGGTTATCTAATTAGCCTCAAAAAATGGAAAAACCGTCTCATAAAGGTATGAAAATGGCATGCTATGACTGCTTTATGGGGCGGTTATTCTATTATATGGGGCGGTTATTTTTATTAAATGGGGCGGTTAATTTACATTTACTAGGGCGGGTGTTTGGTTTGTGGGGGCGGTGTTTTTGGGGCGGTTTTTCCTATTTTATGGGGCGGTTTGGGGCTGATTTTTTGGGGCGGTTTTCATATTTTATGGGGCGGTTGATGCTTTATTTTTTGGGGCGGTTTGCCTATTATTTGGGGCGGTTTTTTGTATTTTTTTTAAAAAAACTGAAACTAATTGCGTATTATTTACCAGCAGCTAGCATGCATTATATGAAAATTGTTTCAGCTAAATTGCATTTCAAAATCTACATAGCTACTAATAAATACAAATATATGATTACAACACCAAGATTGTAAGTTTCGACTACAACCATTGATAACTTCATGTACGATTACAACAAAAGATATATTAATAAGATCCACATGCACGGTAACTTCATGTACGATTAGCAAACACAAGTTTAAAGAACTGCGGTGCCAAGTTTATGATCATTTCATCAATCTCTTTACTTGTAATGTATTTGTTTTCATTCCAAATCTAAAAACAAATTAACAAATTAAAGATTTAGGTACAAAATATATAAGTATTTAATATAAAAATAAATAAAGATAAATTAAACACTTACACTTTTAGGAAAATCATGTTGATAAAAATTGAGAAACTCATACATGTGTTTGACTACACAAAAACCGCATTCCCACGTGTTTCTTTGTTGTCCACACTACATTACAATAACAACAAATTAGTTTAAATAATAAAGTGAATCAATTAAAAAAATATAAACATACCTTAACCACTTCCCATTTTAATTTCATGCCAAAAGCTTCTTCAATTATATATGTCAATACATAATTTTGGTTGCTTTTATGCTTGTTAATTGAATCTACAATATATCCTTTTTGTTTCAAAGGATATACTATAAATAACACCCAATGACCGCTACAATAAATAAGTTATAATTAATTAAATTAGGCATATATATTGGTTAGCATTTATGTAAATATAGTTATATACACACGTAAACAAACATATATATTGAAAAAAAAATGAAAAAAAATACATATTACCTTGCTATATATGGTGCAAGAAAAAAAGTTCTCTCACTATGGAATGAATACACATCTAGCAAGTGTTGTTTTACACGATCAGGAGATTTGGCACATTTATCACCAGAAATTTCATTTGGATTGAAGATTGCAGATTTTGAATTTTCCATACCAAAAAAGGACCTTAAATAAAAAATAATTTATAAATGTATCATTTCGATTCTGTCTAAAGATGCTATTAAAATATATAAATAAAATAAAAAATTAACTTACATTGCAAAAAGATGAATGATGGTAACATCAAGCCAATCGTTGCAGAATAACTGCAACAACTCAACATATGATAAACCTTCTTCATATGTTTCGGCATACATTCCGTCAGGTGAATTACATATGATAGCATGTTCATCACCAACGTAATTTGCTAACATTTTAGATATGCTTTGGATTGCTTTAGGTCTCCTTTTTATTTTCTCCAAAGCAATATCTATTTCAGGATCAACAAATTTTGGACTTGGAATTTTGGGAACAGATGTAGATGCTACTTGGGTTTCTTGAAGTTGATTTTGGTCACCCTGTTCTATCTGAATTAACTTACAAATAATACGATAATAACATTAGTAATTATGTGTGTGTGTGTTGTTATGTGAATTATTATAAGTAAGTTGACAACTATTTACCATATCCACAAAACCCATAGGCCCAACTTGATATTGTTGTTGTATTTGTGGATCAGTGGTATCAACCTGAAAGATAAACAAGTTTTTAAATTATAAAACTCTAAGTTATCTTAAATATATATCAATTATAAAAAGGCAAGCTTATTTTGAATAAATTACCTCTTCAAGTTCATCATTTAAACTCGTGAATTCAGGAATGTATGGTTCTGCGGGGGTTGAACTGATATTGAATGGCTCGTTCACAAGCTTCAATTTTTCAAAACATATTAAATAAAAAATTATCATATTGCAAAGTAAGACAATATATGTAACAATATTACCTTTATTGCACCTCTTGGCCATTGAATAAAATTATAAAGTGTATCTCCCACACAAATAATTTCATCAGTTCTAGTCAGATCATGAACAGGTGTTTTTTCAAAGCCTTCAATGACCGTATCTACTTGGACCTTGACGCAGTTCTCGTTTATTAAACGTCCATGTAAGATTCGGTCCAAAGATGGCCACGCTTGTCCTTTAGCCACAACAAATTCCAAGCTAGATTGGAATGGAAATAATAACTCACAAGGAGTTAATTTCTACAAAAGTATACAACATTTTTAATAATATAATATGCAAATGTATACGCATATATGACCATTTTTTTTGGTAATATATTAATATTACCTCTATAGGTGGATAGCTATTGTATTGTCCACCTGATGTAACATTAGAGCCATGAAACACTGGACTCTTTTCAACCCTTTGAACTGGAACAGATCCTAAATTTCCACCTACACTTCCAACACTTTGTTTGCGATGTTTACCAATGTTAAAAAGTCCACCCTTAACTTTTGTTTTACCTGCAAAAAAACAATTTCAATGAACCTATCATTATCATAATAAATAATTTAAAAGTTTATGTTTACAAGTAAAATTACCAATGACATTTGAAACAGTACGCGTGCGTCCTCCGTGCTCAGGTCCTAGAACTCTACTTAAAGGATCCTCAATTCCTTTATCATAGGTCCCATCCTTAATCATTTCTTTTTCAACACAAATCTGCAAAAAATAATTGATAAAAAATTGGTTATTAATTTTAATTTTTCTGATAATATATAAATTAATAATGGATTTATTTACCAGCTCATTGATTTTTTCTTTCGTTTCTGGAGGAAGTTCATAAGCTTTCGTTTCTTTGTTTTTTTTGGCCTTGCTCAAGATCCACAATTTGGTTCGCTCATGTTGTATATATTTAATATACTCAAAATCTGACTCAAGTTGAGGCCAGATCGTATCAAATTTTTCAGTCAACCCAATAAATCCCGTTCTTCCAACATGAGCAAAATTTTTATTCATCTGTGCACTCGCTCTAGCTTTATTGCTTTTTTCCTTGTTAATAATATATCAACAAACAATTATTAAAACTTGTAAACAAACAAATATAGAAATAATAACAATATGCATAATAAAAGTAATCAAGTAAATTAACATACCACAAATTCCTCACTTGTCTTTTCTTTACAAAACTTAGGCCATTGTGATGCATCAAGAAACGTATACTTGGCAAATGGAAGCAAATCTTTTTTAACATACTCGTTAACAAGCTTGCTTTTAAAATTAGCTAATATTTTTTTGGCTTTTTTTAGCAAATAGGCTTTTGGCTCATCGGTTTGAATATTAAATAGCTCCTAAAAATTAAGAAACAAAAATTTAGACATAGAAAGTATATACATGTGCATATATTATTTATAACAATAAAATATAATACCTTAATCTGGAGCCAAGGTTCTTCTAAAACGTCTTGGGGTATGTCCTTCGTATCAAGATAATACGGTAACAATTGTCTACATTTTAATGCATAGTTTGACATAAACCATGTGAAATTATCACCAACGGGTTGGTTGTTTTCATTAAATTCAATAACATAGTCTTTTTCCCCACATTTCTTCGAACATGAGGCAACACCACGTTTACCTCGTTTAGACATAACTATTAAAATGAAACAATACAATCAAAATTATTTCATTAGAAACAAAATAACAAATTTATATAAACCAATACATGTCAAATTTTATATAAGTTAACATATTTACAATCACATGTACACAAATTTTTACTAACATTCTTAAACCCAAACAAATACATGTCAAATTTTACATAAATGAACATATTTACAATCACATATCACAAATTTTTACAAACATTCTTAAACCCACACAAATACATATATAAATGAATGTTCAAATTCATCAATAATAAACAAACATATAAATATATATATATATATATACAACCTACGGGAATCAAATTCCACATTTACAAGATGCCAAAAAATTACGGGACCACTTTGATTTTTAATGTCTATCACCCGCCTCAAATAATCACTACAAACATATAAATTCCAGATTTGAAACCGAAAGAACCACCAAGCAAAAACCAAAAGAAACATGTATAAATACCGACGTTAGCTCCGGAGCGCACCACCAAAGAAAAAACTGAATAACCGCAACCACCGCAACCACCGCAGTCGCCTTCACCGCCGCAGTCGCCGTCACCACCGCAGTCGTCGTCAGCGCCGTCACCACCGCAGTCGCCGTCACCACCACAGCCGCCGTTCCAATGTCGGTTTCCGTTGCCAAAGTAACCGCAAAGTTTTCGTTGCCAAAGTAACCCCCAAAAACCTTAAAAATCCGGCATCAACGTTAAGGAGAGAACCAAATGTTGCAGAGAAAATTCGCGTTCTGAAAGAAAAAATAGAGGGAAATGAAAAGTTTTCGTGGGAAATAGGTATATTTTTATTTAGGGCGGTTAGTCTCAATTTTTTAGGGCGGTTGGGTGGAAGAAATATTATATGGGGCGGTTTAAATATTAAAAGGGGCGGTTTAAATGAAGAATTATTATATGGGGCGGTTTTTAGTATTATATGGGGCGGTTTAGACAAAAAAATATTATATGGGGCGGTTTTTCATGTTTAATGGGGCGGTTAGATGAAAAATATTATATGGGGCGGTTTTTCGTGTTTAATGGGGCGGTTTTTTGTGTTTAATGGGGCGGTTTTGTTGAAAATAATTATATGGGGCGGTTTTTAGTATTATATGGGGCGGTTTTCATCTTTAATGAGACGGTTTTGAATATAGATATCTAATGGGGCGGTTTTTTGGTTTAATGGGGCTGTTCTAAAAATATCTTATGGGGCGGTTTTCTATTATTTAATAGGGCGGTTTTAATGTTTAATGGGCGGTTTTTTTTTATGGAGCGGTTTATTTTTTTGGTTTATTTTTAAAATTAAATATTTTTTATTACCGTTGTGAAACGTTCTTATTTTACAACGGATATATTAATTTGCCTATAAAAGTATTCATTTTTATGGGTTTCTTTAGTTATCGTTTACCCGAAAAAAAAAATCATAAAATGAGTTCAAGTAGTTCTACTAATTCAATTCCATGGAGTGCTAAAGAAGAAGAAGTTTTAGCCGAATCGTGGTACATAACTAGCAAAAAATTTAAAGGGGAGTTAAATAGTTTTCAATTTTGGAAGATGGTAAGCTATTGTTATCATTTGCCACCTATACGTGTTAATCAACGTACTTCTGAAGAACTTTCCAATAAGTGGGTTGATTTAGAGAGTAAAACATCTATATTTAACGTCATTTACGATAATGTATACAAGAACCGTCAAACAGTATGGAATGATATCGACATTATGACGAAGGCTCAACAAGAATATCAATCAAGAATGGGTACAACTTTTAATCATGTTTCCTTTTGGAGAAAACTTGAAGATTATAAGAAAAATTAGTATTTTGTAATTTTTTAATTTTATTAGTAATTTGTATTGTTGTTTGATCAATTAATTATATAATATTAATGTTATGTTATGTACGTTATGGGTACAATTATGTTTATAATTGTCATCATTTATAAACATTTTGAAATCTAATTACTAATTTTTTAAGTTACATAAATTAGCGAAATGTTGCGATTGTAATATAAAGTTCATGACAAAATTAAACTTAAATAAGTTATACAAAAAGTTGGTCTTCTAATAAACAGCGTATCCTCTTTAAATGTCAACCTGCATAAATAAATTTGCATTAACAAATAATTTTACTAAATTTTAAATAATTAGAGGCATATATATATATATAATATTACTTGTTTGTCGTTGTTTATATAAAAAGTTGGTCATCTAAGAAACATCGTATCCTCTTTAAAAGTCAACCTGCATAAAAAAAATTGCATTAATAAATAATTTTACTAAATATTTAATAATTTTACTATATATATATTTAATATTACTTGTTTGTCGTGGTTTATCAACATATATCCCTTCATTGTGATCAGATCGTAGATATGTGGTGCCTTCAATTATGCTAGTTGTTGGTTGAATACCGACTGAAAATGGTGGAAGGTCGTCAAAATGGTCATATTCATCCTCGTTAGTGACATTATCCACACCAAGGATGCGTCGTTTACCTTGCAATACGATGTGATATCTTGATTTGCTCGGGTCGTTTACATAGAACACTTGTGCGACTTGTTTAGCGAGAACGAATGGCTCAGATGCATAGCCATCACTTGTAAGGTCGACAAGCGTAAAACCATGGTTATCAACTTTAACACCTGTACGGTTATTCACCCATTTACACTTGAACACGGGCATAATGAAAGAATAGTAGTCTAATTCCCATATTTCTTGAATGATACCATAATAAGAATCTTTGGCTACTCTTAACATTCTGGAACGATCTGCTCTGTCAAATTCAGCAGTTGAAGCTATTAATGTAACTCCACTATTCTGCATTGTACTTTTTTGGTCTTGTTTTTCTGTGTAAAATGTGTATCCATTAATGTCATAACCTTGGTAAGACTTTACTTTAAAATCTGGGCCTTGTCCTAATCGTTTCACAGTTTCATCGACCTTATTTGTCATTACCTTAGTTTTCATCCAGCTAGCAAACTCTTTATTATGTCTTATGACATACCACATCTCATCCTTACCTTGGTTTGCCGACCTTAACACATTCAAATGTTCTTCAACATATGGACCAAGACATGTCATGTGTTTTAAAACCAACAAGTGTGCAAGTTGTAATTCATCACGACTTGGAATTAATGTTTTCATCCCTACGCCTCCGACCCCTTCAAGTTTACCCGAGTGACAAGATTGAGGAACACCGATACTTTTGACACCTTCCAAATAACTTGTACAAAATTCAATCACCTCCTCTGAAGCATATCCTTCAACAATACTCCCTTCAGGTTTGTTACGGTTTCTTACATAACCTTTTAAGAAACCCATATATCTTTCAAAAGGATACATGTAACGTAGAAATACAGGCCCACATGCTTTGATTTCTCCTATGATATGAGTTATCAGATGAACCATTACATCAAAAAAAGATGGTGGAAAGTACATCTCTAATTCGCACAATGTGAGGATAACTTCTTTTTGCCAAGTATCCAATGACTCTGGATCAATAACTTTCGAGTGAATCATGTTGAAAAATAAACAAAGTTTTGTTATTGTATGTCGGATTTTTTCTGGTAAAATTCCTCGAACTGCAATAGGAATCATATGTGTCATCAAAACATGACAATCATGAGATTTCATACCAAGCAATTTACAGTCTTGCATCGACACCAATCTTTTAATATTTGCAGAATAGTTAGATGGAACTTTAATATCGTGCAAACATTTACAAAACTTTATTTTTTCTTCTTTTGATAGAGTATAACATGCAGGTGGTAGATAAATACGATTGACTGTCTCAACAGGGCCAAGTTCTTTCCGTATTCCCATATCTACCATGTCTTTACGAACATTGATACCATCTTTTGTTTTTCCAGGAATATTTAACAATAAGCCCAACAAACTATCACATACATTCTTTTCAATATGCATAACATCTAAACAATGTCTAACATCTAAATGCTTCCAATATGGTAGATCCCACATGATTGATCTTTTTTTCCAAATAGAATCGTTTTTAGCACGAGTTCTTTTTCCTAGCACAATATTTAAATTTTCAACTCTTGAAAATGCATCAAATCGTTTCCTCATTGTTCGATGCTCGATATTTCCATCAAACTCTTCTTTTTTCTTCCTATAAATATGACCTGCAGGAAGAAATCTTCGATGCCCCATGTACACAGTTTTCTTGCAATTTTTTAACCAAATTGAATGTGTCTCATCTTCACAAACAGGGCAAGCTTTCTTACCTTTTGTACTGTATCCTGATAAATTACCGTATGCAGGAAAATCACTTATGGTGCAAAATATCATGGCTCGCAAGATAAAATTTTCTTTCTTGTAAGCATCATAAACATCTACACCTGAAGCCCATAGAGTCTTTAGATCATCGATCAATGGAGCTAAATAAACATCGATGTCATTACCAGGTTGTTTTGGACCTTGAATCAACAATGTCATCATAATATATTTTCGTTTCATGCACAACCAAGGAGGAAGATTGTAATTGCATAGAAGAACCGGCCAAGTACTATGACGACTGCTCATGTTGCCAAAAGGATTGATTCCGTCTGAGCTAAGTCCAAACCGTATATTTCTAATCTCATCACCAAATTCTGGATATTTGTGATCAATATTTCTCCACTGTGGTGAATCTGCCACATGTCTTAATTTACCATCATTTATACGACCATCTTTATGCCAACGCAATAATTTTGCTTCATTTTCGTTTGAAAATAATCGTTTCAGTCTTGGTATGATAGGAAAATACCACAACATTTTAGCAGGTGGTCCATTTTTAGTCACATCATCATCAACTTCATCTGTTTCTTTTTTACGCTTATATCTTGATGCACCGCAGATAAAACATTTATGTTCCCTTTCAAACTCTTTTCTATACAACATACAATCATTGGGACACGCATGTATTCTTTCAACTTCTAATCCCATTGGACACATTAATTTTTTTGCTTGATATGTTGAAATTGGTAACTCATTACCATCTGGAAGCATATCATTTAAAACCACCAAGAGATCCGTAAAACTTTTATCACTCCATCCATAATTTGACTTTAGATTAAACAACTTTAAAACAACATTAAGTTTCGAAAATTTTTCACAACCAGGATATAATGGTTTTTCTGCATCATCAAATAAGTCATGCAATTTTCTTTGTTCATCTTCATCAATATTAGTCTCTAGATCATGTAACAATTCATTTAAATTGTCATTTGGATTAGTTGATTGGTCATTGTCATCAGCCTCTTATGAATCATTAATCTGTATATTATCATTGTGTACATTTACCGAACACGTGCTACGATTGATTAGTGATTCTCCATGCATTGACCAACAAGTATATCTAGGCATAAAACCGTATTTCATCAAATGAAACTCTATTTCTTTAATATCATCAAATCTTTTATAGTTTTTACAAAGTACACATGGACAACAAATCATTCCACTCCCTTTATTCACACGATTAACTTCAGCAGCTGTAAGAAAATTTTGTAATCCCAATGTATATACCGATGAAGTACGTGCAATATGGTACATCCAATTACTTCGATCCATCTGAAAATTAAGATAAAAAAATATATGACATACAAAATCACCTATATAATGTAAACCACTATTCGAATTTGGTAAGTGGATCCTAACCCACTTTTTGAATATTTTATCTCAATGTATACATGTTAAAGTGTTATCATTTAAGAAAAAAATTGGCAGCATTTCCCCTTAACTCCCCAAGTATGCAGTAATCCACAAACTCGAAGGAGCAAGGAGAAATACTAACCAATTTTTTCCATAAATGTTAACCCATTAATATATATACATATCCTAATTGAGATAAAATATTCAAAAAGCAGTCCCAGTCGGGGACTATCTGAATTTTATCTCTATTAGATAAAATTCAGACTGGTATATATAATCTAAGGTGATGCTAACGACCATAAAAATGAGAAATATATTTTTTTTTATATACATAAAATTTTGAATTAATAAATTATAAATATTTATGAATGACAAACAAACAAACATATATTTATGAATTTATACGTGTAAATTACATAATATAAGTAAAAAATAGATGATTCATACCTTGAGAAGCTAATTTTGATGGTTCCAGTATTATAACATGAAATAAGAAGTTAAATGACAATTTAATATCTTCAAAACCTACAATTAAACAATTGATTAAATCAAAATTAAAACAATGTTTAAACATAATATAAATACGTAAAAATGATTTAAAATAAAATGTTATTACCTTGTTAAACAAATACGCGTACGTATTAGTCTATTTATCTGATCCTTGAAGAGAAAAACGTAGCAGAGCTCCAAAAATAAATATAAGTCTGTAAATTTCGATATGAGGAAGACGATGAACGTTAAAGGTGTTAAATATTCAAATTTTAAAAAAACCGCCCCTTAAAAAAAAGTAGAAACCGCCCCATAAAACAATAAAACCGCCCCAACCACAAAATATCCACCGCTCCAAATAAATAAACCGCCCCAGAATAAATTGAAACCGTCCCAAACAAAACCGCCCTATAAAATTAGCACCCGCTCCAAATATAAACCGCCCCAAATAATAATAAAACCGCTCCATAAAATATAAATCTGATCCAAACCGCCCTAAATGCCAACCGCCCCAAATAAAACAATACTTTTTAATTTTGAACCGCCTCAAAAAAAGAAGAAAACCGCTCCAAAAAAAACTATTAAACTATTTTGATTTTAATGGGGCGGTTTAATACAAAACCGCCTTAAAAAAAAAAATCAACCGCCCCAAAAAACGGCAAATGTACTAGTGTCAACCCATTATATGTTATAAGTTTACCCATTCAACCCAAAATGCAACAATTCTTTACCCAAATCTACCCATTTATCTTAATATGGGTCAAGATTGACATATCTATGTATTCATATCCTTAATGAATAATAAGTATTATTAATTAAATGGAGGAGAGACCAAAAAAATAACAAAACAAACAACAAAAAATGTATGATGTATAATGTTGGCAAGTTTCCTAATTATTTTTATTTATAACTATTAAAATAAGGTATGAGGAGAATAAATAAGTAAGGTTATATAATTTTAATAGTTTAAGTAATTAAAACTTTTAAAATAAATGACACAATTATTTAAAACTAAATGCATGAAATGAAAATTAATGCAGAATCAATTAATGTGTTGAATGTAAGTTAATGTATAAATTACAAATTTTAAAATATATGATACAATCTTTTATACTAAAAAGTTGAAAAGTGCTTTTGAATTTTAAAACATTTAATACAATCTTTTAAAACTATTGTGTTATGGTAATTAAACAAGTCAAAATATAGAAAATATAACTTTAAAAACATATCATACAAGTATACAACCCTTTAAACTTAATTGCATGATAAATACTTATGCTTCACTAGTATTTGTGTTAGTGTATTTTCTTTTATGTCGCATTACGTGGACACCAATCTAGTATGTGTGTGTATGTATAATAAATAATAAATATAACTAAATACTTTGATCAAAGATTTATATTGTTTTCTATATTTTTTACAATTTTTTTTATTTTGTATTTGATCCTACCCTTGTGTTAATATGTTTAAAGAAAACTTTTATGTTTCTCTATCTTTAACACCGTTTACTTTGACGTGATTAAAACTATTTTTGAATGTTACAAAGATTTACTATATTAAAACACAACTATGTAGTTAGACTATCTATACAAGTATACATACATATATACGTATACATATTATGTGTGTGTGTGAGAAAATGATCAAATAAAAAGAAATTTTTACACAAGAGCAAGAATAAACAAGAGTATGACATGTGACATGATGGAAAAAAAAAAGATATTACATATATTTTAAGGCCAAACATCTTATTTTTTTTATTGAATTCTTTTTTGTTCTGTATTTTTTGTATATTTTATACTGGATTTTTGTTATTTCTACTATATTTTTGTTTTTATGTACTACATTTGCATCTTTTGTACTAATATTTTTTTATTTTTTATGCTGTATTTTTGATTTTTTGTACTGAATTTTTTATTTTTTACTGAATTTTGTTTTTTTACTAGATTTTGCTTTTCGTACTGGATTTATTTTAATGTTTTAAGCATAGTAAAGTCAAATTCCATTTGGTTCTTACAATTTTTAGGTAAACGTTTCTATATATGATAGCACTTCCGTTATAATTGATGATGATTTTCATTGTTTTTAAATTATTATCTTTTTTTTTATCCACAATAAACATTTTAACCAAAGGCTTCTAGTCTAAAGGTTACTTCTTTGGCCTCCCTGTGGGAAGTCACGGGTTCAAATCCCTTCCAAGGCAAAATAGGGGTCCTTGGGAGGTCAGGGAGTTTTCCGGTACGGTTTCCTCCTGAGGTGGTGGTGGGGTCTCAACAGAGGTCATGGTAACTAGACCTTGGTGACGTGGCCTGGAAATCAGTGGTTCACACGTTGAGATCAAATACCGTTAAAAAAAATCTACAATAAACATTTTACCAAATAAAATTCGAAATTAATTTTATACTTATTTCATCATATAACTGTCAAAAAATAAATGTAGTGGCTTGAAATCCACGTACTGTACTTAATATCACACGTACCTCATCGTCCACTTCAATACTCGTTTCATTAAATATTTTCACGAACACTACACGAATGTTATTTAATCCACCAACCATTCTGTCCGCCAACTTTATTTTCTCTTGCATTATATACAAATTTTTTTAATTTTTTACTTATAAAATGCATCCTTTAGCCATTTGGGTTGTGTATGGAGTATCCGACAGTTAATTAGTTGTTTAAAAAAAACGCATGCTCGAACGACCAAACAAATTCTGATATTTTCTTAAACTTTTGTAGAATAAAATTGTTGACCAAAACTTTTTTATATAAAATAAATATTAAAAAATCAAAATTTCATCCTTCTTAAAAATATAGGCTTTGTATGATTGTATCTTTTCTACATGCTAAGAGCCGCCTCTAAAAAATTGTTTGTGTTTTATTTGTTATGGAAAGAAAATATAAAAAAAAACAATAAATATTTTTTATTATTTACAATTTTACTCTCCTTTAATAAAATCTATGATGGATATAAATGTAAATTTATATACTTTTTCTCATCATTTAACTCGAAAAAACGTTAATTCATTTTTTTCTCTCCTAATTTTCTTCAAACTCCGAAACATAAATCAAAAGTTTTTATTTTATTTTCCCTTTCTCTTTTATCTCCGGTACAAGAAAACCTCTCAGATCCGTCTGACTTTTCCCGACGACTGAAAGTCATCGGTATAGAAAACCTTTCGCGACGATTTGTCGTCAAAACAGACCAGATTAATTTTTTTTAGGAACACCCGGCCTGTCCCAACGATAGGTCGTCGGCATAGGAAAAACTGGCTAAAATTCCCTAGAGCGCGAAAAATTCATGGAGGAGCCCGAGTTTCCGAAACTATCCCGGCAACATGTCGTCACAGAAGGGTTTTTTTTCTTTTTTCTATTTCCAGCCTATTTAAAATAATCTAAATTGAAAATTTTATATCGTTTTTCCCGACGACATGTCGTCGGAATAGGTGTTATTTAATTTTTTTAATGTAGGTCATTTAAGGAGCTGATGTCATTTTAATGGATTATATGCCGATGACACGTCGTCAGGATAGCTCGAAAAGCCCTAAAAAGCAACACAACAACTCCATATCGTCATTTTCCCCAATTTTCACCTCCATAGTCGAGGCTCATCTCCCTATGGTGACTACATGTCGTCGGGAAAGGGCAACGTATTAGATTAAAATTCTTGTAATGCTCCTTAATTCCAACTATTTCTTTTTTTTTTCTTTATAAAATTTGGAAATATAGCGAAGGTGCATGTGTAAATATAATTGTCAATAATAAAATAATTTATATAATCATCCTTTTTAAGGACCTTTTATATGAATTGTTAATACACTATACCTGAATACTGATTCTAACAATCGAGTTATAATTAACAATAAAATAAACAATTTTTGGATGTTGTATATACAGATGTATTGTGTGTAGCATTTTACTTGCTCATTTTGATGGTTCTAATGAAATATGTTGTTTAAAAAAAAAACAAAACTACCAACGATTTATCTTTTAGCGTTCGTTTTTATCTTTTGTTGTTGTTATGAATCTAAGCCTTTTTTTGATGTGTATCATTCACGTATGTGTTCTTAGTTAAAAGTTTATGTTTCATACTGCCTCATAAACAAGATACACATAAATCACATGGTTCATAATGAAAATTAGCTTAAAATATCATCCTTAGCAATATAATGGGAGCCATGAATTCTTTTATGTGGTATGAAATTCTTGAGGTTCGCTTTGTATTGCTATATATTGAGGAATATGAACAAATAATAACACACTCTTAAAGTATTAACCCAAATAACTTTGACAAGATGAAGCTAAATATTGAGAAAAAAAATTTAAAGATCATTGTAACACATCTACAACACTTTCTTCTTTTATGAGTTTACGAAAATTCATCATTGTTTAAGACATAATATCGTTTAAGTTTTTTAACTTACAACACTATAATTGTTTTATACTCAAAATTACAATGATGTTACGTCTTAAACGGTGATAAATTTTCACAAACTTATAAAAGAAGATCGTGTTGTAGATATGTTACAATGATATTCAAATAAAAAATCTAAGATTTGACTTTATCTTGACAAAGTTATTTGGGTTAATATTTTAAGAGTGATTCATTATTTAAACATTACCATATATATATATGGAGATGATCAAATGTTAACACATGTTTATTGTGTTAACCAAATAACTACATCTTATTACTTTGGGGTCCATACTAAAGTAAATATAAAGATGTAGATTTTTTCTTTTATTAAATTAATGTATGGCCCACTTACATTAATAAAAAAATAAGAAAAACCTACACCTTTAGATTTACATTAATGTGGGCCCCAAAGTAATAAGATATAATTATTCGGTTATCCCAATAAAGAATGGTTAACATTTGAACCATCTCCTATATATATATATGTATGTGTGTGTGTGTGTCTATATATATGATGTTTTGAGTAAAAACTAACAAGCTTAATTTTAGTTATTTTTAATTTTAGTTAAATGACAAATTATGCTAATTATCCTAAAGACGTGGATATATGGGTTAACATAGAAAATCATTAAGAAATACTTTTGAGCTTAAAGAGATTCAAGGACATTATCCTTGCAAGTATATAAATATGCATAAAACGTAAAGAACACGAGATAGTACGACGAAAGCCAAAAAATCCATTAAGGATAGACGACATAAAACCTCAGGAGCCGACAATTGACGGCTGGCTTGTTGCTTTTATTAAATGAAACAATTACTAACGCGAAGACTACGACCGATCGCTAAGTGGAGAGAAGAGAGTGTAGAAATCTTCATGATGGTGGGTGCTCCATTGTTTTTTGAGTATCAAGTGTCGAATTATTTGTCCTATAATCGACTCCATAGCCTATTTATACATAAAATACAAATAACAACTTTCTTAAAATCTCGCCGAGGATCCCGGAAATGACCTATTCTTTAGCTGCAGTTACTACAACGTGTATACTGGTCTTTGACGCTCTTATTCTTCTTCCAACGTCCCTTTTGACTAGATATCGAGTTTTCAGGTCCTAGCTATGACACATTTATGACTGTTGGAGAATTGTTTATTGTCACACCCCCAAATTCCCACTCGTGGTGTCAGTCCACGTGGGTGTGATGTGCCCAGGATCACAGCTCGTTGGTCATATAGAACGACTTTATATGAGCTCACAATCAAACAGTTTTGTAAAATAATACAAGTTTCATAAATACGCAGCGAAATATGTTTAAAATACCATAACAAAATTAAGTTGCAGCGGAAAAGTTAAAATACACAGCGGAATGTAAATTGTTAAAGACACAACATTGTTCAAATGGTTTACAATAAACAAATGCACACGAAAGCCTAGGACCAGAGTCTAAATGCATGAGACTCTCTTGTAATCCTCCCGTGTGTCCTAGCGTGTGCTCCATCAGTTACCTAAGAATACTTGCGAAAAGTGTCAACTAGAAAGTTGGTGAGTTCACAGGTTTAGACAGACTGAAAAGTAAACAGACATATACTGGGTATGTTAAGTTTAGTTGTGGATCTACGATCCGTGGAGTGTGTCAGTTCATCTTACCGATACTCGACTGTTCCTGTTTGCCTCCGCGGGTCATCGCTGAACCCGACATCAACATCGAAATTACACTCGTTATGACCTCCAGTCAACATTGGTGCCGAGTGGGGTTAGTCAAACCCAGTAGTACTACGTAATTACGACTCGTTTGTTACACAACTAACGGTAAGGGTAAGTGAGGACTTTATGCGATAAAAGTTACACTCGAAAATAGTTTTACAACATACCAGTCATATATCTAAAACAGTTGCAATATAATTCTCACCCCAATAGTTTAGCAAACAGTTAATAAGTAAAAGTGGGGCTGTAAACTCACCTGAGTTCGTGAAATGCGTTCTTAACAGAAATCGAGTAGCTCGCCAGCTAGCAGTCACCTATATCACATAGGTGTTGTAAGTTTGTGTTACATGCACGTGGGTCTCACAGGACCATGTTAGTGTTTAACAACTCTAAGTTGTCGTGTGGGTCGTGTTGACTGTGTTTGACCTAACGACCCGTTGGTGACAGTGTTTGATCAAGTGCTCGTGTAACGTGCGATTTAGTGTCGTGTGATGTGTACGGATACCAAAGTCACTTTCGTGAGGAAACTTACTATTTAGTAAGTTTCTATTTCTGGAAAGTTTCCACATTAGGCAAGTCATACAAGAAATTATATTCCGATTATTCTAATATGCTTATTTATCCTAAGTGAGCATGTTATCACATAGCACATAGTTATACTTAGCCGGTTTAGCATGTTTTACGCGTAAAAGTTACTATATTTAAAAAGTTACAAAAATAAACATGTGTTACAAAGTATAGATACCAATCTCATCATAATATCACCATCTTAGTCCTAAATAATCATTTAATCACATTCGTTGCAACTAACAAGTTACCGTTATAAATTTTGTAGAATAAAGTTACTATTTATAGTAACATTTGAAAATACACCTTATTCATGCTTTCAACTACATCAATCCTTCAATATCATCATATTAACATCAAATAAGCATGCTAGACATTTAATGTCATCAAACTCATCATTCTAGAACAACCTAATGTCAAAAAGTTACTATATTTAGTAACATTCATAAAAATCATGCTTTTATCAATTCTAACCATTCTAATACATCCATAACCATCATATTAACTTCTAACATCATTTTAAACATAACTTATAGACCTAATCATACCAATGTGGCCATACCATCATCTTAGCACGTTTTGAGATAATAAAGTTATTATTTATAGTAACAATGGTGTAAATCTAATGTCATAGTATTTTCAACTAATCAATACTCCAACATTCATCATTTAAATCATAAACTAGCATTTTAAGCACATGCATGTGGTTACCTCATCATCTATTAACATACTTGCATAAATAAAGTTGCTAAATATGGAAATAATGTTATAACTCATCATTTTGACCATAAAAATTCTCATAGGCCTTGCAAATAATCCCATCTATCATCATGAATCATCTATTCATATCCAAAATCATCAAAAATTACATGGATCGTCCATGCATGTGGTTTAAAGTATCCATTTTATAATAAAATCGACAAATAACCATATAATCATGTCAATATCACCATAGATCATTATGAAACCATTAAATCAGTAGCATAAACACCAAAAATCAGATTTACAAGATTAAAAATTCGTGGATTGAGTGGTGCTAGTGATGCATGTGGCCAAAATGGCTTGCATGTGGGTTTTCAAGTGATTTTAAGCTAAAATGGGTATGGGTACTACCTCACAAGGCTTCAAATCGATGAGGTAAGGATTGAGATGAACGGTAGAGCTCCTGGAACTGATAAATGAAAGGATTTCAGTTGCTAGAGAGTGTTGATGATGATCGACAAGCACCCACAATGGCCTCCTCAAGTTTCCAAGCTTCAAGTTCTTCAACCCAAGCTTTCCCAATGTGCTCCAATGGCTGCCAGAAGTGAATTGCAGGTGAAAGAAGAAGATGAAGTCGAATTATGACGCCTGTGGTCGAGAAATAGGTTATAGGGTGGCTTAGTGATGATTAATCTTGATTTAATCAAGATTTTGCGTGTTCGGCTTCCAGGCGCATCGTCTGTCGAGAGTCCAGCCAGGCGTACCGCGCGGGTCAGCCGGTTGAGAGGCGCCCCTTCCTCATCTGCGCGCATCGCCAGGGGGAGGTGCATTGGGTCAGGCGTATCGCCTGGACCCTGGATCCGGCCCAATTTGGCCCATTTTCATGATTTGGCTCATTTTCATGATTTGGCCCATTTTTCGCGTATTTCACGATTACGGACATCGTTTCGAGACATATGAACATCATCTTACTAACTTAGGTTCTTCGGAACCTAATGTGCAGTGAAAGTGTACTGTGGTTTGATCCGTTCACCAACGTTCGTCATTCAAGACACGTGCGAGTGTTGTGCGATAATTTCCCGAATTATCGGTGTGTTTGGTCTGTTATGCCACGTGTCACTCTAAACATTCAAAATTCTAGTGCCACGTATGAAATAATAATACACACTGTTATTAAAATAGAGTTAATGCTGACCTGGAAATTGCGAGGTGTCACATTTATCACTCATAACGGTTATTGACCATGTACACACGTTCTCTTCAACTAAATCCCAATTTTCAAGGTAAGACCAAGTTCCAAACAAGTTACCTGCAAGAATAAGTCAAGATAGACAGAGCAAAAGTCGATTAGTGACGTTAGTGTTCAGAATATTGAACTATCCTCAGGGATCCTAGATATCAGAGTATCCTCGAATATCCTGGATTAAGAATCCTGGATCATAAAATTGACCCACAACATATAATATTGTAACCTATAAAAAGTTAAATTTAGAGAGAAAATCTTTAAATTATATTTGAAATTCTAAACCATTAATATGAGATTATAAAAATAAATATGTGGTTCATATTAAAGCATATTAAAATTGATTTATTTATTCACAACCAAATTTTTTATTCATCTTTAATGTATAACATACATTTATTTTTAAGATATATCAAGTCAATGACCCATAAGACTACCCGCAATGCTAAATATTGCATTTACTACATGCATCCTAGTCATCACTGACACATTAGTTTTTTACTCATCCTTTTCACATGCATTTTCTCTCCTCTTTTTAACTCTAACACATCTTTCTCACATGCATTATCTCTCTTCCATGTTTAATTAAAAAAAACTAATTTGTAATTAAGATGGACCCCACTTCAATACCGGCTTCATTTCAGAAATCCATAGGCAAGCGCCTAGGGCCCCCAAATTTTTGGGCCACAACTGTTTGGGTTATGTTCTGGCTATCGTCTAACTTATTATTATTTTTTATCATTTTAATTATGGAAAATCAGAGAATTCACTTATATTCTTAAAAGAGAAAGTTTGTTTAAGTTTCTCTTTCAAATAATTACACCTACGTTTTTGTGGCACATTTGCTTGACATTAGAATAAATCTTCTATTAATGGTATGTGTAAAAGACTTAGACAAACTTCCTAGTGATTAATATGGTAATCAAGTTGATTAACAAAGAGATGTTGAGTTATAAAATATCATCACTGTGTATTATATTTTCTAACTTTCTTTGCTTGCAACATTCATAATTATCATTGTTTAACTGTAATGATGAGCAACCTTATGCAGATAAAAATAAATTAACATGTTTTTTTTATAAATTTACGAACTATAAATTTTTTTCGCAAGCAAAAATTATTTATTAAAAGGGCCTCAATTTTTGTATATGCCTTGGGCCCCCGAAAGGCTTGAGCCGGCCCTGCCCCACTTTTCTTGCACTTGAGCGCACCTGAGTACGTGCGAAGGGGAGGAAATGCGGAAGAAACCACTACATCTGCCTGAGAAGGATGCTTCCACGTGTTACGTGTGAGCGTAAATGCGCAGTGCGTTTAGTCAATAACTCTAATAAGAGTAGTCAATGTACTAATATGTTAGAAGCCCATTGTCATTCATGAAGTTTGATTCAGGTAACGTCAAGTCATGTTAATAGATTCAAATCCAAATCAAGTAATTAATCCACACATTAACATAACATTAACAAAGCTGGGGTGGTTGATTATGTTGCTAGGACTTGTTGATTTTGTTGAGGCTTGAAATACTCGTTTGGATTATTCCGATGTAAAATGTTTGCATCCCGCATCAACTTTGTTCATTTTGACACTTTACATATTTAGCGATGTATGAATTCGTGTCATTGAGAAAACTGTTAGAATTATTTGAAAAATGTTTTTAAAGCACACAGAGATTGAACCAGTTGTTTTACTAGTTTGTTGGTCAGATCAGTACAACCGGATTTAAAATCAAATAACTTGATAAATATTATAAAATTTATATATGTAGTTTAATATAAAAAATTAAAATATTTATGCCTACGTCCCAATCGCCCTCCCGGAGGAACATGTGCATCTAAAAGATCTTTCATGTTGTGCCCAATCCCAAAATTAGTTCTATACATATGCCCAACAATGAGAAAAATAAATGCAATAGCTAAATGATGATGAGCCATATCAGTCAGCAATAAACTTTGGGTTTGTGGATGGAATCCCACGAGATAGGTTAAAATGGCAGTTCCTGCTCCTTGGGAGGTACCAAATAAACGACTACTTGAATCGAGATTTTGAGCATAAAGATTTCACTGACCTGTAAAAAGTGGGCCTAACACTTTTTTTCAATATTCTTTGATTTCAAAGATGAATTATCAATAATGTAAAACATTGAATAAAATAAATACAGAGAGAAAAAAAAAAAACTTCTCATTTATGATTTTATCTTTTGATTAACCTTGACTTAACCTTTTGACCACCCTTGATTGTGAAAATTTTTTTAGTTAGACTAAATGTCTACTAAGGATGCAAGTTAGTCTAGCAAATACAAATGTCATCAAACTTACCTCTGATCCGAATTCTTACTCAAATAAATTAAATTGGATTTCTAATAAAATTATAAAAATTTCAGATCTGACAATTAGATATGAATAATACGTTATTCGATCAGATAAACATCTCTGAACTGATTTTTAAAAATACTACATGCATAATATCGGAATTATAATTTAAATTTTAATGTTAACATTTCATGGTCAGAATTTACAAAGGTATTTTTAAGTTCTTATTTATATACGTCGGTGCTATATTGCTCATATGAATTAAGCACAATAAATAAATTAATAAATCAGTACTAAATTCATTGTTATTTATTTATCTTTGGAACAAGAAACATAGGTTATCAGAGTTACAATTTATTAAATTATAGAAACTATAAACCTAACTTCATAAAAATATATAACATTTACATGTAACTAATGAGTTACCCAATTCGTTGCTACAAGTTTTTTTGTTTTTTTTATTAGGAAGAAAGTGTCACATGGTACCATCAATAATTTAATATGTTACTCGATGCAAAATGGTTAAACGGTTACAAAACTTTATACGTTGCAATTTATTATTTCCGGCCTCCTTTCATAAGTAACCGATTTTTTTATTTTTCCTTCTAAATGGGTTATATCACTTACAATGTTCATTGTTACCTTATCATAAATAGAGGTGTTAAATCCACTAAAATGTGATTTTTACCTATAAGAGTAAAAATTAATATGATTTTGACATGTGATATGCTAAAAATATAAAAAACAAAAATCTAGTACAAGAAAATAAAAATCCAGTACAAAATATAAAAATATAACACAAAAACAAAAATACAATACAATAAACACAAAAATCCAGCACAAAAAATATACAGAACAAAAAATAATCTAATACAAACAAATAAAAAATATAGTAAAAAAGATATTATACCTAAATTATCATGACACATGTCGAAATTATATTAGTTTTTACTCTTTTTATGCAAAAATCTATTATTATTTTAGGGTTGTGTTAATCTCACACCCAATTCTTTATTTTCACACCCTTTATACGTGTCATATAGATCCCTACGCCACGTATAGGTATATGTACGTGGCGTAGAGATCTCTACGCCACGTACAACAACATTCTAGGCTGACATTCTAAGGCAATGATTGGGTCTTGTACGACACGTAGAACTCTATACGCCACGTACAAAACATCGTACAAAAGGTAACGACACCTCTGCACAATGATTGATGTTGTACGCCACGTACAGTACTCTACGTGGCATACAAAGGACAATAATATGAGAGGAACAGTATGATATTTGACATGATTTAAAAGCTATACGCGACGTACAGTACTGTACGTGGCGTATAGAGGACAATAATTGGTTTTACACTCTGGTGATTGTACTGAAAAGGACCTTATACGACACGTATACAAATTTTGAAATTCAAATCCTTGTACAAATAACGAAATGACGTAAGATTTTATAAATTATATATATATAACGAACGAACGAACGTTTACAATCCATCATTTCCGTTTTTCTTCATACGAATTCCCTATTTGAATTTTTCAATTGTTTATTGTATTACATAATATCATTTGGGGACGTTAATTCCTTTTTTGGAGACGACAAGATAGAACAAGATTCTGTCGGTCGATCTTATTGTGGTGACAGTAGACCTCAAAGGCTGCCTGATTTAAACAAGGAACCCAACTTTCAAACATACACCGCGAATAGGATTCCTGATTTAAATGAGGATCCTTGCATTGAATCTTTTTACAATTACAAAAAGCAGCAAGAATTTGGATGGGAAAGTCAGCCTTCATACAGGCATGAAAAAAATGATGTATATTCATAACCACAAAATAGCGGGAATGATTATTTTGACGGGGGCCATCATGATAAAGTGTTTTGGGAAACCGATGAGGAATTTATGTCTCATGATGAGCTGGTTGCCTGGGTGAAAAGCAGAGCAGTTGACAACGGTTATATTGTAGTCACTGCTCGATCTAAAAAGAAAAGAGACGTTGTAAAGAAGGTATGGCTTGTTTGTGATTGTAGTGGCGAACACAAGACCGTTGCGACGCGTAGACGCTTTGGCAGCAAGAAAATTGGCTGTCCATTTAAACTGGTTGGCGTTTACAACGAAAAGCGTCTTGTTTGGCAGTTAGATGTCCGAAATGACAAGCATAACCATGAGGCTGCTCAACATCTTGAGGTGCATCTATTTGTAAGAAGGTTGTCTCAAGATGAACATAAGATGGTGGGACAGCTGACAGAACAACATCTGGACCCACGCAATATTCTGTCAACTATCAAGAAGCAAAACCCTGGTAATGTTTCTGTAATCAGGGACATATACAACGCCCAACAGAAAATAAAAAATGAAAAGAAAGTAGGTACCACGCCGATGTAGGTTCTGGAAAACCGCTGTAGATATATATTATGGACAAAACTTGATACTCGCCCGTTATTTTTAGACGAAGAAGAAATTAATGTTGAAGAACAGTTACAAGCCGTGAAACAACAAATAATGACACAACCGACCGAAGTGAAAAAAAATATGATGAAGAAAATATTGGCTACAACTTTTCCCTGGAAAAGTGATAAGAAACCGCCTGTTGTTCAAACAGATGTTCGTGGACGTCCTAGTTTTAAAGTGCAGCAACAAAAGAAACATGACTCACAACATATCGTCATTGATCAACCCAGACATAGTTGTTACACACAATCCTAGGTGAAAGATCAGACTGCCGCACTACAGCGTAGTCGGTCAACATCTTCAAGAGGGAAAACTAAAGCAAAAAATGAGCCTATCCATTTTCATTGTATTGTACAGACACTATTTATGTATATATTATGTGATTTGTTTTGATTGGTTGTTTATTTTTTTAATTTGTATGTAGAATGTTTTTGTTTAATGCTTTTATTTGTTTAAACAAAAATAATATTAAATTAAAATAATTAATTATAAAAACGAAAAACGTTAAAATAAATCTTATTAATGTTTAAATTATTACACGTAAAAAATGTTAAAATTTATAAAACTAAATTTATAACATTAACAATTTTATTTCAATTAAAAGTTTGAAAAAAATAAAAAATTTGTTTAGTCTTATACGTGTCGTATAGATCCCTACTATACGTATAAGATTTCAATGTTGAGATGGGCTAAAAACAAGCCATTTTTATTCACAAAACCTATACGCCACGACCCACGTACAGAGCCCTACGTGACGTACAACACAGAATTTAACCAGTCACATCTCAGAATTGAAGGTTGCAAGTGTCAGATGTCGTACGTCACGTATGGAGCTGTACGAGGCGTACGACACACATAAAGCAAGGTTGCAGGTGGTGCTGTACGTGTCGTAGATACCTATATGACACGTACTGAAAAAGGTGGGATATTGAATTAAAAAAGTGCGGTGTGTGAATAACCAATCCCTTATTTTATCTTTCCCATGTAGATATAATGATAAATTTTAGATAGCAGTAGTTTCTTTTTGCGTGTATCTTTGTCGTTCGAATAAATAAAAAATAATTATTACTGATAAGCATTGAGGTGACTCGGTGAAGCGATTGAATTCACACTAAGGGGCCGTTTGGTTGAGTCTGAGCCATTAAGTGCTGAATGATTAAGATGTCTGAATGGTTAAGTGCTGAACATGTTAAGACTGTTTGGTTCAACATCTGAATGAAAATATAAAATAAAAAAAAAACTTTTTTTTTCAAAACCTTAGCTGGTCCTCACCCCTCAGTCGTCCACCGCCCAAGCCGTCCACCACGAGTCGCCCTATCGCCCAACTGTACTAGCCGTCCCCCGCCGGTCGCCCCTCCCCCCAGCCGTCCACCGGCCGTCGCCCCCTCACCTCAGTCATCTACCGCCCGAGCATGTCGTCGTCATCGAAGGAAGCAAAACCCTCGATCACCGATGTTCGCCGATGTTCGAAGGTCGAGCAAATCTGTGTCGTTCGTCTTGGTCTTCGTCGTCGATGTTCGAAGGTCGAGCAAATCTTCGTCGTTCGTCTTTTCTGCAATCGAACAACCATCGCAGACGTCCCTTCGAACAAGATCCTTTTGATCGTCTTGGTCTTCAGGCGCGACGGTGGTGGCGCGACGGGCGGTGCAGAGGTTGATTCAGATTCCTTCGAACAAGCGGTAGTCTTCGTCTTCGGTCGCTCCCAGATTTCTCTTTCAAACTTCTCCCCATATCTGAATGATTTAGAGGCTGGTTTAGAGGTTGGTTCAGATTCAAACATGTTTTTTTCACGAAATAAACGGTCTGAATCTAATCAGATTCAGACACATTCAGACCCAAACAAACAACCCTTTATATAGATAAAATTTAAAAGTTCACACTAATCTATTAAAATTTTCATTAAAATATCACATATCAAAAGTTATTAAAAAAGTAATTTATATTCAATACAAAAATAAAAAATATTTTATATTTGACACGAATCAGCTTTAAATAAAATTTACATAAAAATATATATAAAAATAAACATCTGAAATTTTATAAAAGTAGTCAAAGTAAAACCATATAAATGTTGGTGCTGGTGTGGATAATTAGCAAAATAAATAAATAATAAAAATAAAAAAAGAAAGAAAAGAAAAAAAAAAAACAATAAAACGACTAAGGATGGAAACTGAATGTAGGATCTTCGATATGGAGTTGTCGGCACATAACCAACTAATCAGGTTTGCATATTTGAATCATACTGTGGAAGAAAGAAATAAATACAACAATAATTTACTACCTCTATTTTTTCTAAAACAATAATGCTTTTATAGATAACTTAACACTCGAACTTTGAAAAAGATGAATATAAACGGAAAAAGTAGAAAGTTATAATAATAATAATAACAATAATAACAACAACAACAATAATAATAATAAATACACCATCATTGAAGCACAAAGGTGTAAACGAGTCGTACTCATTTTCAGTTAAATGTTTTGAGCTCGAGTTTGATTTGTAAAAAAATTCCGAGCTTGAGTTTCTTTGGTTTATTATTTTATATAATTTATATATTATATATATATATAAAATTTGGGTAATACCTTGTGTATCAAAGTCTATTAAACGAGATGAATACAGTAAATATTTGTAAGTTATTAATGAAAATTTAAATAATATTTGAAGATTTTTTAATATAAAATATGATTAAAAATTAAGATGATTTAATAATTAAAGTAAAAATAATCATATTCTTTTTTAAACAATAATTTTTTTAAATTTTGTTTCTTTAAACATTTCATTTTAAAACACTGCTTTTGAAAATTTAATATTGTATAATAATTTGGTTTTTTTAAAGATTGTATTTTAAAATAAAAATGTACAAAAAACATATTTGAAATTTAATATTATTATTTAATATAATATGTATTTAATATGACAGAGACAAAAAACAAAATTAAGATACTTTTAAGAACATGGCATGTGTTATTAAAAACATTTATTTATATGAATAAATAGATGATAATTTTATATATAATATAATATAATGTATTTGATTTTATTTTATTCAGTTATAATTATACATATATTTATAATTAAAAAATTATATAAATAAAAAGTTTCATGAACCGCCTAAAGCTTAATAATTAACTGAATCATATTTTAAAGTTTAAGCTTGAACTAAAGCTTGTTTAAACACTTGTTTAAAACTTTTAGCTTTACGAAATAACTTGATTCATTCGTGTAAAAATGATATAGAAAGTTGAAACGTAACTGTAATGTCCACAAGTTGGGTTCTAAAAACTTGTTATTTTAAAAAATTTATTACTATGCAAGGATAGAATATTGAGTGTAGTGTAGATGTAAGAATAAGATAATATGACTGTTTAAAAAAAAAAACTGTAATGTCCACAAGTTGGTTTCTAAAAACATGATATTTTAAAAAAATTATTACTATGTAATAAAAAATGTTTCAAGACTTTTAAAAATGAAAAGTAAGTGCAAAAGAAAAAGCAAGCTTTGGAAATAGAAATTGTCTCCTCATTATTAATTTTCTCTGGCGAAATTCTCCTTTTTTTGGCCCATCTTTGACTCTGAATTTGCTTGGACGCCACCACCTTCATCAATCCGATTCTTTCTCTCCGCCGGAGCACCGCCGGTAATTTGCTCCGACCATCATCTCCCTTCGCAGCTGCTGGATAGTAGCCACCTTTGTGAGCTTCTCAATTTCCCCTGTATCTCGGCGACCGGCAGCTGAAGACTTTAAGAGAACTCAAATGCTGAGTTCAAACTGATCATAGCGGCGGTGTGTAGATCCGAACGGTGGATTTGGTGGTTTTTAGGGTTTTAGAAGGAGTTTTGGATTTTTTTCATCTGTGCTGTTACGATTATTTTTCCTTAATTTTGCGTTTTTGAGGATTAGGCGTGAAGTGAAACGTTGATGGTAGTGGATGGAATACAGTGTGTGATTTCGATTGATGATGACCGGAGATTACAGCGGCGTCTGGTGGCGGTGCTGGTGGCGTTCCGGTGAATTCGTCACATGGAATGGCAGATCTTGTTAGCTACGGGAACGCCGATCGTTACATTGAGCAGGTATATCTTATGAGCTTTATGATATATGTCTGCTCTTTTAAATATATTGTGTGATATGGATTTTAGCTGATTATAACTACATTATAATGTTTAAACTGGTAAATTTTAGCATAATAAAGTGAAAATCTAGGGCTTTTGAGAAACTTAATTGGCAAAATCTTAATTTGTACCTGGCTTGATAGATTAAAAAATTTAGGGTTTTCTTTACGAATTGATTGGGGTTAAAACTTTGTGGTTTATTTTTAAGGTTTGCAATTGATATCCATAGGAAAGAGGAATCCTCTGTGCTTTATCAATTATGAAATAACCATTAAGGATGTATCATTTTTGTTGTTGGCCTACCTCGAAATGGTTATATATTTCATAAATCTAAAACCATAGGTTTCATTCTTCTCCTGTTACCATCAGGACAATGTTTTCTCAATGCTGATAGCTGAATAGTTTTATAGTTGGTTTGAGTTCTGAAAGGAGGAAACTTGAAAGAATCAGATGGTTTGTGGTCATTTAATGTATAATACGCCAAACTTTTGCTACGGGTTTATGAACTTTATAAGCCAACTAATAACCATGGTGCCAACTAGAAAATAAGCCATGCCATGAGGGCTGCATGACATTTTCAGATTAAAATGAATTTAAAATAGGAGTCATGAAAGTAGTCTATTATTAAGTTGCATAACTGTATAGAAAAAAACTTTAAAGGGGTTGTTTATCAACCAAACCACAAAACATTGTTACATTTTTGAAAGAAACGGTGTGATATTCTACCATTGACCAACCAGAAAGAAATGTACATCACTCTAACTCTGTATAAATAAAATTGATAATCACCTACTAGGGAAGGATTTTGTTTTACTAGTATTTTCTGTGAGGACTGAGGAGTTACTGAATATCCCTATATGAAAAATGTTGCTATGTGGATAATAGATATTTTCCATTATTCTTTGTCTACGTGACTTTGCAACTAGCAGTTCTATCATTGTTATTTGGTTCTCTTACCTTTTGTAGGCATTAATTGCACTGAAGAAGGGTGCACAGTTACTTAAATATGGTCGCAAGGGGAAGCCCAGGTTTTGTGCATTTAGACTTTCTAATGTGAGTTTCTCCACATTATTTCTTCATCGTTCTAGAAACAATATATCCTCTTTTACTTAATTTTTTTGTTTGAGTTTTACAATTCAATACATGATCCCCTTTTCATTTAACAAAGAAAGCATACAATGTGATACCTAAAAGCAACACATGTTGAACACCAATAAGTATATGATGGATATTTATGACAAACATAATTGTGGATGTGATATTCATTCAAAAGGTGCGTCTTTGGGTGCACATCAGGTTTTATACATTTTCATTTGTACACTTATGCACATGCAATAAATAAATTATGTAAAAGGACCATTAACATAGTTCTTTCAAAATATGTGAGCAAACACAGTCCCCTGACCAGCTAAGCTAGAGAGCAAATATCCTACTTGTTCTTGTACCAACTGCAAAAATACCTTAACTACCAAGTGGGCGGTGGGTACTTTTGTTTGTGAATAAAAAATTACATGTAATATTTGGTAAAAAGTGATTGCCAGTGAACTAAGTTTGACTTTTGTGAAAGGCAATGATTATGATAAATGTTGGTACCTCTTAACTCGTTAGCAAGTTATGACTTGTTATGATAATTAAAATTTTGCTCTCTGTTCTTTCCGTTGTTTTCATCTGATGATAGCTAATGGCTTGAATTTAAATCCACAGGATGAAGCATCTTTAATTTGGATCTCTAGCAGTGGTGAAAGGAGCTTGAAATTAGCCTTAGTTTCTAGAATTATCCCTGGACAAAGAACTGTAAGAATTCTAAAATCTTGCAAGCATCAATTATGTATCATGACACCATTGGTTTTTTACAGATCATCATTAATTAACCACGGGAACAGATAAACATAATATGCTTAATTTTTGTGATCTTTAGGCTGTCTTCCGCCGTTATCTGCGTCCTGAGAAGGATTATCTTTCATTTTCTCTCATATACAACAACGGGAAGCGATCTCTTGATTTGGTTGGTAGTTGTTTTGATCTATATCATGATTATCATCTGTAATTTGCAGTTAATTTATTTATTTATCTATATTCTTGTTTTGAAACTGTTTTGTTCATTTAGATTTGTAAGGACAAAGTTGAGGCTGAAGTGTGGATAGCTGGACTTAAAGCACTGATTTCGTCTTTGCAAGGAGGGCGTTCAAAAATTGATGGATGGAATGATGGAGGCCTTTACCTTAATGTATGATTACCTGCGCACAAATTTCTTCTTGCTATTATCATAACACAAATTTTTTTTGGTAAATGTTTAAAGATACTTTAAAAAGTATAATGTGCCAAAAACAGGAAATTTTCTTTAATTTTTAGTGCAATTGCCTGTTTCTAAATACGCCCACAAACTCCATTATTATGAATTCTAAACCATGGAACTTTATCTTGAAAACTGCACCAGTGCACCATTGTTAAACCGTAAGTGTCTTTTTTTGTAATATAATCAAAATCCATAATTTGTTTCTTTTCACCTCATTTTTACTAGACAAAATTATGACTGCATGCGATGTTCCGTTTTAAATTTCAATAATCGCAATATCTTGAGATGGTTGTTTATTTTAATTCTGTTACCTATTTTAGGTAAAAACTCATTTAAATACCAACCATGCAGAAAGTTCTTTGAAAATTACACCTAGGGTATGATAACATGTGATATTAGTTTGTTAGTTAAAGTTCAAATTACGTTGCATAAGTTGATCAATTTTTTTGAAGTAATAGGCTACATATGTAGAATATCTGCATATGTTCTTGCAGTCTAGTGAAAAAGCAGCAATTTATTTACCATCATTTATTCTTATGCTGTTCATTTGTAATGATATTATTTCATGTTTGCTCAATCAACAACAGGATGACAAAGATTTAGTATCAAACAGTGCAAGCGATAGTTCGGTTAGTGCTCCTCCAGATTTTAGTTCCCCAGACATTTCGGTTAGTTCAAACCCAACTACATCTCCCAAGAGTTATTCTTCAGTGGGTCCCACTAATTTTGAAAGATCATATGCACCTTTAGACCAAACCAGTATGCAACTAAAAGGTTCCAATTCCGATGCTTTTCGGGTTAGTGTTTCTAGCGCACCTAGCACTTCTAGTCATGGATCGGGCCCTGATGACACCGAGTCTTTAGGTGACGTGTATATATGGGGTGAGATAATATCTGAAAACATTGTCAGGCTTGGCCCGGATGGAAACATGAATCTTTCAACCTCAAGAACTGATGTCCTTCTTCCTCGACCTTTGGAGTCAAATTTGGTTTTAGATGTTAATTTTATTGCGTGTGGGGTCCGGCATGCGGCTTTGGTAACTAAACAAGGTGAACTTTTTACATGGGGTGATGAATCAGGTGGTCGGTTGGGCCACGGTGTCAGAAAAGATGTAACTCAGCCTCATTTAGTTGAATCTTTATCTGTTTCCAATATCAATTATGTCGCGTGTGGTGAATTCCACACATGTGCGGTTACATCGTCCGGTGAGATTTACTCATGGGGTGATGGGACACATAATGTCGGGCTTCTTGGGCATGGGACAGAAGTTAGTCACTGGATTCCTAAGAGAATTGCTGGTCCGCTAGAGGGTCTTCAAGTCTGTTTGGTTACATGTGGCCCATGGCATACGGCTTTAATAACATCAACAGGTCAGCTTTTTACATTCGGTGATGGAACTTTTGGTGTTTTGGGCCATGGTGATCGGGCCAACGTGTCATACCCAAAAGAGGTTGAATCTCTTTCAGGCTTGAGGACTGTTTCTGTTGCATGTGGAGTATGGCATACAGCTGCTGTAGTTGATATTATTGCAACACAATCTAGTTCAATTAATTCTTCTGGAAAATTATTTACATGGGGCGATGGAGACAAAAACCGTTTAGGTCATGGTGACAAAGAGCCTAGACTTAAACCCACATGCGTACCAACACTTATCGATTACAATTTTCATAAAGTTGCTTGTGGGCATAGTTTGACCGTAGGTTTGACCACATCAGGACATGTTTATACGATGGGAAGCACTGTTTATGGTCAACTAGGAAACCCTCAGTGTGACGGGAAATTGCCTTGTTTAGTTGAGGGTAAAATGATAGATTCATTTGTTGAAGAGATTTCTTGTGGTGCCTATCATGTGACGGTTTTGACATCAAAAAATGAGGTGTATACATGGGGGAAGGGAGCTAATGGAAGGTTGGGTCATGGAGATGTTGAAGACCGCAAAACACCAACCATTGTTGACTCTTTAAAAGACCGACACGTTAAATCTATATCTTGTGGTTCAAATTACACTACTGCCATTTGTGTTCATAAATGGGTTTCGGGTGCTGAGCAATCTCAGTGTTCATCTTGCAGACAAGCTTTCGGGTTCACTAGAAAAAGACACAATTGTTACAACTGTGGGCTTGTGCATTGCCATTCGTGTAGCTCAAAGAAAGCACCACGAGCTGCTTTGGCTCCTAATCCTGGAAAACCATACCGTGTTTGTGATGCATGTTTTACAAAGTTAAGCAAGGCCGCTGAACTTGGCTCCACGGGGATCACTAGCAGGCGAAATGTAAAGCCCCGTTTATCAGGGGAGAATAAAGACAAGCTAGATAAAAGTGATTTGAAATTAGCAAAATCGGGGGTGCCATCTAATCAAGATTTAATCAAGCTTTTAGATAATAAAGCAGCTAAACAAGGGAAAAAGGGTGACCCGTTTCTTGGCCGGTCTACCCAAACTCAATCCTTGTTGCAGCTTAAAGATGTTTTATTATTGGGCGATTTTCGTCAAATGATTCCAAAACCGGTTAATGTTCGGTCTGGTGTTAGCTCAAGGTCGGTCTCACCTTTTTCAAGAAAATCAAGCCCGCCACGTTCTGCAACACCTGTTCCCACTACTTCTGGGCTTTCTTTTTCCAAAGGCGTGACTGATAGTTTGAAGAAAACAAATGAAAACTTGAATCAGGAAGTTATTAAATTGCGTAGGCAGGTGAGCTATAAACTTGTTTTTTGCTCGTCTTTATTTCAGAATTGTCGTGTTAAACTGATGTCTATTTTTTTTATGCTGTTAAGGTTGATAACTTGAGAAATCAATGTGATATTAAAGAATCCGAGCTTCAAAAGTCAAGGAAAAAAGCTCAGGAAGCTATGGTGTTGGCTGCTGAAGAATCTGCTAAATGTAAAGCTGCGAAAGATGTGATAAGAACTCTGATGGCGCAGGTGATTCCTCGTAAAAATATGTGTGTTATGTTAGATGGTGTATAAGAAAAGGAGCCGAGTCCACAGGCTGTATAACAAGTCAAAATGATAGTTAATTGTAGATAGGGCTAGTATAACAGGTTAGATTTGACATGATAAGACACGACATGATATGATAAACACGAACTAATGAACACGACATATGCTATGCACGGACATTTTTTCCAAACACATACGTGTTTAGAAACAATTACACGAAAAGACCTATTTAGGAACACTAGAAGATCACATATCTAGTTATTTTAAAAAAGTTAAAAAATATAAAGTGTTAAACATGTCAATAGGTTAAATATGTATAATTATTTTGAATAACAAAAAAAATATAAACAGGTTTAAACACATTGTTGACATGTATTCAACCTGATTATACATGATTTTTATCTTGTCTTAAATATGTTGACCGGTTTACAACACGAAATATGTTAAGTTTAAACATGAAACCTATTAATTTGTGTTGTGTTAAAATGCTCACGTTAACTTTTCCTATTCATCTCCACAACTGTGGCAGATCCTTGAAACTACCCTCTAGAAGGCCAACTAAAATCAATAAACATTTTTTTTTCTTTTTACAATGTTATACATCAACTTGTCAAATTTTGTGAATCTTCTATAAAGAATTTGCATGAATAAAAAAGTTATTTAGTTTCTCACCGATTATATTCAATTTGCAGCTGAAGGATATGGCAGAGAGATTGCCACCTGGATCGTACGACTTTGAAAGCATGATGTCTGCAAATGGCTTAGAGCAGAATGGTGGTCTTCATGATGCTGATGTAAACAGAGACACTGAATCTGTATCCAACGGATCATTGGCTCCCTCCGAACCACTCACAAGAACCGCAGAAACAGAAGAACCCATGCGGGGCGAGTTTTCAAATGGAGCAAGAACACAATTAAGAAACCGTAATCATGTTGAAAACAATGTATTGTCACCATCACAAAATGAAGAAAATAATAATTATCGAATGGGTAGCCCGGCTTCTTCTGTCAGCACTGTAACAACTACTCATCATGTTGACGCTGAATGGATCGAGCAGTATGAGCCTGGTGTGTACATAACCCTAGTCGCTCTTCGTGATGGAACTAGAGATCTCAAACGTGTCCGCTTCAGGTAGATTTTATTTTATATAAATAGTTAGTTACACAGATGGTTTCTTTTGTTTTTATATTTATATTAATAAACTAGATTAGAAATATGTAAATTACACAAAATTTGATCAATAAAATAATAAACAATTTGCTTAAGTGGAAAATAATAAAGAAAATAGTTAAAAAATAAATATTATAGAACTGAAATGGCCCTTACGTGGGTTGTTACTATTTCACTTTTGGTCTTATGTTTCATAAATTACTTATATGGTTCCAAACTTTAGACACATATAACTCATATAGTCCTTAGGTCATAAAATTACCCTTACATACTTGACCAAATTACCCTCATATAAGGACTATATGTGTTACAAATGTTTAAAATTTGGGATTATATGGGTAATTTATAAAACTTAGGGATCAAAAGTGAAACACTAGCAAACCAGAAACCATCGCGTCAATATACTCTAATTTTTTTCTGACTCCATATATCATCTATGGTCAATGTCATTAACTCGTTAAAAGATTATTATATTTGTAGTGAATATTATGGATGTTTGTTTATGTACTTGTAGTCGAAGAAGATTTGGGGAGCATCAAGCGGAGATATGGTGGTCTGAAAACCGCGAACAAGTGTACGAAAGATATAACGTCCGTGGTTCAAACAAGTCTTCGGTTTCTTCAACTGCTGCTGCTGCTGCGCGTAGATCAGGTGAATCCGCCAAGTATTAAAACTTAAACCTGCTCATCTGCCAGTATGATTGCTTCATGGCTGTGAACAAAGCAAAAATAGGTATCCCCAGTTTTTTTTTTAGATTTTTGATTATTAAATTTTTGTAATATATACACATATATATATTTAGTGGGGGCCCAAAATTGATTTCATTTGGAATAGTGTTGTAGAATACGTATCTTAAGCTCAATTATTATGATCCCACCACTTGGTGTGTGGGTGAGCGTGATCAAGAGTCGCATAGATTAGTATCCGGCAATCTAGTGATACACAAAAAGTATGTGTTGATGTTAGTCGAACTTCACACTAACCTAAAATGTTATATTTTGAATTCAAACTTGTTACTAACCCGAACTCGAATAATCGAATGTGTTCGGTATGGAACCTAACATTCGCGTATTCGTGGGTTGACATGAAACCGAAAATGATACAAGGTTTTAATTTTTGTAATTTTTTCCATATTTTAGTTTCTTTTCTGCTTTCACAACAGAACATGATGTGGTTTTTTAAGGGTTTTTTTTTTTTGGTTTTTATTAACGCTATGTTTTTTTTTGTCTATGTTTGTATCTATGTTTAAGCTTTAGCATAAGCTGTTTTTCTTTTTGAAATCAGTGTACCTTTTGCACAAAGTTGAGAGTGTTTTATCTATTTTTTTATAAATTAAAATAATAATATATTTGTGAATAATAATAGTTATAGTAAGACAAAAAAAAAGAGTGAAAAATATAAAATACAAAAGTTTGAATGTGAACATATGATAATTTGAGAAAGAGATATGACAAGAAAAAATAGGTAAAACGAGATTACTTTTATCACAACCATTAAATGCTTATCATTATTCATATAGTATATACTAAGGCTTCATGCATTAAAAATATTCATTGAAACGTCATAAAAAAATTTTATACTTTCTATGCGTCCATTGTTTATGGTTATATTTTAAGAACACCGTACTTGCAACTTTAAATATTCCCGAAATATTCATTAAAAATTGGGAAAGGGTATAGGCTAATCCTAATAGTTTAAAGACGATGGCTTGAAAGAAGATTATCATGTACTGCGTCTATAAACTCCTATTTCATGTCTTCAACTATTCATCAACTCATTGTTTCTCTCATTCAAATGGTTTGAAATTTAGTTACTTATTGTTTCTTGTTTCTTTAACATATACAACTTATAAGTCATGCGAATTCAGCCTATTGGTTAGGATTTCACCTTGTGACTGAGTGGTCATGGGTTCAAGCCGTGCCAGATACAATTTAAAGAGAAATACAGGTGATGAAAAGAATCTTGAGCTTAATATCTGGTTCTGGGCCAATGGGGGATGAGTGTTTACCCATTTCAGAGGGTTCCCGTGCATCTGGTGTGGCCGCGTCTTACTTTTGCCCGGTGAGTCCTGTTAAGACAACATACATGATATGTAGGATCGTCGCCGTTCAAAAAAATTATACATCTTAGAATGGCCAGTAAATCTTGTATACTTAATTTTATTTAAATCCAACTCAAATTCCAGACCCATAAACCTGTCCCTAAAAATTGAGCTAAAAACTTGACACACTACACAATTAATGACTGAACCAGCTATATACAACCCAATTTGGTTCTAGAGTTTTTAGAAATCTGCTTTTCATTTAAATATTTTCAAAATTTTTTATCATAGTTATTTATTAACTATCATTTGTATGTTTTATGTGGTAAATTGTTACACATGTATATGTTCAGCGTCATACTTCGGAATTTTTGTATGAGGTTGAAATTTTTTGAGAATTGATTTTCTATCATTAAATATTAATTTCTTTTTGGTTTGTAAGGGGCGGCTGTCGAGTGCGAAGGCCGAAGAGGGTGGGGTGGCTAGGGTTTTGAACCAAGAAGACAATAACAACCATACCTAGTTAAAATCCCACTTCTAGTGGGGTCTGGGGAGGGAAAGATAAATACATACCTTACCCCTATCTACATAATATAATAGAGAGACTGCTTCATAGGAGTCCCCCGACTCAAAGCTCCTTTTGAACCAAGAAAATAGGTATTTTTTTTATTTTCATTTAGACGTAAAACCAAACGTTATTAACCGGTTCAGAACTTAATAGTCCAGATCTTCTTAATCATTCAACACTTAATAGTTCACACGTTATCAAACGGGCCTTTAGTAAAATAATATGATAAATCATTTTAAATAATTATTGAAATTAAGCACACACTACCTTTATTTTACTTTTGCTCTCAAGATCGTAATCGAACAACTTTGGTCCAAAAGATTGCATCAAAGTCACAAACAGAGTCCTCAATAGACTAGTGGGTGTGCCAAGGCACCCACTCACTCCACGTGTGCGCCACGTAGGCGCCACATAAGCACTCACCACAACCACTCACCCCACCATTTTGGTGGAAATGCCCCATTAACCCACTCACTCCACGTCATCATTCCTTTTTAATTTAAATTGAGATATAATTAATAAAAACAAATTACAAATTAATAAAAAAATTACAAACTAATAAAAAAAATTAATAAAAAAATACAAACTAATAAAAAAAATTAATAAAAATATTACAAACTAATAAAAAAAATTAATAAAAAAAATTACAAACCAATAAAAAAAATTAATAAAAACGATTTTTCCATAAATGTTCAATCAAATCGGCTTTGAGGTTCGCATGTGTATCCTCGTTGCGAAGCATTCGACGGTAGAAACTCCATTTTTATAAAAATACTGATTTTTTGTTTATTTTTTTTGTGAGATGTGAAGATTTTAGAGAGTGTGTGTGAACATTAGAGGGTTTGTGATGATTTTATATATAGGTTTTATTTATTTATTTATTTTTTTTAAATTGACCAACGGTCGAAACCCAACCCCCCACCCACGCCGTTGTTCTACTCACCCACTATATCTCACGCCCCTCTCACGCCCCAAGGGGGCGGTGTGCCACGCCCAATCAAGCCCCAACCACGCCCGGCCACAAGGCACACCCCACGGTCTTATGGACGGCCGTCAATTTCAGGCGTTAATCCCCTCACGAGTCACGACCCCCACATGAGAGTATTTTTGTCCTTTCAAATCATATTTTCACTATCATCATTAATTAACATATTTATTTCATTAATTATCACTTCTTTGTTTAAAGAGTTCGAATTTACGATCAAACATATCACGTATGTTGTTTTAACAGAGTTCATTGGACAGAGGTAAGACGTGGTCATATCATATGCGCAGAAACCCCTGCAATGGGTAAACCCTCGCCCTCATTGGTACAGAACCCGATATAGCTTAAACACATGACCTCTCGGTCATAAGGTGAAACCCCAACCAGTAAGCTGAATTTGCATGACATCACTTCTTGATAGCCACAAATTTCCCTCCGACTTCATTGTTGGTTGTCTTCTTCTTCATGTGAAAAAGTGAATTCACCATAAACACTTCTTCATCTAGTAGTGGCGTCGATAATGGTTTCAAAACCTAGCAATCGAAGATGGTGTGGTTCATTAGAAGTCCTGGTGTTGAAACCTGAAATTGATGAGAAAATATCATATGATACATGTATAATTTAATGAGGGCTATAAAAGAAGTAAACGAACACGAACGAGTCTTTGTTAATGTTTGTTCATTTAACAATGAACATGTTCACAATCAATCATGAAAACTACTTAAACGCAAATTTTTGTTCGGATTCATTCATTAAGGAATTGAATGTGTTCACGAATGTTTTACGAAAGTAAATGGACATATATTATTTAAAAATATAAAAAATAAGATTCTCAATTACAAACATTATATATATTAAAAAGGATGAAAAAGGAATAGTAGATTAATATTATTATATAATAAGTGGGCTCATTACTTAATATATATTATTATACATATATAGGAGAGGATCAAATGTTAACCCATGTTTATTCCGTTAACCGAATAACTACATGTTATTACTTTGGGGCCCACTTTAAACTAAATTTTAAGGTGTATGTTTTTCTTCTTTTTTTAATTAATGTAACTAATTTAGGCCCGACTTGCATTAATTAAAAAAATAGAAAAAACCTACACCTTTAGATTTACTTTAATTCGGATCTCAAAGTAATAAGATGTAGTGCATAGGTGTTTGATCCATGTAGTGATGTTTAGAAAGTGTAGACTTGGAACAGAAGAGGGTTTTTTAACTTTGAAAATTACTAAACACAGATAAGAGTGTTAAATTTGAGATATTTGTTTAGAGATTTGAGTTTTTATTAAATTTGAGAGATTTGGTTATAGATTTGGGTTTTGTTGGTTTAGGTTTAGACTTTATGGCTTAAGGTTTAGTTCGTAATGAGAGATTTGATTTTGCTATATAACTTATGCTTTTGCAAATGATATATAATACCCGTTTCTGGGAGTATACTGTGATAACCCGCCGCAACGCGCGGGTGGAATAAACCTAGTTAGACATAATTAATTAACTAAGGCAATAAACAAACCAAACGTTCACAAACAGTCGTGAACCATTCATCAGTAACTTTGTTTATGTTTGTTTGTTTAATAAATAAAGAAATATAAACAAGAAATAATTAAATCATAAACGAACACACATGAAAAAAGGCATGTTTTTCATTTGTGTTCGTAAATGTTTAGTAATGAGTTTGTTTATAGTCATTTATTATGTTCATTCGTTAATGTGTTTTATATTCTCAAATATTATATTTTAGTTTAATAACATAACATTAAACTATAAATCTAGTTATTTAAATTTTATATTTTGTTAAAAACATATTAAAAAAGGTTAAAAGTTATTTATAAATTTGTAAGTTTTATAATAATAATAATAATAATAATAATAATAATAATAATAATAATAATAATAATAATTATTATTATTATTATTATTATTATTATTATTATTATTAGTATTATTATTATTATTATTATTATTATTATTATTATTATTATTATTATTATTATTATTATTATTATATATTAATGTACGAAATAATTTGCATCCTTTCTTAATCTTTACCTCCAAAATATCGATGGATTCATTTGAACCATCACCACCATATCATCATCAACCTCTGCAAATTCTTCACAAACACAATTTTCATTTTTTTTTTTTGGTGTTGATTGCAACCCAAATCCCCTTTTCATCATCATCTTCTTCATCTTTTCTTGTTGGATACTCGGTGGGGATCCCAAATTCAGCCCCACATGCAGAACCCCAACAACCCTCCGAATCCATCACAACATGAACCCCCTCCTCCGCCACCACCTCCGGCAGCCGTGAAACCATCACCGATGGTATCGGCGCCGCCTCGTCACTACAATCCTCCGATGTTTCCGACCCAATTCTACCCCCTACCGCCATCATCATCGGCTCCTAATCATTTGTATCCAGACCACGAACGAGATTGGTCCACCGGTCTTTTCCAATGTACATCCAACATGAAAAACTGTATGTAATCGAGAATTACTTAATAATTTTTTTTTTTCAATTTCACATCATCAATGTGGGATTTGGATCATGTGGAATCGTTTGATTGATTTTACCCCCAAATTGCAGGTTTCTTGACAACCCTTTGTCCGTGCGTTACGTTTGGGGAGATCGCTGAGATCTTGACGGAGGGACACACGCGTAAGTCAATTGAACCACTCTCGAATTTGAATTTCATGATTAATTGTTTATTCAAGTGGATATTTGAAATCAATCTTGCAATTTCAATCCATGTTTACTTATTTCCCAATCAGCAGAAATGGTAATTGTTATGAATACTTATGATCCAAAAGGTATTTCAAATTTTGATTTTAACGTTTATTCAACACACACTATAATACTCAGAATATCCCAGTATTCGTAAAACTAAAGTAGTGTCTTAGGATGTTTAGATGTAGACAGTTATGACTTTATCGGGTAGGAATAAAGAGACTGTCTCCTAATCAGCTCAGCATGCCTAATTAACCATGCATCTTAGGAACAATGCGTTATTTTTACAAATCTTAAGTAAAATATCATTAAAATGAGTGCAATTTTACTTTAAGTATCAAGAGTTGACACATGAATATGCAAGCACCACAAATCGCGATAATTTCTTGAAACTACTTTTGATTTACATAGTTTCGAATTGTGATTTGGGTTTTTTTGTATGATTTTTGTATCCTACTATACATCCCTGGCAATTTCATATATTTGCCATCAACTCGCGAAAATTACATATATTTCTGAATCATGTGCGAATATCATTATATAATATGTATTGAAAACTTATGTTTTACTTCGGAAATGGATGCAGCATGGTATGAGCCCGCGACATTGTGTGCATGTTTAGGAGCCGCAAGCTTCATTTTCATATTCTTGTTCTGGCTTACATTCCCATACACATGCCTATATCGGATCAAAATGAGAAGAAAATACAAGTTGAAAGGAAGTTTAATCGAGGATTGCGCGATCAATGCATTTTGCGGATGGTGTGCCTTGTGCCAACAATACCGAGAGCTTGACCATCAAGGGTTTAATGTTTCAATAGGTATCCTTCGTGTTTCTCATACAATTATCGTTAGTTGTTGTTGTTAAATGAATATGACATGACACGTTAACACGACATAACTTGATTGTAAATGTGTTAATTTTTGAGGTAAACAACTCCAGGTCATAAACATGCCGACACATGATTGACACAAATAAAAACAAACATGTTTTTACCTTTTATGGAATGCAGAACACATGTGAGGTAGTTAATATGTTAACGTGATATGTTTATAAGTAGTTTCTCAAAAGACTTATTTTTATAGTTTTCAAATACTTAAATATATTATAAATAATAAGGATTGTAATTATTGGTAACTTTTATTGTAGCATGCTAATTATGTGTTATTGTTTCTTAAATGTGTTTGATGAGTTGTGTCAACAATAATGTTAAATGTGTCTTGTCATTCATGTTATTAATTGCTTATATTTTAATATAAACTAAAAATCATAAATTATATTTATTTAATAACAAGTAGTAAAGGTTGGGTTGTTAGTGAAAGTAAAAAGTTGTGTTTAATTAGGTTGTGTAAATGTAAGAGAGGAAAAATAGTTTTTTATTGAAAGGTTGGGTTGAGCGAATATTAAAAGCCTAGTTTGGTTTGCAAGGTCTTGGTTCCAAATTACATTTCAAAGTATATGCTCAAAGGTGGGCCTTATATGAGCCATTTGGTTTTGGGCCTGTTATAATTGGGCCTATCATATGTTTTTTTGGTTATTTTTATGTTATTATATTTAATTATATTTTGTTGTTTTTCTGTGGGCTAATTGATTAGGATGGCATGAAAACAAGAGGAGGGAAAGACAAGCAGTGGCAATATTTCGATTGATACCACCAGAGGAGCAAGAGATGCAAAGATGAAGATAAAAATTAGTTAAAAGTAGGGGAACTGATTATTTTAACACATTTTTATATATTTTTGGAAATCACAAATATAACATAGATTTCAACTTCTAATTTCCAATTAGTTTTAATCATATTTGAGACTTAAAAAGAAAAATGTAACACATATAAAATTAACATACTCATAAATTTGTATCTGGAGAATATGATCATAACAAATTAGAAATAGATATGCACACATTATAATTTTTTTGTGGTACAAAATATGAATAATCCAATGAATAAAGAGGCCCACATTTGAATCAAAAGTCTTCTTGGATGGTGTTTTCTTCTTCGTCATGAAGAAAGTCAAACAAATTTAGATATCCCTGCTATTTTGACTTTTCATGGTTTTGTGGCCATGATTGACAAAAACGTCAACGATATTAGTTCTTGACTTTCAAATTTCTCACCTGTACTTGATATTCTAAATAAATGAATGGGAAATATATTCAAAAAGAGAATGAACCTGTAATTAATAGAAAAGAGAGTAATTAAATAAAAATACATACAAACAACCTTTTGGTGACTAGTGATTAATAATCATCAGAGTTATATATGTATAGGGGAATGCTTATTTAAAAGGTTCATTTTGCCTAAAAAGGCAAAAAAATATTTTGAAAAGCTGAAAAACCGACTTAAATAAATTCCGATTGAATTTATTTTTGAATCATTAGGATCGGCTTGTCGAAACATAAAACACAAACCTTAAATCATAAACAATGAACCCTAATACTAAATTCAAAACTTTAAAAACAAATCCTAAATCTAAATATAAAACCAATAAGGTAAAAACCAAGCCCTAAAACCTAAACTCTAAAACTGGTTGTTAAAGCTAAAACATAAAAAAAGCTGTTATTATAGGGTTCGATGATTACATTCCAATGCAATCGAAATGAGTTCAACCTAAGTTCGTTTCAGCTTTAGACGCCCCTTTAGACGTCGCCTAATTTAGACGTCAATCCTGACGTCTTTTTGGAGTTTTTATACTCCAAAACGACGTCTCTAAGCTGTCAAATCAGTCAAATCAGGTAAGGTCACATCCATTCAGAACTAGTGTCTAAAGACGTCGCTTTCGAGTCTAAAAACTCAAAAAAGACGTCGGAATGAGCGTCTAAAGACCTCTTAAGATGACAGTAGAAAATGGGTCTTAACACTTATTTAGACCCCGACAAAGATGCTAACATGTGAGCTCCTATGTATATTCATGGGACACAAAAGTACTAAAAACGGGCGTATAAAGCGGCGTCTAAAGCAGAAACGGGGGGCTAAATTTCAGTAATTATTTTGGTAAAAAGAGTGTCAACTTTGATTATTTTGGTAATTAACCCTTTTATTTGATCTTCCCTTACTATTAATAGTTAACACCCAAGGAGAACAACTAATATGCTTACTATAAGAAGGCGTCTCATGATTCCATGTTTGATTAACCCGAAAGGACCTATCTCATCTTCTAATGTGTATATATTGTCATCTTGGTGTGCAATGCAAGATTAGTCCTCACATCCCATATAATCGATCTGGTAAGTATCAACACTCAAGAGTAGTAGTGTATGCATGAGATGTTGGGGACTCATGGTGCTTACAAAACATTTTAAACACAATGGAAAAATAAATTTATATCACACAATAGTAAGTTAGTAATCAAGTTTTTCAAGTATTTTGATAAAGTTATTCAAGATTTTTTTGTGTTTTTTTAAAGGCGTTCAACTTTCATTTGGTGTTCTAATTCTATGTAATTTATTCAAAATTTTGTAGTTTTTTTAAGATTTTAATTGAGTCAAATAAAACATATATTAATATTGATTAATAATAAATAATTTTTTTTATAATTAACTTGAAACAGGAGATATTCATGAAGAAAATGAATTCGCGAAACAGTAATAAAGTTTCATGAATTATTTGATTTAAATAAAATTAAGAAAAAATAACCATTAAATAGTAACAAATATTTAGAAATGTTTCATTTGTCTCAATTAATTTCAAAAACGTAAAATGTTTATAACAAATACTTATAAGACTGAAACACTTAATAAATGTTGAGTAACTCAACAAGGTAAAAAAACTGTAGGTGACTATAATGAAAGACTTAGAAAACTTGGTTATTGTCATGTAAAGTTACCCCATAATAAAATCATGAAAACCGTCTTTGATTTTCATCGAAGATATCCCATTAGGATTCCAGTTGCAAAGAATATAAGACGCCTAAGAGACAAGAGTAATAGAAGAACTTGTATTTAAAGAATAAAAACTACCTATGATGTTGTCAACAAAGTAGGGGTGCGTTTTTTAACCCGAACCCAAAGAACCAACCCGAAAAAACCAACCCAAACCTGAAAACTTAGAATGGTTCGGTCCTTGAGTACCCATGAGGTTTGTTCAGGTAAACCCGAAAAACAATACTAGGGTTCTAAGGGGCGGTAACAATCTTTGATTTTCAAAGCTTCTGTAGGTTATGTTATGGTTAAACATTTGAAATTTTTAAGGAAATGTATGTTTTGGTTAAACATGTTTTAATGTTATTTCTTTGAAAAATAGAATATTAGTTTTTCAAATATTACCCGAGAACCGTTTAACCCAACCCGATTAAACCCGAGAACTGAAACCCGAGAGCCAATTAATCTTGAGTTAAATGGTTCAGTTCTTGGTTCCAATTTCATATTACAAAACCCGAATAACCTGACCCGAGAAACCAACCTGAACGACACCCCAAAAACAAAGTGAATGACTTCACTAATAAAAACTAGAGACATCAATGAAAGGTACTGATGTAGAATACATAAAATCACCAAAATGCAAACAAGACAGAATACATAAAATCACCAAAATGCAATCAAGACAAGAAACCACGAGTTCTTTCTTGATCAACAACGACCTCAACACTAGGGGAGAGGGTAGGCGGCTTTGGGTAGTCAATAATCCGATGGGGGTTGTTGTTGAACCATACTACATAGTTCCGGGCAACAACAAAAGCTGCAAAAAAGACATTAGCAATACTACTAGAATTAATGGCTAGGGTTTTCCTTATCAATCTCTATAATCAAGTATTAAGCATTCCAAATGAATAGGTAAATGTTGCATTTAGAGTCACATATTACATTGTTTAAACTTGATGGAAAATTCTTTACTTGTAACATGATTTTCAAAAAATCATGTATATAACTACACGATTTCTAAAGTGACATTGTTACCACTTTAAATTAATCCTAAAAATAAAAGATATCTCAGTCTTTTAATTATTCGTATTTTATTTTTGAACAATTTCTTACACATTAACTGTAATATTCGAGTGTACGTATGGTGTAAATAGATATATACTATCCACATCCTATAATATTCACTCTTATTGTGTTAACTCGCATAATTTTGACAATATCATTCCAAATCATAGTTTTTTAAGTATCTTTATTACATATGTACATCGCTTTCTTCTTTTACATGTATGTGTAAATTCATTCTATCTTAAGAGTTAAAATCAATACAATTTTTGGTTACATTAACAAAAGAAATAAAAGAAGAAATGAGGTAGTTTGTGTACTTTTGGGCTGCATTTCAAGACTTTGGTAATTTTGGGTAAAAATAAGACAACATCATCTAATTAGTTCGAGTAAAAATCTTTTAGGTTTTTTTTTGAGGTGGTACCCCCCTTCACCTTTAAAAGTTTTGTTGATTGTGACTAGGGTATGTTTCTATGTGTTAGAATGTCCTTCATTTTGTTTTATATTGTTCTTTTGAAATGAATAGATTGCTTGAAAAGGCAAGAAATACTCCTATTTCAATGTCTTTCGACGTTAGAAAGCATTTCTATGTGTTCATCCACCTATGAGATTATTTGGGTTCATTCTATCTTACGATTGAATAAGTGTGTTTGTTTGTTTTTTTTCTATTTTACGACCATTCGTATTTTGTGTGAACGTACAAAATGTTATGAAATTTATTTATATATCAGACAAAAGTGTTGATGGAAATATTAAAGCTTTAAAATCAAATTAAGGAAATCAAATTTATCACATTTTTATGAACAAAGTCAATGTGAGTCAATAATTGTAGGTTTTCTAAATTTAAATTGACAGATCGATATGTTTTCCATCTTGATTTTAGGGGATGTTAAAACTACATATTGATAACGTTGCAAACTAAGGATTTTAGTATTTGTTGAATTTACTTTGATGTATTTCAATGTTAATTAAATTACAAACTTAAGTTTTAGTATTTATTTAAGGTGTCCGAGTATAAGAAAATGATCTTTGTAGTCGTTCCATAAAAGAATACAAGTGTGAACATTTGACATTTTTTAACGGTCAACAAATACATTTTAAGTCCGGTCATCCGGATAAACTTAATGGTAAAGAACTATCTATGCATGTTTACCATTTCAAATGAAACTCACCATCCAATCCAAAGACCCACGGTGTAAAATCTTTAGCTTAACTAAAACATAATATTATAAGTGAGATTCAAACATATAACTTTTACATTAAAAGGTCATGCACCAAGTTGTCATCTTTCAAATCAATTGATTTATGGCTATTGTTAGATAATTGACATCTATATGTATTTTGAGTTTATATCGTGTGGAGTCATTTTGATTTTAAACAAAGTTGCTTTTATATATGGCATTTTTTATATTTCTTTTAGTACTTTGTTTTACATTTTGTATTTTTCTGAATTGTAATTCGAGTAATTAAATAATAAAAGTATTTGTTTATTTTGTGAAAGGTGTTCCTACACATATATAGGGAGATGATCAAAAATTAACCATTTTTTATTGCGTTAACCAAATAATTACATCTTATTACTTTGTGGTTCACATAAAAGTTAATCTAAAGGTCTAGGTTTTCCTTTTTTTTTAATTAATGTATGGCTTACTTACATTAATAAAAAAAAGAAGAAAAAACATACACCTTTAAATTTACTTTAACGTGATACCTAAAGTAAAAAAATGCAGTTATTCGCTTAACGTAATAAATATGGGTTAACAAAGAAAACACACCATAAAAAGTAATAAAAACAAATGATAAACGACAAAGAAAAAGAGAAAATGCATTATTTTGTTCAAGAATTTGTTTCAAATAATCATAAAAAAATAACTTACATATCATGAAAAGCTACAAGTTAGCTTTATGTTCTTTTGCTTTTATTATTAATAAATTATTTTCCGTTCGTGTATGCGGTACATAATTTAAAGAAGCCGAAACTTTAGAGTGTTACGACATGCCGGCCCCTCCGGTTTCAAAATCTTCATAAATATATAAAAAAAAATATTTTTTAAAGATATTATGATGTGGGGTCGTTGTTGATGGGATGTGAACAGTGAAATCAATCAAACTGTGATATATCATCTACCTCTTTCAATATCTAACTTTTTAGCATGTATTTCATAAGATCATAATTAGAATGTTTTCGTTTTATAAAATATTAAAAAGGATTGATCATATCAAAGATATGCTAATTTGGTTTGTCTGTTATTTTTCTTTAATTTATGTTACTTTTTATGTTTCGAATGTAGTTTCTCAAAAGCTCCCTTTATCTAGGGTTGCACAAATCGGTTTTTTTTTTTACCAAACCGGTTCGATTTAGAAATCGGTCCAGTTTGGTCTACGGATGGTCAAAACCGGTTTGAGAGATTAATATGTCAAACCTATAGAGACCAGTTCAGATAGATTTGAAACCGTTTTGGAGGGGTTGAAACCGGTTTGGAGGGGTTCGAAACCGGTTTGGGTTGGTTTAGGAACCGGTTTTAAAGGTAAGATCTTGAACGTATGCCAAACCGGCGGTTCGGACCGGTTTGGGAACTGGCTTGGCTGGAACCGGTTTGAGAACTATTGAATACCGGTTTGTAAACCCAAACCGGGTTTTTTTGTTCACCTCTACCTTTATCTAATTATCTCTATCTCTTTCATTTATTTTATTGTTTCGCTAACTCTACTTGGCCTTATGTCTGATTATCCACTCACTTAACATATAACATTGTGTGATATGTCATTCTTATGAAATTAATTATCCATATTGCATTGTCGACATTAACATGATTAAGAATTTTAATGTTCACTAGTCGATATACGTCTCATTTTTCACGATATCAACACAATACCGTCAGTTGAAATAATTCAATATAATAATTATAGGATCCATATTTGTTTATATTAGATTCACAAGACATAAATCACTCAAAATAGTTTTCAACTTTGCATATTGACTCACCCAAATCATATTCGTTTCACAATCCTTAGATAATGTTTGCTTTGCATGAATGTAAAATATATTATAATTTGTTATTATAATGAATAGAAAAGAGTAAATTATGGTTTTGTCCCCTATGGTTTAAGTGGTTTAACTATTTCTACCAAAATGGAATGTTCTGTCAATTCAGCCCCTGTGGTTTGGACAACTAACTATTTTGGCCCCTCAAACTTAACTACTATAATTGTTTTGGCCCAAAACACCAACTATGGTTGGGGTCAAAAACGTTAATTATCGAAACCACAAGGCTTTCTATTTTGGGATGAAATAGTTAAAATACTTAAACCATAAGGACGAAAACCGTAATTTACTCAATAGAAAAAAATATGTTTGTTAATCACGTAGGGACGTAATCGATCATAGTTGGATAATATTGTGTAAATTATTAATTTTCTTTATTTTGAGACAAAGGTATTTTTGTTATGTTTAATTAATTGTATTCTACTCTTTCGTGTTGGTAATAATTTTTTTGATTCCCAAAGAATAATTAAACAAAACATTGAAATAACAATGATTTATTAATTTTCTTTTATCTATTACAATTATTCGTCTATTTCATTCAATCGTTAATAATATTACTCATACCAAACAAACCACTAGAAATATATTTTCCTCTTATGATCAAATAAAAGTTGGTATTTGACTCGTTATTATTTTATACATTAGGGAAAGTGTTTTGACGCAGAGAAAAATATTCTGTTTTATGAAATTATTTTTATAAACATTTTATGTGTTTATATATATATATATATATATATATATATATATATATATATATATATATATAGAGGTTCAAATGTTAACCCTCCCTTATAGCGTTAACCGCTTAACCCTAGCGTTTTTTGCCCGAATCTTAAATTTTTTTTTCATGGTTATTATTATGCAAAAATAGGGGGGTTTCTTTTTTGTGTTTTTGCTAATTCATCACCGTTTGTAAGTTATAGTAAGTGTAAGTTACTTACACTTACTTACATTTACTACATCAGATATGGATTGTAAGTGTAGGATTGTAAGTAAGTGTAAGTAACTTACACTTACAATAACTTCTAAACGGTGATGAATTAGCAAAAACACAAAAAAGAAACCCCCCTATTTTTGCAAAATAAAAACCATGAAAAAAAACAATTTAAGATTCGGGCAAAAAACACTAGGGTTAAGCGGTTAACGCTATAAGGGAGGGTTAACAATGGAACCTTCCTCTATATATATATATATATATTTTCTAGAAGTTATATCCAATTCAGTACAAAAAGTACCATTAAATACAAAAACGTCAATCAATAAATTTTATTCTAAGGTTGTAAGAGTTGTTTAAAATACATCTACATTATGAATTATTAGGCCCTGTAGGGGCCTCGTGAACGGGCGTGGAAAACATGGGTCACGCCCCATGACACCAACCCTCTATACACTGGGGGTGATGGGGGTGAGTGTGAGGGTGTACATGACGTGAGAGGAAGAAGAAAGAGAAAAAGAGCGACAGAGTGATGAAGTGTGTTGATTGTTTACGTGACACATACATGAAATCACTGTTGCCCGAGTACTTTCTAAGTATTACCCGAGTACTCCCGCCTAGGGGCCAGGGTCGAGTACTCTCCGATTACTATTCTAACCTAGGAACGTCTAGCGATTTTTGCAGCCTTGGATGAAATGATGAGACTTTATGAATACACGTAGCCTTATAGAAATGATAGCCACTAATTACCATGTACTCTCATAAAATTCAATAGACTGTCGTTCAACGTGTACCAAATTGATGACATCAACAGTGTTTTGATCATATCAGAGGGTGCATTTTTTAATCAAAATCAGTTAAAAACTTACAAGGTTATTAATTATATTGTTAGCAAAATACACATAAAATCTAAAGGTATAAAATAACTTTTTCATCGAACCTATGCTAATTACAACTACGATTTTTTTTTTTTTTGTCAAAAACACGACGATCTATTGATTAACCTCATGTCATTTGCCAGAGAAACAATTGCTTTTACTGCACGTGTGATATTAATGATTTTTTTAATTTTACATTTTACATATGTTTTTTAATTCCTTTATTATTTTTAAATTAATTTTAAAATTTTGTTTCTTTTATTTTTGTTTTGATTTTTATAACTTTTAAAATACATTATTTACATACTTTTCTATAATTTTAGAAAAATAAACTCCGAGTAGGCAAATGATTTTATACATTTCTATTCCGGTCTCTCACTGATCATATCACTAGTAAACAACCACCACAAAAGCTCACCACATTAACAATATTTAGGAAATAAATAATAATAAAAAAAAGAATATTCAACCGTTTAATATAGTTTACGTACGCGATCGAGGTATACTTTTTCATTGCTAAACGAAGAAAATCATGTTATAAAGTTATTATTAGGGGTTTCTGTAACAAATTGAGACCAAGGAATATAATATGAATATCAAAGTAAATTAAGATATTGATCAAATTATACAATGCATACCTTAATTTGTCACATCAAATGCATTAACTAAAATATGAAGTAATGCATAAGACTATGTCCTATCGATCAAGTAATTATACAGTTAATTATTCAAATAATGTGGAGCATAATTTTTATTGTATTTATATATACTAGATTTAATCCCATAATATGCCAGAAAATGTTCGATAATTATAAATTTTTATTGTATTTATATATACTAGCATTAATCCCATAATATGCCAGAAAATGTTCGATAATTATAAATGCTGTAATATGCATATATATAGCTTCAATAAGAAGATGGATATACTATAATGTATACTATGTAATTAGCTCTTTCTCTATAAAACATCCAGAGCTAATTTCATTAACATGTTTTTTTTAACACCACCACCTAACCCAGGATATCACCGAGCTCGAATACTCGGATCATAGTTAATTTCATTAAAATGCAATTAAAAAAATTTCAATCTAATTATATATATCCCATCCTGCATATTTTCTTTTTGATGAGTATTCAAATTCTAATAAAAACATATTATTAGTTATTAGACACGATTTTACAAAAAAAAAACCAAGGCGAAATAAGGGTTATTGGGAGGTCAGGGGTTTTCCGGTGCAGTTTCCTTCTGGGGTGGTGGTGGGGTCTCAACAAAGGTTATGGTAACTAGACCTTGGTGACATAGCCAGCTGGAAATCAGTGGTTCACACGTTGAGATCAAATGCCGTTCAAAAAAAAAGATAAGAGATAAAAACGAAGTTTTTGACTAAAAATGCGTTAAAAAATGAGAACATTTCAACAAGATTGTGCTTAATTTTTTTTTGAACAGCTAAACAAGTCCTCGGACCTAACAACCCACGCGGTGCGAAGATTGTGCTTAATTAATTAGTAGAACTTTTCTTAAAAAATGAAGTAACTTTTACTTTATTAATTTTCCGGCAAGTGATCCGATAATTGTAGATATTATTAATACATGTAAAATTAAACTAACTTCAGCAAATGAAAATATATAGAAAACAAATGATCTTTCATGTTAAAATGCTTTTATTTGATATTTATTTATTTTCTTTTCATTAAAACTCAAAATGATATAAACCAGTTAAATCAAGGAACATTATATATTTTTTTCCGACATAACCTAGAAAGAATGATAATCAAACACAAGTTTTGCCACCATTGAATTTAAAATTTAGTAATATATTCCATAAAAAAAGACACAAATAATAGTTATAAATTTAAAACTTACAGACATAGTATAATTTTCATGTAGTTACTTAGAAATAACCATAAAATTAACACACGTTTTGTGCCACCATTGAAGTAAAAAATCAGTGAGAAAAATAATCTTCTAAATTCAAAATTCAAACTATACATAAATATATATAGTATAAGTTTGATTGATCATCTAATTAAATAAAAATATAAAACCAGAAGAAAATAAGAACAATGGTCACTAGCTCTTGAAGATCGAGAATAAACATTTACAAAAAAGACAAATATACCCTTGGAAAATTAGATTTCTTGTACTCGTTCTTGGTTATTCATGGATGCATGGTGTTGACACCGACGGAGTTGTGGTGGTGCGACGGACCGGACGGTGGTATGGGCAGCGCCTTTGGAAGAAACCCGTTAACGGCTGCACCACCATACAAATATTTGTGGGACATTCGAGGCCTCGTGGTCTTGAAGAACTGTGAGTTAGCCACCCCACTTGAGGAGCCTTTTGATTTGGTGACACATGAAGATATTAGCATCAAGAACATCAAACATATGAGCAATGAAGGATAGATTGGTCTTTTCACCATTCTCACATCCCCAAAGTTCACCATTTGCAAGTGAGCAGGGGTTGTTTTAGAGGGTAGGGGGTGGGTGGGGGCTGGGAAGATTGAAAGATTTGGTGTGTGTATGGAGATGACTTGTGTATGAAGAATAAGTATTAATGAATAGCAAATGAGACATGAGAAGGGGTGGAAACATGCTCATTAAATGATGGGCCATACTAGTCAAGACTTTTCCATACCATCTATTTAAAATCTCCCTCACTATATATATATATATATATATATATATATATAGGGAGAGGTTCAAATGTTAACCCTCCCTTATAGCGTTAACCGCTTAACCCTAGCGTTTTTTGCCCGAATCCTAAATTTTTTTTTTTCATGGTTTTTATTATGTAAAAAGGGGGGGTTTCTTTTTGTGTTTTTGCTAATTCATCACCGTTTAGAAGTTATTGTAAGTGTAAGTTACTTACACTTACTTACATTTACTGCATCAGATACGGAAATGTAAGTAAGTGTAAGTAACTTACACTTACAATAACTTCTAAACGGTGATGAATTAGCAAAAACACAAAAAAGAAACCCCCCTTATTTTTGCAAAATAAAAACCATGAAAAAAAAAATTTAAGATTCGGGCAAAAAACGCTAGGGTTAAGCGGTTAACGCTATAAGGGAGGGTTAACAATGGAACCTTCCCCTATATATATATATATATATATATATATATATATATATATATATATATATATATATATGGTAAGGATTCGTTGTTAACCCACCTTAATTTAGGTAACCCATTAACCCTCGAAAAAACGTTCAAATCTTCGAAATTTTTTTCATGGTCTTTTTCATACAAAAATAGGGGGCTCATTTTTTAAGTTTTTGTTAATTCACAAGCGTTTAAAAGTTAAACGAAGTGTAAATTTGCGTTAGTGTAATGCAAACTTACACTTCGTTTAACTTCTAAATGCTTGTGAATTAGCAAAAACTTAAAAAAGGAGCCCCTCTATTTTTGTATAAAAAAGACCATGAAAAAAAATTTCCGAACATTTGAACGTTTTTTGCCAAAGTTAATTGGTTACCTCAATTAAGATGGGTTCTTATATGATCCCTTCACTATATATATATAGTGAGATGATCAAATGTTAACCCATGTTTATTGCGTTAAACAAATAATTACATCTTATTACTTTTGAACCCACATTAAACTAATCTAAAGGTGTATGTTTTTTTTCCTTTTTAATTAATGTAGGGTCCACTTACATTAATAAAAAAAACCTAAACCTTTATATTTTCTTTAATGTGAGCCATAAACTAATAAGATGTATTTATTCGGTTAACTCAATAAGAAAGAGTTAACATTCGAACTATCCCCCATATATATATATAGGAATTCTTTCTAATAATAACCAACAAATTGTAAATAACTAAAAGAACCACATTTATAGCCACAAGTTTTAAAGGATATAAAAGTAATTTCAATTGAAAAATAGGGAAAGTTACCTTTATACCCTTCAAATTTGTGGCTAGAAATAGTTATTTTAGTTCTTAACTTAATTATATTGGTTTTCATTTGAACATCCCCTATATATACATACATATATATATATATATAAGTGTTTAAATTATAACTAACTCAGTAACTCTTAAAGCTATAACCTGTCAAAATGAAGCCAAATCTTAGATTTTTTTTAACTTCATTGGAATACATTTAGAACACTATGTTATATTATGAGTTCGTGTAAATTCATCACTGTTTAAAACATATCATCGTTGTAAATTTTTGATTTACAATACTGTAACTGTTTTAGGCCCAAAAATTACAACGATGTAAACTCTCAAACGATGATGAATTTTCGCAAACTCAAAAAAGAACCTAGTGTTTTAAATGTAATACAATGATGTTAAAAAAAATCCAAGATTTTGCTTTATCTTGGCAAAGTTATCCGGCTTATTGCAGTAAAGATTGGTTATTATTTGTTCACAATCATATATATATATAAATTCATTGTATTAAGAACCAACAAATTATAAATAAATAAATAAAATAATTATATTTATACTCACATGATTTAAGGGATATAAAAATAATTCTTTATTTAAAGTATGGAAAGTTACTTGTGTCTAAATGGTTACTTTAGTTCTTAATTAAGAATGATTTTTAATTGAACATCCATATATATATATGAATGAAAAGTAATTATATATAACTTACACTTATTGCGTTAACCCGTATAATTTTGTTAAAATCAAGCCAAATCTTGATTTTTTTTAATAATTATCGTAACACATTTAGAATCTTTTCTTCTTTTATGATTTTGTGTAATTAATCACTGTTTTAGCGATAACAGTGTTGTAAATTTTTTTGTTAAACATTGTTACTGTTTTATACTCAAAACTTACAACAATGTTATCCCTTAAACGGTGATGAATTACACAAAATCATATAAGAAGAAACTGCTTTAAATGTGCTATAAAGATATTAAAAAAAGTATCAAGATTTGACTTAATCTTGGCGGAGTTATACGGATTAACGCAACAAAGAGGGTTATAGTTACTTACATCATATACACACACACACACATATATATATATATGAGGGTTGGATCTACTAATAAAAGTTTGACATGTAAATATTTTAATGCATAATATAGGAATCCAATACAAAACCAAAATCCATTACAAAACCAAAATCCAGAATAAAATATATAATCTAGTATAGGAAAAAACAAAAAAATATAGTACACAAAATTAAAAATTCAGTATAAAAATAAAAATCAAATACAAAAAATATTGAGTATAAAAAAAATTATGTACAAAAAACAAAAATTCAATAAAAAAAAATCTAGTAGAAGAAAATACATAACAAAAAAATCCAGTACAAAAAATAAAAACTTGTACAAAAAATAAGATGGTTAATCCTAAATTATCAGTCATTCATTTTTTTAGAATAAATTACCGAAATAGTTTATGTGGTTTCCTAGTATTTCACTTTTGGTCACTAAGTTTTATAAATTACTCATATGGTGCAAAACTTTAAACATTTGTAACATATATAGTCATTTTGTGCAGGTACTTTGGTCAATTATATGAGGGTATTTTGGTGATATAAGAAACTATATGTCTTACACATGTCTAAAATTTGAAACCATATGAGTAATTTACAAAACTGAAGGGCCAAAAGTGAAATAATAGCAAACCACATAGATCATATCGATAATTTACTCTTTTTTTAGAATATCACATGTCAAACTTGTATTGGTATTTACTCTTTTTAAGCAAAAATCTCTTTATATTTGACATTTCCTTGTGTGTGTATATATATATATAGGGAAGAGTTCAAAAGAAAACTTCTCACTTTTAGGAAAACTAAGAAAACTAAGAAAACTCTTATCAACCAATCAATTTTTTTTAAAAATTCATTATTTTTTATTATTAGTATAGAAATGTTATAAACAAAATTTTTTTTTTAATATAAATATGTAGATTACGAAGTTACGTATATGTAATTTATAAAGTTACATATATGTAATCAATGAGTTATATATATGTAATAACATGAATTACATATATATATATATATATATATATTTCATTTTTGTTAACAAATATAACCTTATAATAAAACAAAATGTAAAAAAAAAACGAAAAGCAAAATTGATTGATAACAATTATGATTAATTTTTTTAGTTTTCTCCAAAATTGTGGTTTTTTTAGAAACTCTCCCATATATATATATATATATTTATTAATTTATATTTATATGTGTGTGTTTGTTATTTTCTAGTATTTTAATTTTTTTATTTACATTTATTTATATTAATTATGTTAATTCTATCATATTAATCTAATATTAAGTCAGGATTTAGGAAAGCTATTCTATCATTGATATATCAATTGATGTGAAAGTTGATATAATTATCCGAGCATGTATATCATTTCTTTTCTATAAGATTAATGATTCAACTCTCACAACAATTAAATGGTACAAAATTTTTATGTACGTTAACAATGTACATATGTTTACACCCTTCTAATAGATATATACATGTATACATACAAAAATATTCGTGTTAAATAAGTTAATCTTATATGACACTTTAAATCATAACATAAACACGACGTGCATGTAAAACTTATTTATCTAAATGGTATATAATTAAATGCTAACAAATTTGTAAATGAGAAAATTTAGCAAATAGCAAATTTCAAAATAAATTCATAATTATTATAATTTAACTTTTGCATGTATATTTAATGCATTAGATAATTATAAAACTCAAAAAGCATGAAAAAAAGGTGTAATAATAATACTTTGTGGTTAATTACATTTCCGTCAACATTACTTTTGTTTATAATTTTCATAATTGCTATACTTTTGATAAACTAGAAACACAATATTCGGTTTCTAGGTATACTTTCTCATACAAATAATAATAAATATTTATTTTATTTATTATATTCATGTACAATAAAAAAGAAAAATACGGTATGAAGACAATAATATACTATTGATATGCTGCAATCAGACACGACAACGAGGGATGAATCTTTATGGGCCGCTATGTCACTGTTTCAGTGTACCCTACACGGCTTCTAAAGTGAGGAACAGAGGGTCTAACCAAATGTTAGGATCCACGTTATCGATTATTAAATAAGGTTTTTTTAACGACAAAAGTCGACTGACTGGCACGTATAAAAAAATTCAAACATCAGTCATATTAAATATATCTAACTAATTCAATATCAACCAGTAAGAAAATACATGCTTATTTAGAAGTAATTGATCATATAAAAAATAAATATTTTCTCATATAAACTAAATTAAGTGTGGCAATGTTGTTGAAAATAATCGGTTCTTTGATGAATATAAATGACTTTAATGTTTAGTGGTCATTTTGTTATATATTGGCATGTAGTAAAACGATATTGAATTATATGGTCATTTTGTTATATATACTCTAATATTACTATTATAAAAACTCCTTATTTGCAACAAAAAATTGTTACGTAATTTTTTGCATTGTAAATTACAACACAACAATGACAAAACCTGGAAAAAAAACCTCCTTAATTTCATGGAGACGAAAACCAAAAAAAAAAAAACCCAAATTTTGTCACAAAAGTCTTGCAATTTGCGATGCATTTTTGACCCACAAGATTTGATCTAATTAATTAACCACCATGTGTAAGAAAAACCTTATTTTCTACTTTAATTTAATTAGAATAATAATAATAATAATAATAATAATAATAATAATAATAATAATAATAATAATAATAATAATAATAATATAAATAGTAATAGCTATAAAAACATATATAAAAGAGATAACTTAATATTTCTGACAACATAAAAACTATAAAATAAACATATGATTGGTGTTCATTTGTTTGAATTGTGTTGTAAAATATAAAAACAAATAAAATAAAAATATGATTAGGGTTGTAATTGCGTCGCAAATGCAAAATACTGTATGATATTGTGATTATGATTACCAAAAAAGATTGTAAATTTTTGCTAGAAAAGTGTCAGAATTTTTAATGTTTTTTTATTGTGTAACAAATTTGTCACAATTTGCGAAATAATTTTGTTGGGGTCATGTTTCTGACTAAGGAACTTACGACCTTTTTTTCGGAAATGCATCGGACAACAAGTATTGTGACAAATAATTGACACAAATTTGCTTTGCTAATTCAATTTTTTTCTTATAGTGCATTAAGAATGATTTAGATAACTAAAAATCCATTTTTTTTAATCTTCTCTAGGATTAAGCGTATATGTCACGATTTTAGAAAGAGACTCGTTTTAAATTAGCAAAAAATTATGACAATTTTGTGACTAAAGTCATTGACCTTTCACTTGCATTTTACCCCTCTTGTACATGTTTCTCTAAAAATATGACATGTATATCATAGATAATCGGAGTTTCATATATATATATGCCTATATAGGGATTTACTCAATTAGGAACCAATAAAATTAAAAGAACCGCAGGAACTAATTACAACCACACGATTTGAAAGCAATTGGGGGAAAAGTAGGGCAAAATAGTAATATTATAAAGAAAGAAGAAGAACGTGTGCACAACGCACGTCTCCACGATCAGAACTAAAATACAGACACCATGGTTCGATTCTATCATAGTTCCATCTTCAGCAAACACGATTTCATTCTCTGTAAGCAAAGAAGATTATTTCCGTACTGCGGTTTTGAAAAAGCATACCAAGAACATCCAGGTACGTCACTAATTTTCAAACGAATTATACCCTCAAATCCGTATAAATTGAATGGTTTTTTCTAAATATATGTATTCTTTTGTAATAACGAGCATCATATATGTCATAAAAATGTCAAATTTAATATAATATACAACATTAATGTAGAAGGATATCATTGTTGAATATTGCACATGACAGGGATAAGACACTATGAAGTTGAGGCAAAAATGTCAAAGATTAAATTTGACCGATGCATTCAAAAGTAAAAAAAGAAAGAAGAAGACCAAAAATTTGACGCAAAAAGTGTCTAAAAAGGCTAATGCTGGTTTGGAAAAAACAAAGAAGGGTGCATGTAATGCACATCCAATACTACGTACGCGAACTAGCCCCAGACCACTCTGCAATGCAATATTTAATCTGAACAGGACACAAAAAGATTGCGTTAGTAGCATGGGTTTTGAGAAAATGCTTTATTTTAAGGTTGATGGGATTCCAACCAAACTAGCATATTATGTTGTAGATATATTTGATCCAATTGAAATGGAACTAAAGGTTGAGAACAACAGAATACCAATCAATATGAAATTGATACATGACATATTTGGGGTACCACATGGAGGCCAATCAATTGATAGTCTAGATGAGTCAGATAAAGAAGAAGACATTACATATGAATGGACAAGCCATTATGCAGAGAAGCAAATTACCCCAAAAGTAGTGATGGAAAACATGGCCTCAAATACATCAGCAGATTTCCATTTCAAAATATACTTCATAATGCTCTTCTGCAACACCATGATCAACTGCAACAAATCAGGAAATTGCAATACCCAGTTGCTAAAATTCATCAACAAAGGGACAAACTTCAAAGATCTTGACTGGTGTGACTACATCTATAGAAAACTAAAAACATGCAAAGAAGGATGGATCAGAGATGACATAGGATGTGTATTCACCGGACCACTGACTTTGCTGACTGTAAGTTTATAAATTACAATCTTATAATTCTATATGAAAACTTGTATTTTAATGTTATGATTATGTTACTAAAGCTTTCTTGACATAACCTAGTTGGCATACCTTCGAGGTACCGAGTGCAACAAAGTGGAAATAAACAAAATGCTATTCCCAATACAAGTATGGACCATGGCAAAAATAAAGCTAAGGGAGGATTTCGAAATAAAAGCTGGTGGGTTTGGACGTGGAGCCTTAGTTGAAAGTGATGATCCAAATAAACTACCATCTGTGGAGGTAAAATAAAAAATGAATAACACATTTTAGTGGTTTAGGTTATGTTTATAGTAGGTAAATATGCATGAAGTATTTGTATAAAATTTACAAACTGTATGTATTAATTTCACACGTTAACTGGTGCATTTGAACAGGAATATATGGTGATGTTGAATAACATGTACGAAAAAATGGAATTTAACCGAGGCATCTTCATCGAAATCGTTGTTGAAGCAAAAAAAGTTTACCCAAATAATCAAACATGGTTGGAGTTGGAAAACAAGATGGGAAAATTGTTCAAGAATGTGGTTACAAACAAAGGAGGAGATGAACATACACCTGACAAATTAGAAAATCATCAATCGGTTGAGCAAAACATATCATCTTCACATGATAATAAAAATCAGAAAGGCACCAGAAATGAAGATTTAGAAAGATCCCCATTAAGTGACTATTGGACCAATGGTGAAATTTTGGAAGAGTTGGAATTAAGCATTCAAAACATCGAGATCAAAAGTTTGACGAAGACAAAAGAAAAAATCCAAATGGAGCCTAGTTTCAGTCTCGAACTTACGCAGGTTTTTGATGAACTTGCAAATGGCAGCAATGAAGATCAAGGAACAAAAATGGGTAATGAGAGTGATATGGATATCCTAGATCATTTACCTTTAAGTGAACGCTTACAGAAGCTTCAAACAAAAACATCTGTAAATCAAAAACGTGCACTTACAAAGGCTGAGATCCTAAGATCACCATATGTGAACAGGGTTGTAGACATTAACCGGGTACCATCAAAGGATGAAGAGAAAGTATGAAAATACCTTTTCCGCCCCATAGGCGACTTGCAGTAAGTATATACTAGTGCATGTGCATAAATATATGAAATTCAATTCAATACATAGTAAAAATAAGTGAAACTTAATACTTAAAATGTAATATTGTATTACTATAGATTAGCAATAACCTAAAAGAATATACAAATACATTTTATATAATTGAATAATGATCATTAAACAATTGCAGGGAATGTGCATTTTCAACAAGTGAGGGATATGCAATTGACAGATTAACATTTGAGAGCTTAGCTCCAAAAAGTTGGGTTGAGGTGAATATAATTGACTGCCGGTCAAAGTTGCTCAATCATGAGGAAACATCAAGGAGCAAAGACTCTCCACATAGATTGTTCTTGACCACGTCCATAATTGTAAGTAAATAATTTAATTAGTAATCGCAATTGTTTTCTTGCTAGCTACTTATCACTTTTAATAATAATATGGTAAATTAACAATGTGCCAGACACCTGGAATGCTAGGAAAAGGAGAAGCAACGGGATAATCAAATTTGTCTCTTTTCCGTGCAAATCTCCTACAACTACTAAATCATCAGCAATATTTGATGACCTTATCTAGATATGATTTGATTTTCTTCCCTGTGATTGATGAAAATCACTATTATTTAATATGTTTTGACATTAAAAACCCATCGATGACAATAATTGACAACATTTGTCAAAATACACCATCATCTACAGGAAGAGAAGGATTGTCAATGATGTGCAATGACATAGGAAAGATCCCATACCAATATGTAAGATTACATATTACATTTTATCCACAAATACCTCCAATACATGTCTTTTATTTTATAATTAAAATTATATTTGACTACATATATTAACATGAGATACATTTACGCTACAGAGATCAATTTTTGGACAATATCTGGAATTGGTTGGACACTCAAAAAGCAACCAAATCCAACAAGTTCAACCAAACAGACTACGATTGAAATGGAGCACTAGTAAAAATACCACTGATTGTGGAATTTTTCTAATGCGCCACATGGAATCGTACAAAGGACAATATGTGCCAACGTGGGATTGCGGGTTTGAGGCAGAAGGGAGAAAACAAACAACCCAAATTAGACGATTAAGGTACAAATATGCAGCAAAATTGCTGCTGTCAGACATAAACTTGCACAAGGATGAAGCGCTAGTTGAGGCAAACCTTATATCAAAGGAACTTGAAAGAAGGAATAAATTGGAGATGGAAGATAAAGATAAGTACAAAAAAACAAGTGATGAAACGGCTATAAACACAAAGAGAAAGAAGTAAAATGTTACCTTGTTAAACATTAGTGGTTTTTTATTTTTTTATTTTTTTTTGTAAAACATCCTGTTATGGTTTTATGAAGATTATATATGCTTTTCTTATACAGGTTGTAAAACAACATTAGGAATTGAATATGAACGTGTATTAAGCCTATATGGCCATATGTACTTCTGAATTAATGCATTCTATCTGTCGTTGCGTATTAATACATTTATTTTTTGGTATGAATTATGAAATTATTCAATGGCAGGAGTGATATTCATACATAAGTTGTTGTGAAGGAATGCATTAAGGTTATTGTTGTTTGTGCAGACATACTTGTATGCTATGTGCATTACATTAATAAAGGTCTAGATGTATATATTAATAATTAGAGACCTAACCTGCATATTTTTAAACTAGTAAAATTAAAAAGCGGTAGACTGCACACCAGAGAAGATATGGGTAGTTCGATTTCGGTTTGTTAGTCTTTGTTTTTAATAATGATGTTTTGTGAAACATCAGAAATGGTTTTATGAATGTTTTATAATACAGTATGTAGTTATGCATTAATGCATTTGTTATTGGTTCTGAATTTTGGCATTATGACATACTAAAATGACAAAAGTGATAATCATCCTTAAAAAAAACGTAAGTAAAGGTCATTGTTGTTCGTGCAGAGATGCTTGGCTGTTATATGCATTAGTGCATAAAAAGAATGGGTCATAATGCAAGTTTTACAAGTCTTGAAGTTCCCATGTGCATTAGTGCACTTAATGCTTATGCATTAATGCAGGTAAAATTAAAGATGTGATGTTGTAGACGAAATTAAGTTCAAATAATGCAAGTTTTACGAGTCTTGAATTTTCCATGTGCATTAGTGCAGGTAATGCTTATATGCATATAATGCAGTTGTGACCTAATTATATGCAGAATACAATGTATGTTTGAATATAAATTTAATGATGTGATGTTGCAGATGAAATAAAGTTCAAATAATAATTTGATGTCACTTAATAAGCAAAAGTATATGTAGAAGGTATATTAAAACAACTACTGAAAAGTTTGAAGTTACACATGACGTACTTTTAAAATCAAAACTGGACACAAACACATTAGACAGCTACCATACGAAATATATGTAGTGCTCATGAAATGTCATCAAGTTCAGGTTGTCTTGATGTGGAACACTTTTGAGTTGTCTTCGATTTCAAGTCTTTCTTTATATTTTTAGGATTTAAGGAACACGCCCTGGAATCATGAAAGACATATTTCTTACATATTTTGCAAGTCCTTGGATTCCTTTTCTTAATATTAGCAACAACTTTCTCACCTGGACCAATCATCCTTTTATTTGTCCCACAACCTTTATTTCTTGCACCTTCAGGAATCTTGATTGAAACCTTTTCTGGAGATGAGACCTCTAGAAATGCCTTGAAAACCTCTTCATTGCTATTTATTTTAGGTTTGTGAGGTATATCAATAAAAATATCATGTTCCATATCTTTCAACTTCTTCACGAACAATGCCAACTTACCAACATCACCACGCAACCTAGATGCACATGACTCAACAATACTAACAGCCTCATAAAACAGATCATCCCTCTCATCATTCTTTATCCGACATCGCTGTTGTTTTCTATAAGTATCATGTGGTAGTGCATCTTTTCTCCAACGATGCAAAACATATCGATCGGGAATTACATCTACACCCAAAAACTTAAACACACAAAAAATGTGTCTGCACAAAAACCCAATTCTATGAAAACTAAGGCAGCTACACTCCATTTTATGTTCATCATGATTAATAACAACCTGCATATAAGAATAACTCAAATTAATTACAATTTAATAATGTATAATCATGAGAAAATATAAACAAAGTATGTATAACCTTAAAATCAGCAATAACATTAGATCTTTTATCCTTGTGCCTAATAACATATACATCACACCCATCTTCATCAGCAAAACTTTTTTGGGCACAGCACCACACGCCTTTCCAGATTTCATTTTGAACATCGATAAAAATTTCATGAGTGTATACCCTAGCAGCAAATCGTTCAATCGGAAGATGTGTCTTGAAAATTGGAGTACTTGTATTTGAATCATGATCAAGTTTCTTTTGACTGAAACGTTGGTCATCCATCGCAGACTCAAAACTAACCATAAACTGTAGAAGTGAGTTATCATAATTCATATACCTCCTAAGAAATGCATTAGAACTCTCAGCCCTGGAGGTTGTTTTCATTAAACAACACAATGGCAAATTCCTAAAGTAAGCTGAGATCCATTTGTCTCGTATTTGGAACATATCATTTAGCCACTTGTTCTCATACAAACTAAATTCATCAATCAATTTATTCCATTGTTCCTCAAACTCAACAGGCGTAAGATGTGTATTCCAAACCAACTTATTAATACGTTTTCTTAAATCAGAATTTGCCAATAGATCACCAGATATCTAAAAACATTGTGAACATTAAATTAAACTATGTAGTAGAAGCATATAACTAACTTTACAATTAAATACACAATAAGTAAAAGTAATTATACCTTCATAGGTAACTTTTCCATCACATGCCACATGCAAAGCCGGTGTGACGATTGAGAAAATATTGATGAAACTGCTACCTTCATTGCTGGATCTTGATCAGTTAGTACTAATTTTGGTTGATTAACATGAGCTTTCAAAAATTTCTCCAATATCCACTTGTAGGATTCAATCGTTTGCTTTTTTATCAAAGCTCCACCAAATGTTACGGTTTTTGTATGATGATCAACACCGGTAAAAGGAACAAACACCATTTTGTACCTAATTAAAAATAGATTAGAAAAATGAATCCATAAATATAAGCAAATAAAAAAAATAAGTACATAAACATGAAAAAAGTTACTTGTTTGTTCTATATGTGGCATCAAATACAAGAACATCCCCAAATACTTGGTAATTAATCTTCGCGACCTCATCAGCCCAAAACAATAAGATCAACTCATTTTGGTCACATTTGAAATCAAATGACAAATCTGGGTCATTTGCCATCCTTTTACTCATCTTGTCAACCAACATTTGTGCATCTCTCTCACCAATATAATGGTTCATATCTCTCCTAAAGTTCCTAAAATCAACAACATTCCCATGCACCCGACTTTGACCACCACTGGACACGGTTCGCATTCTATAAGCAGTACTTGGCCCAGTATTGGTAGTAGACAATGAATAAATGAATTTTTTATGAGCATATTGGAGCTTACGCTTAGCCTTACTAAAATCCTTATTCACATCTTCTAATAAGTTGTGGTTGTGAGCTTCTACAAACTTGTACACACTGTATCTTGAAGTGCCTGGTATAGCTTTGAACTTGACACAAGCCAAACAGTTGGTAACTTTGGTTTTAGTCTTACGTTTAGTAATTCCATCATCATGCCCTTCAATATAATCGAACGATATATTTTTGGACTTCCCAGCTTTATTGCAAACAATATAACGATGAGTGATCTCACCTTTCTTCCTTTTAATGGTTGCTAATCTTGTAGAAAAACCAGAGTGATCTGCATAGCTGTCATAAATCCTCTTGGCTTCTTCAAAAGATGAAAAAACAACACCCTTAATGGGTTTTAATTCATTAAGAACATCAGGTATCCAATATCTATTACCACCAGGAGAATCTATTACATCAACACATGAACTGGCTATTGTTGTTCCATGATTCCCCAAATCTGCATACTCATTCCATCAAACAAACAATAAACTCATGAGATGAAAATCAGATGAAATCAATCACATTCTGAACAATAGCAATTCTAATAATTTTTTTTACAAGACAAAAGTCATCTCAGATAAACACAACGCAGACATCATGAACCATACAACAAAATTGTAAGATGCAGAGTTTTCTTTACAAACCTGTTGCACTTTACGACATAATTACAAAACATAATTCAGATAAAAATTATTATAAAATGTTTTAGACATGCCAGAAAACAGTAAAAAATTGCAAACAAAAAACATACCTTCGCCATCAAATGTCGTCAATTTGAGATCATCTTCTTGACGCTCTAAGTCCATATCAAGCTGATAATTATGGTCATTGTTCACATTACTCTCAATGATTGGATAATTAATAATATTTTCATGAATCGTGGGCTCCAAAACACTCAATTCAGAAACAATTGTGCTGCAATTTTTTGTTGCATTGACGTCACCTCCAAAACTAAAATCATCCTCTGGATCATTAGTGATGATATCATCATTATTAATTTGGAAAGACCCTTGTTCTGGCAAATCATATTCAACATCTGCTTGCATAATCGCACAATCAACCTTTTAATTTCTTCTTTATTCTCCTACATTGGGCATATGCGAGAAAAGAAGCGTGTAATTTAGGGTTGACTATGCGGTTATTTTGTCCTTATAACTGACCCACTAACATTCAATTAGATAATTACCAATTTGTCCCTAATTAAATGAACGAAAAAATACATTTAAAAAAAATAATTAAGAAATGATTGGCTGAAATTGGTTCTTAAGGTTCTTAAAAAGGAAATGGTTATATATATATATATATATAGGGACTTACTCCATTGAGAACCATTATATATTAAGGAACCAAAAGAACTAATTTTTAACCACATATTTTAAGGGTATAAAAGTAATTTCCTTTTAAAATGGTGGAAGTTACTTTTATACCCTTCTAAACTTGTGGCTAAAATTGGTTCTTTTAGTTCTCAAGTTTAAATAGTTCTCATTTGAACATCCCCCTATATATATATATATATATATATATATATATATATATATATAGGATTTGGTTCAAATAAGAACCCTGTGTAATTACGGTAACCCAGTGAACTTTGACAAGAAATGCCCGAATCTTTGGTTTTTTTTTTCCATGGTCTTTATTATACATATTTAGGGGGGGTTTCTTTTTTGTGTTTTGGCTAATTCGCAATGCAAATTGAATTTACATCGGTGTAAAGTTTTTGCACTTTTCTAAATGTTGCGAAATGTAACTCAAATTTACACCGAGGTAAATTCGATTTGCACTGCGAATTAGCCAAAACACAAAGAAGAAACCCCCCCTAAATATGTATAATAAAGACCATGGAAAAAAAAACCAAAGATTCGGGCACATTTGGTCAAAGTTCACTGGGTTACCACAATAACAGTGGGTTACCATTTGAACCTTGCCCTATATATATATATATATATATATATATATATATATATATATATAATTACAAATCTAATCCTATATTATAATAAAGTTAACGGCTGGAAGTGACTTGTAACTGGAAACATAAAAAATAAAAAATCTTAAAGTTGGTAAAGTTTTTGTAAAGATGTATGCAATATAATCTCATGTAGCTATAAACTAAACACGAAGTTTTATTTTAGCAACACTTTATCTTAAAAAATAGAAATTAATTTCAATATATTTTCTTTTTGCTTGAAAGATTGGATTATTTGCAACAAATGTGGCTTCAAGATTATTGCGCTACTGTTGTGTTAGTTCAGCAATTGTATTTGTCGTAGCTTTATACTCAAATTCTATAAATAACCAAGAAACTGTCTTTTGCATATGTGCGGTTCGAAAGGTAAGATTGGACCCCATGTAGATGGCAAATCTAACCTTATACTATCACTAATTACATATATGCTTAAATATATACCAGTAAGATGCTTGCGTGATACGGCGGAAATAAAACATTTAAGTTGCTGATTTTGGCTCGTAAAAAGCATAAACCACACATTTTAATAAAATAAACTCTTTTAATTTAATTTAATATTAATATTTAAGTAATAAAACTATTTTGATAAAAGTCACAATTTAAAATGCCAAATATGATATGACAAATGTAACATAAATGTTAAGAAGTGGTTCATTTGATTTGAGATGATTTCTTTTATAGTTATTCTTTGACACTTTATTTCTTAAAGGTATCAATGTGGGACAAGCTAAAAAGTAAAAATCTCTTTGTTTATGTTTTTTAAAGCTTTGTAAGTTGTACTTAATACTTTAAGAGTTGTAAAACTCTTAATTTTAAGAGTTTTTGGTAAAAGACCATTGTGTTCTTTTAATCTTACTTCTCTAATAAATCAAGGTTTTCTAAGGACACATGGCGCATCCCTAGAGCACCTTGCTCTTCTTTTCCCGCCTAACACATCTTATCTTACTTCTTACTTAACTAATAAATAAATGTTTTATAAGGACATTTGACACATTTCTAGAACACCTTGATGTTCTTTTTTCCGCATCTCTCTCCTATAAATATATCATATATTAAATATTAAATATACTTTTAACGCATTTTAAAATTAAAAATAAGACCTTTTGAAAACATTAAAAATATTTTAATATTAAAAACACACACTTTTTTTTAATAAAAATAATTATGAAATATAGAATTTTTAAAAATAGTTTTGCAAAATGAAATATTTAAAAAAACAAACTTTGAAAAAATTAATGTTTAAAAAATAATATAATTATTTTATTATTTAATCTATGAAATTATATTGAATCATATTAATATATATATTAAAAAGAAAAAAAATTATGTGAAAACAATATACTGTTCATTTATTTACTCATTATAATGCATATTGTACAAGTTTAGACTGAAAGTCTCTTCCTTTTTTATCTCCCACGACCCCCCCCCCCCCCCCCCAACTTTACCACTCCTGCAACCCTACAACCTATGCTACAGCCACCCCTTCAACACCTTTCCCCCAATTCTCACTTCACTAGCCACCAACAATAGCCCTATCATTTGTTTTAAAAAAAAATTTGTTTTCAATTTTATAACTAAGATCTTCACCAATAACGAAGATCCATTTTTCCTTTTTAGTATATATATATATATATATTAATATTCATATTCATATTCATATTATTTTTTTCCTTTTACATTTATAAATCTTGAATTTATGTGTACAAGCTTTTATTGTATATAAATATTTTTATTTTCTTTTCTTAGACTATTACTAAATGTAAAAATCTTCCCTTAGAATATTTGTATGTATACCAAATAATCCTTATATCGGATGGATTGTTCAATGGTTTAACCCATAATTTTTATTCGGTTTAACGATATCATCGCAATGAGTTTCACTTTTTACATAAGATTTCGGATCTTGCTAATATCTATGTTATAATGTGTGGGTTTACATTGAAGAATTTAAGGGTTTATTTGATATGTTTGAGCATATCAGTTCTTGAATATGTTGAATTGGTTTTTCATTCATGTGATGAGGTGTGTTTTCGAGTTTAATATGTGGTTCGTTTCACATCAGTATATAAGACCCGACGCAACGTGCGGGTCCTAAACACTAGTTTTATATTAAAAATCATCTTATATAGTTTAAATTTTTATTAGTAACTATTAGTTAATAATATTTATTTATTCATCTCGTGTAATACACGGGATACTAACCTAATATGTATTATATAGTAACATAGATATAGATTAATTGATACAGTAAATTTGTGCATAATAAAGTAACACTTTGTGAAACTGAATGTAAACATCTGGTCTCATTTGTCTCATTTATTAAAAATAAGTGCATGGGAACTACCATTCAAATTTATAAGATGATATGCATCAAAGTTAGAGGTGGACCATTTATAAAACTAGTTGGTCGCAAACGTCGCACGCTGTTGGATATCAAAAACAAATAAAACACATCGCAACAACTGTAATCTTTTGAAACACCCTAAAGCGTATCGCTTTGTAAAAACGAAAGTTACTTTGTCGTAAAACCAGAATACATACCCATCATAAAAACAAAGGTTAAAAAACTTGAATGCAAGAAATAGCACCAAAAAAAAATGTTAAACATATAAACATTTAGGAAATTAACTTGTTGAATATTTTTTTGTCAATACAAGTATTTAGCAAATTAAGCTCTGTACAAAATAGCCAAAAATTTTAGTATATATAATTGATTGATTAAATAAATTCCGTAATCATTTAATTTTTTTAATTAGTTGATGTGATTGTGATCATACTATAACTCACACTTAAAGCAATAACATGTATAACTTCGTCAAAATCGATCCGAATCTTGTTTTTTCGAACATTATTGCAACATATGTAAAAAATTTTCTTCTTTTATGTTTATTTGTAAATTTGTCATCATTCAAAAATTAACGTTGTTCTAAGAAATGGGAAAATGATACAATAGTCAAAAAAAATGTTCTTTAGAAATTTTCGAATCCTACAGCATACATATATATTTAGAAAAGATAAAGAACACGAGGGGCAAGTGTCATAACAAATTGCCTAATAAGATATTTTGTGTGTATTTCTTGTTCACATTCGAGCCGTTCAAAAGGATCTGCACACAAGTGTAGAATCCAATTATTGTTCATCGCGCTAATTAATCTTGATTTCTCGACTAGTGCAGCCATAACAAAACACACCATTGCGTATACTGTAGCTTCAATCCACGTCGAAATCAACATTTCTTTGTTTTCGTATGTATTGCTGAATTTTAACACGTCTTCTTTCATGCATACTAAGCTTAATTTGTAGAATGATATAACCATATGAGGTGTGACAAGTTGATGAATTTGATACCAAGAACAGTGAATGGTTTCATGCGCTTGGCTTGTTGAAGAAAGTATGTGCTACCGATTAAATTTATTAGCACAAGAAAAGCAAACATAACGACTACTGGTAACATCCTCACAAGAGTTTTTGCATACTTAACTTCCTGAACACTTCTAACCATACTTTTTTCTGGCTTATTGATGTATAATTTATATGACCATGATCTGCCCATCAAGAGATATAACGCGATTGAGCTACAAACAGACGAAATCCCAAAAATGATTGACCATGGTGTTAGAACCAGAAAACAAGCTTGCTTAGTCTCTGAATCACTCCCAGAAGTAACAAATTGCTCCATCAACTCTTGTTCATAAGCATTGCCTTTGAAATCAAGTGATTCATTCCATGGTAACATATCGAGCAGATCTTCCGATCATTAGCAATATTAATCCAAAGTAGAAGAAGGATTGTTGTGTTTCACTTATGCATTTCATTTTGTACTCACTGCATGATCCAGTAATGAGACTGTTAAGCCATGATGGCGTCGAAATCGACAGAAGCCCCATACCCTATATGTTCAACAAACAAGAATATTTCTATCAGTTCATCACATCCAATTAGACTATTGGGTGTGCCAAGGCGCCCCAATCACTCCACGTGTGCGCCACGTAGGCGCCACATAAGCACTCACCACAACCACTCACCCCACCATTTTGGTGGAAATGCCCCATTACCCCACTCACTCCACGTCATCATTCCTTTTTAATTTAATTTTAGATATAATTAATAAAAACAAATTACAAATTAATCAAAAATTACAAACTAATAAAATAAATTAAAAAAAATTACAAACTAATAAAAAAATTAATAAAAAAATTACAAACTAATAAAAAAATACAAATTAATTATCTCTATATTTATTACGAATTTTATCCTTCTCCCGCTCGGCAATTTCGCGGTCGAGCCCGGTTAAGTGGTCGGTGTTGGTGAATAGAAGTTGTAACTCTACCAACCGTTGACGTTCCCGTTTTAATTCGTTAAAGTCACCGATTCGTTGAGATAAGTGTTCTATTCCTTGGTTATAATCCGGGGTCGTTTGAGATGAAGAGCCTCGTCTCGCCCTTGCTCGGTCGGCTTTTGCGCGATCTCTCCCGATCGGACGAGTCAAATCCTCTATCTCGTTGTCGTCCTCTTCTTCTTCTTCGTCGAGATCGTTTAGATTTATATTCACTCGAGCATCCGACGTGCCGGGGCTATCCGTTGACGATGCTTTTGATCGTTTTGAGGCCGACGATTGTACCGTCTCGAGTCGAATCCAGTTCGGACATTTTCTCATAAGCTCCCAACTCCGTTGAAGCGAGAACTGAGTGTTAAACTCTTCCCGGTACTGCTCTTCCGCTTCCCGCTCGATCATCGCGTCGCTTTGGCCGCTCCGACGAGTTTGCCATTTCTGGGAATAAATCCCGTTGAACTTTCTAACCTTTAGGTTCATGTCACGCCATTTGCTAGAGAGCATATCGTTTGTACGATATTCCCCACGACCCATGGCTTGAAAAAATTGATTTCGGATTTTACTCCAAAAGTCCGGTCCTTTTTGGTTACGACCAACAATTGGATCTTCCGACACATCGATCCAAGCTTTTGTAAGTTGAAACTCTTCCTCCGTAGTCCATTTTTCTATGCGGGATGAACCTCCCACAGCAGGTTCGGTATCCGCAGCTTGTTTCCTTCTGTGTCTACGCTTTTCTTTTGGTTGCGTGCTTGGACCGGCATTTGTAACGGGTTGGGTCTCGGGTACAACTTCATCCTGAGATAATTGTGCAAACCCGTGCGGTTGTGGACTCGAACCATAATCGGCGAATGTATAAAACCCTTGTGGGCTTGAATCAAAATTGGGTCGATAACAGTTTGAATCGAAAAAAGGATTCATTGGAGAAGGGGTAAAGACCCAATTCGGAGGTGGCGTGTTAGGGTTTCGGTTTGGTGGAGTGTTTGGGTTATAGTAATTTGGGTTTTGGTTGGGATCCATGAAAATTATTGGGTTGGTTAAGAAAGTTTAAAATGGGAAGAGTGGGTATTTTTTTGTATTGAATGTTAGAAATGAGAAATATTTTTTTGAGTTTAATAGTTGAATGGTTGGTTTAAATAGGTAAAAAAATTTTTTTTTTTTTTCTTTACCTTTCCAACGGTTCAAAAAATTGCCGTTGCAAGCCTTCACGCCCGTTGGTGGAGCCACGCCTTGCCTTCACGCCCCGATCACGCCCTAGGGGGGGCGGTGTGCCACGCCCCTCCACGCCCACTCCCACGCCCCTTCACCCGGCACACCGATAGGTCTTAGTAAGTTTATATGTGTTCTTGATCAAGGCCTTCTTTAGTTGACAATATTATAGACAAGGCCTACGGCCTCCAAATTTTTGGGCCCCCGCCGTTCAAGCTACGTTCGGGTTGTCGTCTATTTATTTATTTTGTTGTTTAGTATATGAAAAATTAGAGAGTTTACTCGTATTTTTAAAAGAGAAAGTTTGGTTAGGCTTCTTTCTTTATAATTAATTACATGTTGTCCCTTTTTTTCATCTTTACTTGACATAGAAATAATTTTTTTAATGGTATGTGTGAAAGATTTTAACGAACCTTCTAGTGGTAATTGGGTAAATAAGCTCATTAATAAAGATGAGCAGAGTTATAAATTATCATCAGTAAGTATTGTATTATTTATTATTCCTTTTTTATATCATTTATAATTATCATATTTTAACTATAATTATGAGTAAAGTTATGCCAACAGAGAAAAATTAACATTTTTTTTATGTTTTAGATTTTTGCGAACCATAATTTTTATCTCATACAAAATATTATTTAAGAAAAGAGCCTCAATTTTTGTATTTGCCTTGCTCTCGAAAAGTTTGAGCCGACCCTATTCTTGATCTTATCTTTTCAAGGAGACATTCATTGAATATTATGTTGTTGTCAATTACTTCACCTAGTAAATTCATGCGCTTAATTGAAGATCATATATATATTTTAATAGTAACACATGAATCTATCTTATATAATAAATAAAGGTTTTTGTATACCACATGTAATGCAATGAAGCATGTTTCATTTTTATTTCCCACCTAAAACTTGGATCATTAACTCATTTATTAACCATCCTTTATTAATAGTGATAATTAATAAATTTGATAAATTATTACTTTAACTTATTTTCTTATATCTAATAAATTATGTATACAAATAAATAATTAAGTTATGAATATATTACACTTTCAATGTAGAAATTTAATAATATGTTTAGAGTATTTGAAAAAAGCAAATACTAAACAAAATAAAATAAAATAAATATATTATAAAACAAATTGTAAACTATATAAATAATAATTTTATTAAAAATGAGAATATTAAAAACCCGAATTATTTCATGTATATTCATATATTTTTATAACAAAATAAAATAAAATAGATATACTATCAAAAAATATCGTAAACTATACAAATAATGATTTTATTAATTATAAGAATATTAAAAACCTAAGTTATTTCACGTATATTTATATATTTTTATATTTTTATAATTTAACTTACTTTTTTCATTAAATAATATAAAACTTTTAAATCTTTTCATTTTTAGGTAAGTTATAAAAACTAAGGACTTATTTATATATTTTACAAACTATGATATAATTACAGCTCATAAAAGTTAATTATTTTTATGTATAGTAATATTATTAAATGTTATTATATAAATATTTTTACTTATTCTGTTAATTATATAATAAAATATGAAAATTAACTTTAATATTCCAATATTTTATTTATTTTTTTTACAACAACTTATTTTAAATTTTATAATTATTTGTTTATAACTCTTAATTTACAAAAATAAAAATAGTTGGTAACATTTATTATCATTTTGTCATTTAGTTTTTGTTTTTTAATATGTATCTATTATTTAATTATTGATATCTATTATTTAATCATGTATTGTGAATTATAAATATGAAAAATAATTTATATATCATTAAGCAAATTAAGTTAATCCGCAATTAGTTATAAAGTTTTTAGTTAAACTTATTTTATTATCTACACTTATATTTAGGTCTCTTAATATCAATAACTTCAAATTATGTTCATTAAAATATTCAACAACAACAACAAGAATAATAGTAATTGTTTTCCATGGATTATTTTTAAATATTTTAAAATATTTAGTTTGATAGGATAATTTGAATATTAAAATACAATATGTATAATTATAAAAAAAATTCAAGTGATTCTTATTTTTTTATAGACATAACTTTTTTATTAAAAAGTATATAACATTTTGTATATTAAACATATGTAACATACGGGATTTAACATATTTCCCATGATAAAATCATCGTAATGACATCATGCAGGAGTTGAATCAATAACCAATTTGTTTGGGAATACAATTTACTAATTTAGGGACGAAAATTCTTAACATGACACAAAAAATATTCGTTTTAGGTTGGCTGACATGACTCATTTTGTTAAATAGCTAATCCCGAACACAACCTATTTCATAAGTGGGATGACGTGTTAACATGTTTAAGAGTTCTAAAAAAAAGATAGTATTTATAATTTAAAGATAAAAAGTGTTATATTTAAAAGTTAAATACTTATATTTTAATTTTATTCTAATTGAACTCTTTCATCTACTCTTTACTTTCAACAATTTCATCTACTCCAATCCTTTCATGAGAGGCCCCGTTCCCCGGAAGTCCCTCGGTTGGTTAAACATCAAAAGCATAGTTCTTAAAATTGTACAATAGTCGTATACTATAGCAGCGGAAATCATTACATAACATTTTCCTTAATAGGAATGCCAGTTTTTGAGTAGGTAGTCCTCATATCTTGCCACGAGCCATCATATCCTTATCATAACTTGCCACGAGTTCTAAGTTCATTTCTTAGAAAAAATTTTATTCATTCATGTCATCACATGACATAATTCAAATACGTTGCATACCTGCTCTCATATCATAATTTCATAACATACATAGCATCATAACATAATTACATAATATACATATCATCATAACATCATTCATACAGTGAAGGAACTTCACCGTCAACTGCTGACCCTGAAATCAAACAGGCTTGTGCAGCACAAGGCTCTTAGACTATCAACCCGAAGTCGATAACTTACACATGCATAAGATTCCATCAACTGGCGACACACAGTCGGCAGGCCTGTTTTTACGCAGGACTTCTTAATCATCATAAGCAAAAGCGGCTCCTTTCACCGCTGTGCTCAAGTTTTGCTCAACCGTAGTTGACAAAACCATAGTTCCTCCTCGACCTCGTCGAGTGTCTTATGTTCCTCCTCGACCTCAGCCGAGTGTCTTATGTTCCTCCTTGACCTCAGTCGAGTGTCTTACATTTCCTCCTCGACCTCAGTCGAGTGTCTTATATAAAAAAAATAATCATTTCTTTCTCAACCGCAGTTGAGACTTAAAAACATTCGTCATATCTCAGCTGAGATTCGTAAAATCATTTATTTCTCAATCATCATTGAGACTTAACGTATTCATTACATCTCAGCTGAAATTCTTAAAATCATTTACTTCTCAACCATAGTTGAGACTTAAAACATTTCTTTATCTAAAAACATATTTTTCCTGAAAACATGCTTTACCTGACCATAATCAGGTTAAAATCACTTTCATACAATAACTTTACACATACATACTGTCATTTTCATAAAATAACTTTGTAACATGCATATCAGCCCAAAGCATTTAAAACAGTTAAACAGGGCTCATAGAACTCACCTGGGTGTCTTAGCTATCCATGGAGTCTAACTTGATTAATAATAAGGATCTTAATCAAGTAAGCCTTTGTATCAATATGTTGAATCTACGCGTGCTTGATCAATGCATCGCTATGTAGTTATAACTATTAAATGATTTAAGAATCATTCATCTTACTACTTATAATTCGTATCAAGTCTAAACCGTATTTGAGGACGTTTAAGTTAATAAAACTTACTTTTAAATCTTACGAAAAACGGCCAGAGTTCCCTTTGTTTTAGTCACATCCGGACAACTCAAGTTGTCTACTTTATAACCAAATCTCAAATAATCAACTCTAAACAATTATTATTCATCCTCAAACACGGCACACGTAATTAAACTAGTAGCAATTAAACATTCTAATAGTTTATAAATAGGCTATACCTTTCGTTCATTCGGTTCACTCAACAACATACGAGTAGCTCAAAACTAGACCAAACGAACTCCGATCGAGGCGATTCAGGTGTCCACGGTTTCGTATCATCAAGCTCTACCTTCTACATCAGTTGACTCCGACCGTCGCTGCTGCTACAGTCGCCGGAAACGCGAACAGCTCACCGGAATCCTTCCGGCAGCACTGTTCTGTTCGGGAGCATAAAAAGTCGACCTCCAGACCTCAAAATCGAAAACCCAACGGTGAAAGTCTTCGATTATGTGTTAAGAAGCTTCAGTTAAAATTTGAGAGCGATCCGACGGTTAGATCTCCGGGGATCGTCCGATCTCCAAGGCTGGTTCCATGGTTTCTTCTCTGCTGCACCCACGATTTTTGTTTCGCCGACTTTGATCGATCGTCATCCCAAAATCTGAATTCTTCACTTATAATTAATTTAAATTTACACTTTGGCCCCTCATCTATGGCCTCCTATTTTTAAAACCCCCTTCAACTTGTCTCACATATTTTTAATATTCACGAGCTTATATCTTGTTCATACTTTATCGTATAACGGTCCCGCTTATTTTAATGTGATCGTAATCACTTCGGGAACGTTTATAAAAATTTCAAACCCAAACGGTCACAGAAAATTTTACACGTTATTAATAGGCTTTATAACGTGTCCATACATTATCAGATATTTTTAACGTTTACATCCTTTTGATCGTAATTACTTTACGAGCGTTTATGTAATTTTTGGACACAAACGGTTACCGAAATTTCGCACGTTTATAAAGAAAAGTTTCAAAATTTTCGGTTGTTACAAGTCTACCCTCCTTACAATAGGTTTCGTCCTCGAAACCTGTTACGTTTCAAACAAATGTGGGTAGAGTCGTTTCATCTTAACCTGTTACAATTCTCCCACGTAGCCTTGGATTCTTTTCGATGTTTCCATTGAATCTTAACTTGTCCGCTCATCTTGTTGCGTAGTTATTTTTTTTTTGTCAATCAATGATCACTGGTTTTTCTATTTAGTGTAGCTTTTCATCAATTTCAATATCAATTAACGGCATATACACTACATCATCTGCTAGACATTTTCTCCGACGTATAAGCCTCACGTATAGGCAAGAAATGAGCACTCTTTATTAATCAGTTTGCAATCACTCAAATAGTATCTCGACATTTTGCCGTGAGAGACAACTTAATAATTAAACCCATAATGATGTGTTCTCACTTCCCTTCTAAGACTTCTGAAGGTTGAACATAACCATAGGGTTTCTGATGTTCCGATTTTTACTTGCGCACATGTCAAACATTTGTTTACGTACTATGCTACATTAAACTTCATACCTGGCCACCAATAAACCTTTCGGAAATCTTGATATGTTTTCGTTGCACCAGGATGAATAGAGTAACGTAACCTATGTGCTTTATCTAAAATCCTTGACCTGTTGCCCTTGTTTCGCAGAACCTACACTTGACCAAATCGGGTCTTAACACCGAACTCATATTCTTCTAAACTTTTAATCTGGTCAAGGATTCATTCGAATCCAACATTTTCTTCCTTTTGTCCTTCCTTCTGTGCATCCTTAAGCTCATTTAGAAAATGTGGTGTTATTACCAAACTGTAAGACTTAACTCGTATAGCAGAGTTTGCAACTTAGAGCATCAGTCACCACATTGACCTCATGGTTTTTAATTTTAGAGTATTCCCATGTTGTGTCAGAATCTTTTTCCTAAGTATCCCTCTTTTGACATTTCTATCTTATCTCTTCATGCTTTAATCAGACGTTGAAGATCATATGGTAACAAGTCGTCTTCCCCTTTAATGTCATACTTTTTAGATATAATAGGTAGCTTATTATGACAATTACTCCTTGTGTCCTTATCCTTTACTAACTTGTATACAGCCACATGTCATATTCTTTAGTTATAATATGCTATACTCTTTAGTGTTTTGTTTTTTTTTTTTTTGATTGTGCTAACATTTCTCATTTGGTCTCTACACACAGTTATCTTTCCTAGCATTAAACCATTTATAGAGCACTCATTGGAAGTTGGTAGTGAGTAGAATTTCTTAACATAACATACATACACATATTAACACATAAGGTTGTCAATGCCTAAAGCCAACCAAATTTACCATTTCATAAGAACGGACCAAACCAAGTCATGTTGTTGTTACAAGATTTCGTTGGTCACATTATAATAAGAATCTTCTTGTTTCCCTCAATAAGAAGGCTTCATCATTTATCTCATCATTTGCCTCATTAAGAGGACTTCATCATTTTCCTTTGTTAAAAAGACTTTATCGTTTGCCTCCCCAAGGGACTACATCATTTGATCCACTTTATGCATGACAATCTTATCATAAAACTTTCCTTTGATAACATACGTATGCACACTATCACATAACAATACTATGAATTTTCTTATACATAAGACAGTGGCAATTATCCTTTATCATTCAGCTTGTACTAATACAAAGTTCTTTAAGTAGTTTCTTGCAACAGATTCAAGACTCTCTTAACACCTGTAACCGTATTAAATCCACCTTTTACAATCTATACTTTAAGCTCCATACATATTCTATACATGTTCAACATCTGTTATCTTGTGAAGACAAGATAGTTCACTAAACGACATCAATGTTGCAACATTTATGTATCCTTTTATAACATAACTAGCATCTAGTTAGAGTTATTAAAATCATCTCTAACATCTTTAACATACCAGTTCTAGGTTCAATTGGTCTTCACCTCACTTCTTGTCAAAAGCAAGTCGTATCATTTCAACCTTTCATAACCTTCGAACTTTCTTGATGGTTTAACATTTCTTTTCATTCGCATTTGACATAAGACTGACTCTAGACTTTACATTCACTTATACCTAATGCTAGGCATGCATTCATTTATTTTCTCTTATCAGTTCCTAATCACACATTTATTACATATGTCGTATAATCGACTTTACTATCTCACTTTCACGTTTAGTAAACATAGGTACAATCCTTAATTCTTAATGTCAACATGTATTCCTCAACCTAGTGAGACCTTGTCAGGATTTAGGATACTAACAAAGCATTATCATTCATGACATAGAGAATAATCTCATCGAATCTCTAGGTCAAATTTTAACTTACATTACCTCAATCGGATGTACTCATCCTTACTTTATAATATTATTCATTCACAAGTGATGAATAATTCTTCCATAAATAAGGTTCCTTGTTCGTTCGTAAGCCCTTTCCATCATTCGTAAGTTAGTTTCATCATTCGTCAGTCAATTGAATCACCTACACATAAACTCAATCACCCGTACTAATTCTCTTCATCCATAATTGATTTCTTTCGTACATAAGAATATACATACATTCCTATCTTCATCACGTTACCGTTGCCCGAATGGTTACACAAAGCGCTGCATCCACCATTGTTGTCCTCCTCACTTTCCATGTATGCTTCATTTCTTGAACCGTCATCATCTTCAAACTACATTTCTACCATTAATCGAACTCTATTTCCATGTTCTAATGGTTTCCTTCCTGATCGACCTTTGAATTAGCACATTTACAATTTCTTAAGGTATGTCATTCAGCGTTAGCTTCCCAATAGCTTCAACGATGTATTCAATGTGACCATAATGCAATTTAGGACATATAAGGTATTCGTATGATAGACAATAATACAAACTCAGTTGTATAGTAAATCATTAATAACAGTGTCCGGAATGTCATTAATCATTTACTTTTTAACCGTGTTTCTATTATTCTCATTCATACCAGTATCCATCTAACGAAACGAACATTCCCAATTGTTTCTATAACTCTTTCAACCTTTCCAATCACATTTTGTTCTTTACCTTCATTGACATCAAATAGTTATAATTCGTTCAGTCATTGAATCCTTCCTTTTATGTCCAAGTCATATGACAGATGAAACCCGAGCATTAGTCATATAGATAAATCCGTAACCGCAGTAGCTAATTGCGGTCACTATTTATCTGCACTCGTGTGTCTAGGGTTTCTTCCACCACATGCTTAGTTCATTTCCTAATAAACATTATTATTACCCATAGTCTAAACAATCCAACATATTCATGCATCTTAACACGTATAGGCACATAAACATGCATCTTTACTTTAACTATATCATATTAACTTTAAGGCACATAAACCTTAAATCTATTTCAAATATATCATAACACAGATTCCTTACTTTAGCAAGACGCTCGTGGCATTGAACTACCTTTAACTGGCTTCCTTAACCTTGATCCCATTCTCAGTTTAAGTTCAGGCATCAGGTTATGCCCGAATCTCTCAAACTATGGCTCTGATACCAACTTGAGAGGCCCCGTTCCCCGGAAGTCCCTCGGTTGGTTAAACATCAAAAGCATAGTTCTTAAAATTGTACAATAGTCGTATACTATAGCAGCGGAAATCATTATATAACATTTTCCTTAATAGGAATGCCAGTTTTTGAGTAGGTAGTCCTCATATCTTGCCACGAGCCATCATATCCTTATCATAACCTGCTCAACCTGACATGCATGTAAAACAAGTCAGCTTTGTGCTGGTGAGTTCTAAGTTCATTTCTTAGAAAAAATTTTATTCATTCATGTCATCACATGACATAATTCAAATACGTTGCATACCTGCTCTCATATCATAATTTCATAACATACATAGCATCATAACATAATTACATAATATACATATCATCATAACATCATTCATACAGTGAAGGAACTTCACCGTCAACTGCTGACCTTGAAATCAAACAGGCTTGTGCAGCACAAGGCTCTTAGACTATCAACCCGAAGTCGATAACTTACACATGCATAAGATTCCATCAACTGGCGACACACAGTCGGCAGGCCTGTTTTAACGCAGGACTTCTTAATCATCATAAGCAAAAGCGGCTCCTTTCACCGCTGTGCTCAAGTTTTGCTCAACCGTAGTTGACAAAACCATAGTTCCTCCTCGACCTCGTCGAGTGTCTTATGTTCCTCCTCGACCTCAGCCGAGTGTCTTATGTTCCTCCTCGACCTCAGTCGAGTGTCTTACATTTCCTCCTCGACCTCAGTCGAGTGTCTTATATAAAAAAAATAATCATTTCTTTCTCAACCGCAGTTGAGACTTAAAAACATTCGTCATATCTCAGCTGAGATTCGTAAAATCATTTATTTCTCAATCATCATTGAGACTTAACGTATTCATTACATCTCAGCTGAAATTCTTAAAATCATTTACTTCTCAACCATAGTTGAGACTTAAAACATTTCTTTATCTAAAAACATATTTTTCCTGAAAACATGCTTTACCTGACCATAATCAGGTTAAAATCACTTTCATACAATAACTTTACACATACATACTGTCATTTTCATAAAATAACTTTGTAACATGCATATCAGCCCAAAGCATTTAAAACAGTTAAACAGGGCTCATAGAACTCACCTGGGTGTCTTAGCTATCCATGGAGTCTAACTTGATTAATAATAAGGATCTTAATCAAGTAAGCCTTTGTATCAATATGTTGAATCTACGCGTGCTTGATCAATGCCTCGCTATGTAGTTATAACTATTAAATGATTTAAGAATCATTCATCTTACTACTTATAATTCGTATCAAGTCTAAACCGTATTTGAGGACGTTTAAGTTAATAAAACTTACTTTTAAATCTTACGAAAAACGGCCAGAGTTCCCTTTGTTTTAGTCACATCCGGACAACTCAAGTTGTCTACTTTATAACCAAATCTCAAATAATCAACTCTAAACAATTATTATTCATCCTCAAACACGGCACACGTAATTAAACTAGTAGCAATTAAACATTCTAATAGTTTATAAATAGGCTATACCTTTCGTTCATTCGGTTCACTCAACAACATACGAGTAGCTCAAAACTAGACCAAACGAACTCCGATCGAGGCGATTCAAGTGTCCACGGTTTCGTATCATCAAGCTCTACCTTCTACATCAGTTGACTCCGACCGTTGCTGCTGCTACAGTCGCCGGAAACGCGAACAGCTCACCGGAATCCTTCCGGCAGCACTGTTCTGTTCGGGAGCATAAAAAGTCGACCTCAAGACCTCAAAATCGAAAACCCAACGGTGAAAGTCTTCGATTATGTGTTAAGAAGCTTCAGTTAAAATTTGAGAGCGATCCGACGGTTAGATCTCCGGGGATCGTCCGATCTTCGAGGCTGGTTCCATGGTTTCTTCTCTGCTGCACCCACGATTTTTGTTTCGCCGACTTTGATCGATCGTCATCCCAAAATCTGAATTCTTCACTTATAATTAATTTAAATTTACACTTTGGCCCCTCATCTATGGCCTCCTATTTTTAAAACCCCCTTCAACTTGTCTCACATATTTTTAATATTCACGAGCTTATATCTTGTTCATACTTTATCGTATAACGGTCCCGCTTATTTTAATGTGATCGTAATCACTTTGGGAACGTTTATAAAAATTTCGAACCCAAACGGTCACAGAAAATTTTACACGTCATTAATAGGCTTTATAACGTGTCCATACATTATCAGATATTTTTAACGTTTACATCCTTTTGATCGTAATTACTTTACGAGCGTTTATGTTATTTTTGGACATAAACGGTTACCGAAATTTCGCACGTTTATAAAAAAAAGTTTCAAAATTTTCGGTTGTTACATTTCATATGCATCCTTTAATCTCAAATTAAATATATAAAACCAACTTTGTATATTGGGAATGAGAGATAAAGAAACAAAAAAACAATACAACTGAAAATTATATTATCACTGACCAGTGCAGAAGCTGTGGTTTGAGATAATGAGCAACCAATAGGCACCGATGTAATTATCCTTAAGAAATAAGAATATCAATGGCATGATGTTTGTTATGCCAACCCATGTTTTTATCAATCCGGAAGCATCTGTGATTCCAAGTTCTCAAACATCGGTTAAATACACGATCAACATCAACACACGATAATTTTCGATTATTCAAGCATTATTTATCACTGTGATGATTAAATAACAAATTATAAATCAAAGACATTACAGTCTAATGGTATCTTGCTGATCGATGGGATATATAAGGCTCAGGAACCAAATGGTCCTGGGTTTGAATCCCACAAGGAGTTTTCTCATAGTATTGAGTTTTCTTCGGAACTGGTGACTTGGTGATGGATATGATTGGGTGATACTGCTGGTAGCAAGATGATATTATAGTAATCCGTCAGTGGTATAAAAATTGGCTGTTAAAAAAAACAAATTATAATGCAACAACAAGCATACCCGGTTAAAATCAGACTTTGAATGGGGTTTGGGGGAAACATAAAGACACAACTTAGTCCTATCTAAAAAGAAGATAGATACTGCTTCGTAGGATGTCACACCCCCACCTCTTGTCACCTGAGATGTTGTCACAGTATACTCTGACATGGTTGCGGAAGCATAGTGGTGATGTCTCAGAGATGAGGTGTGACTTACTTGAACCGATATCACAGCACACAGATTCACTTAAAATAAATATATTACAAGGGTTCGTAAATACATCAACTTAACAGCTAGGTCTATTACACAATCTAGTACATTTAAGTTCAACTAAGTGAAGTGCATCCTCACCATGTCGTCACCGTTGTCCTGCAAAAATGTTGAGTTTAAAACGTCAGCACAAAGCTGGTGAGTTCGACAGTTTATTTAAACAATATGATATGATATGTAAATTCTCAAAAAGTTCAGTTCCGGATAACCATGGGACCCGTATCTAGTTCCTTTCGGACAGTTGTACGTTCACGAAGATACTACCCGTCGGTAAATATCTTAATGCCTCATGATCTTAATGTCTATCACAAACATTAAGAAGTTGTTATGGAAACAGGTACCAAACATTCACACAAGGGGAGATGCAATCGTCCCAGCAAATGGGTTGTCAACCAATAGTACTATCAATGATTCATGTTCGGCCCCATATTGGGTTCACTAGATATAGTTCACGAGATGAGGACTTTTGATACTGTGATAGAGTTACTAACGGCAAAATCCCATGAAATCACACAAAAATCACACAGATATCAGTGATGCATATCATATGTTCAGAAAACAGTTTGCAGAGTTACCCCGATGTTTGTAAGACAGTAAAAGAAAAGGGGTTGTACGAAACTCACTGGATATCTCACTATTGTAGGATCACTTGCAGACTGGTGCTAATGATTTAATTCTGCATTAGTTTAGGTTTGATAAGTTATTTATGTTCCAACTTACTGATTAAATCCTTCTGAACGTCTAATGTCAAAGACATTGCCTTAATAGTCATCAAGCCAATATCAGATTATTAATTATTCATTTTAGTGACATATCATACAATGTATGATAATGTAGGAACGTATACTGATTCAGGTTCCCAATACTAGGTTGATGACACACTTGATTAATCAGTATAACCTCAGATTAACCAAATAGTTAATGTTGTTGATTATAATGCTAAAGCAGTTTCTAGACAGTTTAATGGCTTAGGAATGATTAATCATTGTTATTGATTACCCAAATATCATGGAATATCACAATGTAGTATTAGAATATGTTTAAGATACTAATCTGATTGTTATCATGAACATCAGATAATCGTTCCAATGAGTATGTTAATGATTGTGATTAGTTTGAAACACCCAACTTTCACGTTGCATGTCAAAGATTAATCAAACTAATCACCTACATTGTCATAATCAAAAGGTTTAAACAATTATAACCATTGTTATGATTCCATGCAAACCGGGCATTACAACGGCTCAAAACAAGGAGTTACCCGTTAACAATTCGAGTTTGTCATTTATAATCAATCCTAGCCATCATCTAGGCAATAATCAACAACCCTAACTATATCATTACGTTCAAAATCAAGATTTAATCATTCATAATCAAACCAGAAGGTTTAAGTGAACCATTACCTATCCAGACGGAGTTTTGCTTGCAAACTGATGATCAGAACTTGTTTTAACGCACCTTGATGCGATCTAAACGTCGTGAGGCCTTCAAAATGGAGATTTGATGGTTGAAAGATGAAATTTTCGTGGGGTGGTGGCTGGTACGTCGAGATAGAGATAGAGATTGTGGATAGCGATGAAGATTTGACTTTTTAACCCATTTTCCCGATTTCTGGCATCCAGGCGCATCGCCCCACGCCATAGGGGGAACCGGGGCGTACCGCGCGGCCAAGGGAGGTCTAGATATTTTCGTCGACCTCGCGCGCATCGCCTGGAACCGGCTTGTGGCCCGGGCGTACCGCCCCAGGTGTTTTTCTTCCGTTTTTCGACAGAAACTTCGTTTCGCGATTCCGGACAATCCGTAACTCCGTTTCGTGCACGGTTTTCGCCCACGTTCATCATTTTTCGCATACTATCATCCCATAATAATTTCGGTTGCCAACTCAACGTGGATTTTATGCACGATCAAATGTGCTCAATTCATTGCTGACGTAATTCTTTGTACAAAATTATCACATAGGAGTCACCTGGTTCTAACAAATTATATTCAACATTTCAAAACAAAAGATTGATCACAATGCTATTGATTGGTGATATACACGATGTAAAATTTGTAGATAGGAGTTGGCTTACTATTAAGAGCAACCAAGAAATTCACCATTTTTGTGTTGATGTAACTACAAAAAAAATTAAAATGAAAAACCAAAGATATGTTATGTGTTTCGTTAAATATGTAGAGTTTGTAGCACCAAGCGTACGGAAGCGTGTTACACCGTTGACTTAATGGCTAATGCATACTGATTTAGAATTTACAGTATATTTAACAAAAATATTTTTAACACTATTTACAAAAAATATGGATAACTATTGACTTTGGTTAATATAGGGGTATTAGTACGTAACTAGCTTCGGCCTTCAGTTTTTTCGGTTTAAATTGGATAGAATATGTTCAAAACAAAACAATAAACGATGGATTAGAACCTGAAACCACTTTACACCTACTCTAGTTGACGTTATTAAATGTTTTAGAAAAATAAGAACTAAGTGTAGTTTATAATGTGTTCTATCATATTTAACTAGGGGTTTTTTGTTACGCCACTATAAGAAAAAGGCTCAATAGCGGCGACACTAATAGCGGCGTCGGAGGCCTTTAGCGGCGACAGTAATAGCGGCGACGTGTCGCTGCTAAAAGTGACAAAAAAATGGTGCTTACCTTTCCCTCCTCTCCCTTTTCCCTTTGCCCAAAGTCTTTCTCCTCTCACTTTTCCCTTTGCCTCGCGTTTTCCCTCAGGAACTGCTCCGACAAAGAAAATTCCGACAGGAGCTGCTCCGACATTGCCAATTGCCGCCGATAACGAGCTGCTCCTACATTTCCGACTGCCGTCGCTGCTGCTCTGACATTGCCGACTGCTCGCTGCTGGAGCATCTACTTTGTGGGTCATCATGAGCAACAGCAGATACCTTTGGGATTTACACAGGTAAATTGTTAGATTACTTTGATATGTTTTGACCCATTTGATAAATTGTTATATAACTTTGTTATGTTTTGATAAGTTTCAGATAAATTTGGTATGTTTTGAGCGTTTGGTAATTGTTAGATAACTTTGTTATGTTTTGACCCGTTTAGACATGTTTTAGATAAATTTGGTATGTTTTGAGCGTTTGGTGATTGTTAGATAACTTTGTTATGTTTTGACCCGTTTAGACAAGTTTTAGATAAATTTGGTATGTTTTGACCATTTGGTAAATTGTTAGATAACTTTGTTATGTTTTGACCCGTTTAGAGAAGTTTTAGATAAATTTGGTATGTTTTGAGCGTTTAGTAATTGTTAGATAACTTTGTTATGTTTTGACCCGTTTAGACAAGTTTTAGATAAATTTGGTATGTTTTGATCGTTTGGTAATTGTTAGATAACTTTGTTATGTGTTGAACCATTTATGCAAGTTTTAGAAACTTTGGTATGTTTTAACCATTCGAAAAACGTTTGATAATTTGTTATGGTTTAGCAAAGTTTCATGTTAACTCATTTGATATAGTTTTAAATCGACTTTGGTTTAACGAAATTTATAACCTATTTTATAGGCTCAAATTACAAGTTTGTTTAAAGATCCAAGCTTTATGGAACAATTCTCACACTTCATTGATTTAAAACACAAGAAAGCAAACACAAATGATGAAGATGATTTGGATGAAGCCGACGAATGATTACAAGTTCTTAGTTGATGTACTTGATCCTCTATGTTTTAAACTAGAAACAAAACTATGGATTACTTGTTTTATGCGTATTGTAAACATGATTTGAATGTTTAATTAGGTATTTGAATGGTTTGAATGTTTAATTAGGTATTGGAATGGTTTGAATGCTAATTCTAGTTTATGTATTTTTAGGAGGTGCAAAAACCAGAAAACGCAAATATTAAAGCAGCACCTTTCAAAATGGTTTTTGATCTTTAGCGGCGACTTATAGCATTAGTGGCGATTTTTGTCGCCGCTAATGATTGTCTGAGATGGCCAAACTTGATCAATAGTGGCGACACTTGACCTTTAGTGGCGACAGGCTTTAGCGGCGATTTGGGATCAATACCGGCGTTTTAATAATGGCGACCCTTTAGTGGCGATTTGTCGCCGCTAAAGCCTTTAGGGGCGATTTTCAGGACCTTTAGTAGCGATTTTTGTCGCCACTAAAAGTGTTTTTTCCTGTAGTGCGCGTTGAGTCAAGAATTTAGTATACCAAAATATCAAGAAACTCAACTGAACCTAAGTCATAACAGCTCCTCCTCATTCTAAAAAACCTATAATAAACCGTAAATAAAAATAAATGAAAATAAAAAATCAGGGTCACACAAACACAACTTGATGAAGAGCTAGCCACTCACTTTTGCACCAAAGATTAAAATAAATACTAACAAACATAGCAAACCAATGTTTTAAAAACCGGTTTGAACCGGCCGGTTCGACCGTTTCGACCGTCTGTCGCTTACTAATCCGTTACGAAACTCTCCAGTATTATGTATTTAAAAAAAGGAAAGAAAAAAAAGGTAAAGAAAAGAAGGATGTGTGGACTAAATATTTAACTAAGCATTAGGTGTATTAGATTTAAAATTTTGACCAACGTGTTTTCATTGAATATGCCGAGTGTGTAGCATAAGTGTACGAAAACGTGTTGTAGTTGAACAAATGAGTAATGCGTGTATACTAAGTTATGAATTGGAGTATAATTGTCATTTAAAAACAAATAAAATAGTAAATTACGGTTTTCAACTCCATATTTTAAGCGTTTTAATTATTTCAACCCAATTGTAACACCCCAACTCGGCTAAGACTGACGTGTCATTGTTACAAAAATCAGAATAATTCATATTCCCTATTTAATGAATTTAACCCTAAATAAATACATAGTTTACTAAAGAAATTTAAAAGACCTAATTACATTTTCTTATTTTTAACAATATGATTAAATTCTTTAATCAGATCATCTTCTCTTCACACATCCCCTGACTCCCAAGAATACCTGTTATCAAATAAAAAAAAACAACAAAAATACGGCTGAGCCAAAAATTGCTCAGTAACGGAATAACAACAGTAATGGTGGTGAAATCTGAAAAGGAAAACGATTATAGAGGAGACAAAATATATTGGTGGCAAATTCAGAGGAAGCATTACAAGCATAATGATAAAAAGATAACATATGATAACGAACTGTCAAAACGAACTAACCATACGATTAACACTATCAATTAATCAGAGCAAATACTTATCAAATAAGTTGTATGGTAAGGAGATACTCATTTGAGCACAAAACAAAACAAATGGTGTACACAGACCTGTCGGCCTAATGTACCAAATTGTGAGTTGTATGTGGGCACACACCAACACTCACCAAAACGAAACAATTATCCTAGGACCAGTCCATACGCCTCTTCAAAATTTAGTAGGTGCACAATTGTACTATCAGAGTACTAAATAGAGACGCCGTGAACTAGTCACACCGTCACGGAAAGTGCTACGCCATTGATACCCCAATGACTCACCGGTAGAATCACTTACCGGAGGCTCTGCTAGGGTATCGGAATAGAAACAAATAAAGGATACAACAAATCAATTATCTAAGCAATGGTGCATCAAATAATCTTATAAATCAGTATAACAGAACATGCGATAATGAATACAAATTATATAATTATATCGCATGCAAAACCAATCAGAATTAGAACTAATAGATGCTCGAACACCAAACGGTTTAACATAATGAAACGAATATGAGACAAACAAAATATACTACGAATTAAATAAACGGAATCCGTACCTTATCTAATAAGACGAGACACCTCAATTCAAGTAATCTTCAACCTACAATTTAGTACTATGTTAATAAAATTTACTAAGATTCACATGCGTTCATCATGTTTTGGCGACCGATGCTCTTTGAGTTACTAATTTATTTATCATCTTGGTAATTCGTGTTCACCAACCGTATGTTGTAAAAGCTTTAGAAAATTAAGAGCACGCATTATTTGCTTGTTAAAAGTATCATGTTTATTAAAATTGTTATTAAATCATGTTTATGATGACTTGAATTTGACCCTCTTATTTATTTATTTATTTTTTTGGTAAAACTGATTGTTAATTATTATGTGGCTCATGAACCTATGAATTTCATATTTTGCAATGATCGAAAACAATAATTCATGACTTAGTAAATTAAACCATACTTTGCACAATACTAAACCATATGCATTTCTATAAAAGAGAAGTGATAGCTTAAAACTAATGGTTCTAAAAATGTAAAAGTAGTAACAAATAAATGTTAGAACTTCATAGTAGAAGTTTTATTTCAAGTTTAATTGTTTTTTTCCTCTGACGGATCTAACTATTAGCCATCCATCACGTTAGATTTTTACCAAATGAATTGAATTTTTTATTAGTATGTGTGTTGGTGAATTTAAGTTGAACACATTGTGGTGAATACATTTAACGAACTCATTGTTTTTGTGAATTTACACGGACGACTACGTGATTGATCGCAACATAAGATTGTCAAAACGTAAAGTTTTGGAGGTTTTGGATAGCCAACTGGAAATGAGCCGCGGTTTGCACGACCACGGACACCTGGTCTGAAGTGTACCAAGTCAGATCAACAAGCAACAGCCTTCATATATACTCGTTGTTGCTTCACACGGTTCCAAACGTTGATGTCTTGGTGGCGATTCATTAATTAGCGTCCTCAGATGTGGTTGTGTCCGGTGATTGTAACCAAACATTCGATAAAGATGATGGAAAGTTGCTTATTTGCTATCTCCCGGTTGAATCACAGTCGATTGATTTCTTTTGCCTCATCAGGTGGTCTTAGCTTGAAGAAGAGATAACAATGGTAAAACGATATAATCTTTATTTTAAGATTATGCATGGCCGGGAACATGGAAAGGGATCAACATATTCAATTTTCCAGAATTGATTGCCAGTTACAAAGAATATGCATCGATTGGTTTCAATGGGTTTTAAAGAATTCTTAATTGTGATTAAATCTTTGATTAATTTCCTTACTTTCTTGAATATATATTGTATAGTTTATTAAACCACATTACGTTACGAAAACCGTTATTTACTCTAAACAAATAAATAAAATCGAAGTATACTTAATTTATATTATCTTGAACAATACTTTAAAAACAAGTTGGATATCTATATTGAGTTTAATTAATAGAGGATCACTTGCTTCGGGTTGCTACATCGGTTTCATTTTTTAACTTCAATTAAATAATAGAAAATACCAAACTTTTACAAGATTATATAATTTGCAATAACAGAAATCAATCTCAAGCATCCAAATAGGTAGTGGTTCAAAATGGGACAAATTGTGTACGATTAATTAAACGTTAGGTTATGAGATTTGGTATATTCTTTTTTATTCATTTATGTGTCACGTTAGTATCATATCACATTTCATTAATTAATTTACTTTATCTTATTCAAATACATAAGTAAACCACTTTATATGCTTCCCGTGATATTTTAATGTTTTATTTTAAAAACATTAAAAAAAGATAAAAATAAGCTTACATTTAATATTTTAATAACATAAAAAATAAAATACAACTTCCATTGATATTTAAAAAAACACAAAAATAAAAATAAAACTCAACTAATACTTAAGAAACATTACATGCAGGTCTCAACCGCCAATTTATTTGCTATTTGTATGAATAATCGTTTGTTGAGTTGAAATCGTCTCCTAATTAACACATCAACATATATGACACTCTCTACAAAGTTTTATAATTAGATGATTTTGACCTTCATGACTTTTGTTCAAATCAACTTAATTATCTTGTTATTGGTGTCAACTTTCGACGACGACGAAGCGGATGAAAAACCCATTTGAAGTCTCTAAATGAAAGTATAACTTTAAATGCATAAATAACAAGATATGTAGTTGTTTTTAGAAAAATATATGTAGCACTTAGCCTTTAATTTTTTAGTGACGATACAAATTGATGGTTTGAGAATTGTGGTGCCAACACTAAGTTTTATTTATTTAACTTTAGATAGTCGATCTTTTGTTTAATTTAGATAGTGGGTGAAGAGAGAGGGTGTAAGAGAGGAGGGAGTCATATTTCTCTCCTTGCTAATCCTAGCATTCAGCGGAGTTTGAAAACTTTGTCCGAAAGAGCCGAAAGTCATGGGGAAAAAAATTTTTCCTTCTAAAATTCGGGTCGACGCATTATTATTCGGGTCGAATCAAATAATTTAAAGTTTAAAATATCAAATCTTTGTTCCAATCAAAAATATTTATATGTTTGTATCAAACAAGACATAAAATGTTTAAAACGAAAAGGTGAGTACCCGGAAGAGAATCACAATTCAACGCGACGACCTTTAAGCTCTTTGAACTCATTGATTATACTCTTCGAATCAAATTTCTTAGCAATTTCCTTTGCGAAGACGATTATTGAAATATGTAATGTTCAACAGTTAAGGCTCATTTTAATTTTTAAGGCCCAAAACAAGATTTAAACTCAAGATTGGCTAATGAACAAGATAATAACCGATACTGTGAACCCTTAAAGGTAATGTTAAAACTTACAATATTAGTTCAACTTTATTATTTTTTAAAATCCAAGGAGGCACAAGAATTTTATGAAGAAAAACCGAAAGGGCCGGGCTCAATACCTACAAAATTTTTTCGACAGCAAACTAATATATCGAGACTTCTGTCCAGAAAAACGGCAGGGGCCGAGGCATCCCCAGTCCCCTTAAAACCTCCGCCAATGCCCTCATCCATGTAGGTGTTACATTAGGGATATGACATACCTTAGTCAGTCTTAACAAAAAAAAAAAAAAAAAAAGTAATGTTGCGCATGTAGTGGATGTGGTGTGTCACATTGACAATGTGTTAACCTTAGACTCCCCACAATGGTCAAGCCGCTCGGCCAGCGGGCTTCTTCCCCGTCACCGCATCAGGAGGGAACGCCGCCCCCTGCATAGCGGCCCCCGCCGAATCTCTTCCCACGGCCCCCGCTCCCCGCGTTGAATGGTGAGATTTGATTGGCCCAAAAAAAATAGCCGTTGGTAAACGGCATTTTCATAAAAAAAAAATTAAAACTAAATAAATACTCAACCTTTTTACCCAAAAAACTACCCAAATCTCTTCATCTTTCATCTTTCTCTCTATATTTTTTTAAAAAAAAATTACAAACATGAATCCAAGGCCTAACAATCCCAATCCCGAATTCAACCCGTTCTCATACGATCCTGAATCGCTTTGAAATTTATTGGTTCAACTACAACAAAACCCGAACATCCAACACTTTCAACAACATCCACCAAACTTCCAACCACCTTCAAACTTTCAACCCGGTTTTGCTCCCTACTCCCAACCTTGGTTCGAATATGATTTCGTGTCATTGAATTAACCTGATAACGAGGTCGTGCCGGAGACACAAGACACTCAAAAACGTGAAAAGGGTAAGAAAAACAATCAGCCGGCCGGAACAGGGCCGAGTAGTGGTCCAATGGCACCGAAACAATGGACTCACGATGAAGAAATCGCTCTCGTAAGATGCTACATGGACGAATCCAAGAACAAAACCAAAGGTAAAAACTATTTTACTTAGTTTTATTATTTATTTTTTTATTTTTTTAAAGGGTATAAATTTTTTTACTTACTTTTGGTTAATTAATTTTTTTTAGGTAATTCGCTAAAACGCGAAAATTTTTTGAAAAAAGGTAACCGTTACTTGGCCCAATGTGATGGGCTTCGATGCCGAATACCGCACATATCATCAATTAAATTCAAAGTGGAAGGATATGTACACTAAGTTAACAAAGTTTAGTGGGATCTATAGCAACTGCGCCAACAACCGGAAAAGAGGGATGGGCGACGAGAACGTGTTGAAGTGGGCAGTAAAAGAATACCAATTAAAGAGCAACGGCCAAACGTTTAAACACTACCACGTTTGGGTGGCGATAAAAGACTCGCCAAAATTCCGTGTTCTTTGCCAAGAAGGTAACGAGGTCCAAGGTTCTTCAAAAAGAACCAAAAACTCCGAATAAAACGAGTATTCGCCGGGGGGTTCGACCGCACATACAAATTACGCGGTTAACCTCGAGGATGACGAAGAAGAAGATTAGTTCAACACCCCCCGGAACCGGTTAGACCGACTGGTCGAGATACAACAAAACGAGCTTCCTATTCGAATCGTCAAACCGTCTCCTCTAACCCGACAACAACCGATCTAGCTGATCAACTCCAAGCTTTTGCAACTTTTCAAAAATAAAAACACGAAGATAGGAAAAAAATGCACTAAAAAAAGCTTCAAATTCAAGAAGAGAAAACTCTCCGAGCCGACCTCAGAGCAATGGAGTCTTTGCCTCTCGAAATGCTCGACGACGAAGATCGTGAAATAATGATAAAATTGATAAAGAAGCTCTTTGATAAATATCGTTAAATTTTATTTTTATTTGAATTGTTAGTTTTTTTTCTATGGTTTATTTTATTTAACTTTGCAATGTAACTTTTATTTTATTTGTATTTTTATTTGAATGGTTTAATTAAATCCTAAGGTTTTTACTTTTAGTTTGCAACAAAAAAAATTAAATAAATCAATTAAATTTAAATAATGTTGATGATGTGGAATAGTGGGGAAGGGTTTTCAGTGGGGTGACCATTGTGGGTGTTAAAGGTTTTCAGTAGATTGATAACATGACAGAAAATTTCAGTGAGTAAAGATTTTCAGTGAAATAACCGCTGTGCATAGTCTTAGTAAATGCTAAGACAAAGCTATACTACGAAGGTAATCGTGTGGTAACACTCGCTAAAATAGGCCATATGTTATGTGTTATGTGGGGTAACAACACTTACGGTGCTATGTCATACCCCTGGTGGTATGGTCACATCCCTAGCTTATTTTTTATTCCATCCCAAACTATTAATATTAATATATGTATTAAAAACCAACTAAAATGAATAATAAAGTTTTGTTTTTTCAATTTTAGTCACCAAAGATTTTATATAATATAAAGTTTTGTTTTTTTGATTTTCGTCACTAAAACTTTTAATGTTTTGTTTTTTTGATTTTTACCACTAAAACTTTTATATATTATAAGGTTTTGTTTTTTCGATTTTGCCCACTAAAGCTTTTTAAAGTTTTGTTTTTTCGATTTTGGCTACTAAAACTTTTATATAATATAAAGTTTTGTTTTTTCGATTTTGGCCAATAAAAGTAAAGTTTTGTTTTTTCGATTTTGGTCACTAAAACTTTTATATAATATAAAGTTTTGTTTTTTCGATTTTGGTCACAAAAACTTTTAAAGTTTTGTTTTTTCGAATTTTACCGCTAAAACTTTAATATAATATAAAGTTTTGTTTTTTAGAATTTGGCCACTAAAACTTTTTAAAGTTTTGTTTTTTCGATTTTGACCACTAAAACTTTTATATAATATAAAGTTTTTTTCTTCGATTTTGGCCACTAAAACTTAATTGTAAAGTTTTATTTTTTCGATTTTGGTCACTAAAACTTTTATATAATATAAAGTTTTGTTTTTTCGATTTTGTCCACTAAAACTTTTGAAAGTTTTTTTTTTTTATTTTGGCCACTAAAACTTTTATATAATATAAAGTTTTGTTTTTTCGATTTTGATCACTAAAACTTTTATATAATATAAAGTTTTGTTTATTTAATTTTGGCCACTAAAACTTATAAATTTTATTTTTTCAATTTTGTATAATTTTATGTTTATATATATATAATTGTATAGAGTTTGTGATGAGAGATTTGATTTTGTTATATAACTTATGATTTTGCAAATGATATATAATACACGTTATCGAAAGTATACTGTGATAACCCGCCGCAACGCGCGGTGGGATTAAACCTAGTTTCTAATTACGTTTTAACTCTCAATTAAGGATGTACAAACATAAACCATTAAACAAAATTAATTAATAACCACACTGCCATTGAACCGAATTAACTGTTAATCAAATTTTAAGTGACGGTTATGGTTAAGTTTTTTTATTAACCTATAAATTGGTTATGATTATTGTTAAGAGAGTTATATAAGAAAATGTTAACTGAACCGATACAAAATTTCATCGCAACTTATTTAACTCTAATGTGTGTTATAATTTTCTTTTATTTCTCCACACATATACTAATGTTTTTTTTTTACAATTTATCATTTATTTTAAATATCAAAACCTAATTTAATAAGTGAAGGCTGAGCGTATTTCAAATTGGTTCCGAGAGCACTTGGTTGGGTTCAGTTTCATTTTATTTTAGTCAAACATTGTATAATAATTGAATTTTAAAAAATAAAATAATATAATATAATACAAATTCACCCATGAATGTCACTTAACTTCACTACCTTCTTTTTACTCAAAATGCTACAAGTATAATACGTAGACTTCAACATTCTCCACAATTGAGGGCATTGTGAGAACACAAACAACTATGTCCGGCAAAATGGACAGGTCGGATTGAGTTATGTAACGGGTTAGAACGGATGCGCATTAGGATGAGTGCGGGTCAAGATGAGTTATAAATCAAATATGTTTGGGTTTAAATGGGTCGTTTAAAAAAATCAATTTCGCTCAAGTTAAAATGAGTTGTAACAAAACAAATAGTTTATTTGAATAATTTTTAATGATTTTCTCATTAAATATATTATTGATCATCCTTACCCATTGAAATCCATTGTGAGGAATCAGAGAAGCATAATCATATATTAAGACTCACATTTGATTTCCCCTTGATTTTGCTTGTATGTTTCCACATTTTATATACTATCATTGTTGTGAGCATAACCGAGTAAAAATTTAGTGTAAATTATTGATAATTACTACTGGGATGCCCTTGAGAGTGTAATTAGTCAAACTTGGATTATTATTATAAGATCCAGGTCATAGTTTGGATATTTAAAATCAAATTTGTCTATTACTATAATAATCTAATTCTTTTACAATAGAAGTATTGTGGAGGTTACGGCATTGAAAGTCAACTTTTCATGGCTTTCACCCGTTTGACCTGTTTCCTTTTTGTTAATTTAGTGATTTGACCCACTTTACAGGATAACAACCCGTTTTTCAGTTTAACGGTTGAAATTGCATAAGTTCTAGCATTCAAATCTAAAAAATAATCGATTAAAAATACGTACACAACATGTTTACGTAAGTCGTAATATTGTTAACTTGTTTCAATTTTTAATTTTTATTTAAAGTTCACTAATATCATCAAATATTATATAAACCGAATAAACAGGGGGGATTGCTTCTTTTTTTTTTTTTTTTTTAATTTGTTTTCTTTAGGATAGCCGGTTTTATGCCAATGCGTGGAAGTTGCCAAAAAAAGTAAAAATAAGCTCGTCTTTTTGTGTGATCTGAACTCAAATCATTTAGGTGCCGTTTGATTGAATATGAATCATTAAGTACTGAATAGTTAAGATGTCTGAATGGTTAAGAGAGTCAGAACCATTAAGTGCTGAACATGTTAAGACTGTTGGTTCCACGTATAAATGGAAAATAAAAAATTACCTTTTTTTATAGAAACCCTACAAAATCACCGTCATCACCTTGGTTCTAATTAAAAGGGTCGACCTCATCCCAAGCCTCCAACGCCGTCGCCGCCTCTCCTCCGCCGCAACCCTAGTCTCCACCGCCTCATCACGATATCCTTCGTTGCAACCCTGGCCTCCACCATCGACGTCCGTTAGTTGTGGAGCCGATCGTCGCTGTCGTTGTCACCCTTGGTGGTCGTCACGCTTCGTGGTCGTCACCATTCGGTCGTCGTCGCGGTCGTCACAGCTCGATTCAGATCCAGACTCCACACCTGCGGTGGAGCGGCGATGGTGGAGCAGAGGGCGGCTGTGGTGTCACCCTTCGGTCCACACCAAGTCGGAATCAGACGTCGACTCCATCTACCATCCCCATTCAGACGTGTTTTTCCCATTCAGACTCCACACGAGGTCTGAATCATTTAGACATTGATTCAGACGTTTTTTCCCATTCAGACGTGCTTTTTTCACGAAACAAACGGTCTAAATCTGAACCTTTTAGATTCAGACTCATTCAGACCTATTTAGACCCAGACTCATTCAGACATATTCAAACCCAAACAAACATCCGTCTACATCATAAATAACCAAATTTCAACATCTACTTCATACTCAATCGCCATGGAAATGAACAGCAGCTCGTCTGCAACACCAGAAATCAACCATAACAACACACCGGACTCACAATCAAACTGGGTTATTAGTTTAATTCAGCATAATTTTGATGAATCAGTTTAACAATTTTCAACAGTAATAATCATTTTTCTTTTTAATTTTTATCTTTTCTTTTGAATAAGCTTCATTCCAACAGTTTGCTAGGCAATGGACAACAATGGAGGTTGTGACAAGAAAATTTTTTAAATCCCTAAGTACAATTTTTGTCATTGATGAGCATAATAACATCCACTTGATAGATGATCCATCTGTTATTAAGGTAAATCTTTATCTTTTCATGAATCCGGTACCTGCAAACAATATTTATTAATTGATATTTTCATGTTAAAGCATAATATTATTTATTCATTTATTTTTAAAATGAGTAACCTCATAATCATAGAGTGTTTATCTACTACATCAAACCCTTATTTTTTATAAAAAGAGGCACAATTGGTATCATTGTGCTACAACTTGTTTGATAGCAATATAGCATAATGCTAATTAAGGTGAGAATTAAAATCATATATTCTTTATATACGTATATATTTTTTAATTTAGAATTTTTTTTAGGATTGTCAAAATCAATATAGTACCGCATTAAAAGACTCGTGTGATGAATTGAAGATGTAGATAACTGATTAATGCGCTTAACTTAGACCCTCGTTCACTAGAATGGAGTAGATAATTTTCCTCAAGGGATACAACTTTTGGAAGAAGGTACAAGACTCTTTACTCCTTAAGCTATTATTATCATCCAACAAAGTTAGCCTAATAATTAAGGCTTGATCCCTTCTTCTTATACACCAGGGTTCAAGTCTCACTGTTGACATTTTAATAAATGACAGGTGAATGGATGAATCTTGAGCTAAATCTCGACATCTGAACCAATGAGAGGCGAGGGTTTAGCTATTCCACGGGGTTTCAGAGCATCAAGGGTAAGGTCTCACGGTCGGCAATCTAGGAATCGATCTTAGTTACTAACCACCAGGATAAATGAAGACACTCTGGCGTTAAAAAAAAGCTATTATTCTCTTTAGGGTTTAGTGACATCATGTTGTTATTCTCACACCAGCTAAAATCAACAATCTAATCTAACATCGTTTTCAAAACAATGATTTAACTTTTTTAAAATATAAACTTTAAAAAGTCAAACAGACGAGGGACTAATTGTGAGGAAATAAATGACACCAATAATGAATTTACAAGGATGAAATGATACTTGCCTTACTAGGACTACGCATCAATAAATTATTGTAATTAATGACCATTTTCTTTAGTATTTAATGATTAAGGGTTTCTCATTTGAACCCATATCTATGGTCGCAGGTTTTTCAAAAAAATGACAACGATAGAAATAACGAGCAACTGTCAGATAAATGTACCAATTAGCTCTCGGATATTATAGACGTGAATAGTATAACAAGAGTGTGGAACTTCTTAAACGTTGCATCGACGTATGACCACTTCTTCAATCAACGGTGCTACATTAACTCATTTTCGAGTTAAAAATGACTTGCATGACACTTAATTTTATTTGATATATAAATACTATGATTTGATTATTTTATTTTAGTTTAATAATAACATTCTCTAGCTGAATTTAGAACATTGATCGAGTACTAAAATTATGTGAATGTGGAATTGCAGAAGTCACCCAACCACATAAAGGCATCGACTCTTCTAAAAAAGGTCCAAGTTCAAATTAGAAAAGGTAAGAAATATTTTACATATTGTGTCCTTTATGCATACAATATAGCTATAGCCAGTAAAGTTAAAAAGAGTAAGATACAAGAAACCTTGTTTCTATTCTTGTAGAAAAAAAGGTTGTTTATAGAAAGACCTCCGACTAGGAGTGTTCACGGTCCGGTTCCAAACCGCGAAATCGCCCAAACCGTTCATCAGTTCGGTTTCACATTTGGTTTTTTTCAAACATTCGGTCGATCGGTTTCAAAAGTTTGATACCGTAATAAACGGTTTGGTTTACGGTTTTCATAAAAAACCGGTAGTAAAAAACCGAACCGGACCGTATATGTGTGTGCACGCATATATATAAATATAGATATACATATATACTCATAGATATATCGATACATATATATATATATATATATATATATATATATATATATAGATGTTTATATATATGTGTATACACATATTGAGTTCTTGATTTATTCAAGATTTAAAAAAATACATATGGACTTGGTGTAAATAGTCTGTGTTGAACTATTAAGGTTTGTTTTGATTCAATTTTATTTTTAACTGGATCAAAATCTAAAACCGTAAACCAAACCGTTGATAAGAATAAGAATAACATGTGGCATTCTAAAATATTATATTGAGTTTGTATATGCATGAAGTTTATTAAATTTGAATCCAAACCATATATGCGTACAGCTGGAAAATAATGATTTTATATAATTATGGATGTATTAGTACAAGGAAGAATTGAGAAAATTGTTTCTAAAAGGTGGGTTGATATGTTTATAAAAAAAAGGTAAATTATTGAGATGATCCATGTTTTACAAATTACCCATACGTTTTATGAAACCTCTGAACAAAAAGTGAAATATTAGCAAAATACGTGAACCTTATCATTAATTTGCTCTTAGGTCTTAAAAACAGTATGGTTTTTATTTCATAGTTGTTTTGTAGCAGATGAAATATTGTGTGTCAGTGTGTGGGCTGTGCTGGTTTCACTTCTTGTGCTGGGCTTTTGGGTACATTCGCAGCCCCAATACAATCAGACAAGCGAAGATATGAAAAGTTGAGGGACTAATAATTGAAAATTTCCGGAGGACTGAATTTGATTAGACTACCCACATTAGTGACCCAATACAACTCAATCTTTTATTAAAAAATAGAGTAAATTGTAATTTTGCTTCCTGTGGTTTAAATGAATTTGTCATATTCATACAAATTTTTACTTTTTGCCAATTTGACATTATGGTTTCTATTTTTTGTCATTTTGCTCCACTTAGTTAACTCCATCCAAAAACCCAGTTAAATTCAAGGGTATTTTTGTCATTTTAATTAAACCCTAAACAAAAATAACAACTATATCAATAACTTATGATATTACAAAAATTTCTACACGGTTAAGCAGAAAATTGTTGTGCAGCAAAAGAGAAATGGTCGGTTAAGCATTAAAATACAGTGTAACAAAAAAGAAATGGTGGTCCATGAAACATCCAATGTATACAAACAAAAAAAAGAAATACAAAAAACGGTAGGCTGTTTAAGCATGGATCACTGTTGTGGATCAAAAGGAAAAACAAAAAATGACAATTATACAAATGCAGCAAAAGAAATGCCATTATCGATCACTGGTGTGGATCAAAAGGATAGACTCGCCATAAAGTTGTTGTGATCAACCTTTTTGTAAGGATCTCGAACAAACCAGAGCCTCATTCATGGGAGCGACCGCAGAGGTGAACGATAGCTGAGGGGTGCAACGGGAGCGATGACAGACGGTGCGACGGAAGTGGGTACGACAACGGGAGGAGGGTCACCTGACGGGAGTGACAACCGAAGGATGGTCGATCGAGGGTAGCGACGACCGGAGGAGTAGTATTGCAGGGATACCATAGAGGTGCTTCGCTTTCTGGAAAATTGAATTAGGAAGATGAGTATCTTGGTGGCTGGGCAAGTTTTTTTTGAAGGATATTTTAGGGTTTAATGAAAATGATAAAAATAGGATGGAGTTAACCAGGTGGAGCAAAATAGCAAAAAAAAAAAATGAAAACCATGATGTCAAATTGGCAAAAAATAAGAATTTGGATGACTATGACAAATTAATCCAAACCACATGGAGCAAAATAACAATTTACTCTAATAAATAATTTCTCTCTCTTCTACCTACACAACCCAACATAACTTAATTTTCCACACACATTAAGATCATGGGGTATGCCCCATGGTTCAATCACTCCACCTATGCGCCACATAGGCACCCACCACAACCACTCACTCCACGTCATCATTCTTTTTCCCCTCACCACAACCCTCTTCTTCTCTCCTTCACGCCGTTGCCCCACTCACGAGAGCCCCATCAAGGCCACTCACGCCCACAAGGGGGCGGTGTGCCACGTCCATCATGCCCACTCCCACGCCCACTCAAGGGGCACAACCACCGGTCTAACAACTCAACTCAACTCAAGTTTTATTAATATATTTATTATATAAATATGACTTATAATTGTTTTTAAAATATTAAAAAAATTAATTTATCTTAAAAAGATACGTATTATTTTTCTAAATGGTTACAAACAAACAAGTTGTATTTTTTTAGAAAAAAATGTTTTTTTTAAAAAAAAACTCTTTTTTTGAAAATATCTATGTTTTTAATAAAATTTATGCTGGGATGTTTACAAAAAATTAAATAAACAAGATTATGTGATTATTTTTTTAAAAAGAGTTAAATTATACAAATTATTAAATAAAAATTAAATTGGATTTAAAATTTATTTAAAAAGTTAGGTTGTGACTTGGATTGGTGGAGTGACTTAGGTTGGGGAGTTGGGTTGTGAAAATAGATTTTTCTAATTTTATTTTACAAAAATGGCAACCAACCCATACGTTGGGTAACCAAAGCACATAGTCTTATATCTTATATATCGTGTCATTTGTATGGAAAACAATGCATTTTTCATCTTCGTCACGAACACTCACATGAATTCAATAGTTTAAATCCACACACAAATATATGTATTGTATTCGGTTAAAAACTTAATGTTAAAAAGAAAACTTTTAAACCATATCTGGCCTATTTATTTTTTCCCTTTCTTTTTCCTCTTAAGTCGTGATTACGATCTTGAGAGTTGAGACCAGCAACGCCCAGTCACGAATATTTAGAATGGGGGCGTGATAGGTGCTTGAAGCCTATCACTTTATATGAGGATCACGTCTCACTGGTGAGACCATCCACAGCGGTCACCCCACTGAAAATCCTTCCCCATCGAAATTTCCTGTCACGTCATCACCCCACTGAAAACCACAAAACCCACAGTGGTCACCTTACTGAAAATCCTTTCCCACTGTATGCTTTGGACCTATCAGAAAGTGAGAAACAAAGCTTGGATCAATCACAAATCCAGAAGGGTAGCGGGCAGTGGGGGCTGTGGGGTTCCCGCTGGAAGCCGCTGAAAGGGCCAAGGCCGCTAGGAGGGCGGGGTGACCATTGTGCCCTGATGGCCAGAAGGGCTCAAACTCGAATAAACTACTTAATAAAGTAAACGCAGGCTTCTCTTCATCCCCATTTTATTTGACAATGTTTTCGCGGGAAGACTCTCGAAAACTTTGAGTTGCCGGTTTCTAAGTTCTTGATTTCAAGAAACAAATTCCTGACACGTGATCAGTTCTTGCAAAATAAAAAGATAAACCTTCGATTTGTTCTTGTTTCTTTCCAAAATCATGCCGCAATACATTCAATTCATCTTCCTGTTAACCTCCATCTTCACCTCCACTTCATCATCTCCATCTTCATCCCCAAAAAACCTAACCCTAATCGGCTCTGCACATATCGCCAACAACTCCATCATCCTCACTCAAGAAATCACCGCATGCAATTCTCGATCATATTCTCTAAACGGCAGAATCCTCCATTCTTACCCCATTCGATTCTTCAATTCCTCTTCAAACGCCACCGTTTCATTCTCCACTCGATTCACCTTCAAAATCACCCCACCTCCTCCGCCGTGCATCCCCGGCGACGGTATCGCCTTCCTCATTGCTTCCGATCCCAACTCCCTGCCACATTCCAGTGGGTATATGGGTTTACCTGATTCCCCAATATCCGATCCATTTTTCGCTATTGAGTTGGATACAAGTTTCAATCCGGGTCTTGGAGATATCAACGACAATCATCTTGGTCTTGATGTGAATTCGATCGTTTCAGTCGCGTCAATTGATTTAACGTCACAGGGGGTTTATTTGAAAAGCGGGAAAAGAATTACAGTCTGGATCGAGTACAGAGACCCGGAAAAGATTATCCGGGTTTGGATCGGGTACATGGACTCGAAACCTGAGCATTCGGTTCTTTCTCTTCCAATTGATATCTCCAAGATTCTTAGAGAGTTTATGTATGTGGGGTTTTCTGCTTCTAACGGAAGAGGATCATCAATTCATTCAATCGAAAAGATACAGTTTCACACATTTGAATCTTTAACTCCAAATTTACAAATGGAAACAAGAAGCTCAAGAAGCTGTTTGATTTGTTATCCTGAAGATCCGGTTGTGGAAGATTATGAAATCACGTTATACCATGATAATCATAAAGACAATCGGGTACTTGAATTAGCTTTCGGGTTACTGTTCCTCACTGGTTTTCTGATCATAATTTCCAGTTTAATCATAGTTTATTGCATCTGTTTGAACAAAAGACGAACACTGAGACAACGATTCAGAGATCACCCCCAAATGTATCGGTTTCAAGAAACTGAAATCCCAAAAAAAATCAAATTAGCTGATATCCGATCAGCAACGAAAGGGTTTGACCAAAATCGGATCATCGGTCAAGGTGCATCTTCAATTGTGTACGAAGCTTATCTACCATCTTGCGGGAATGTTGCAGTGAAAAGATTCTGTAAAGTGAATCAATCGATTTCACTCGGTAACCAGTTTGCAACCGAGCTTGCAACAATGGTGGGGTGCTTACGTCACAAGAATTTGGTCCAGCTTCACGGATGGTGTAGTGAAGGGAACGAATTGGTTCTTGTATACGAGTACATGTCGAACGGATCGCTCGACAAGATCCTTCACAAACGATCGAATAACCGACCGTTAACGTTCGAAAAACGACTAAACATCCTACTCGGGATTTCGTCCGCTCTCGTATACTTACACGAGGAATGCGAACGACAAATCATCCATCGCGACGTGAAAACGTGCAACATCATGTTGGACGCGGATTTTAACGCGAAGTTAGGCGACTTCGGGTTGGCTGAGGTTTACGAACGTAGTGCCCGAAAGCGTGACGCCACGCTTCCGGCTGGCACTATGGGATACCTAGCCCCGGAATACGTGTTTTCCGGGGTACCCACTGTGAAAACTGACGTGTATAGTTTCGGGGTGGTGGTGCTAGAGGTGGCGTCAGGGCAGCGGCCAGTAAATGAAGACGGGGTGGTGGTGACAGACTGGATGTGGGATTTGTGGGAAAAAAAGATTTTGATCGCGGGTGCGGACCCGAAGCTGATGGGGAGGTATGATAAGGTTGATATGGAGAGGATGTTGATGGCGGGCTTGATATGCGTGCACCCGAACCATCAGGTTAGACCGACGATGAAGGAGGCGGGCCGGATGTTGCGAGGCGGGATGGTGCCGGAGTTACCGATCAGGAAGCCGATGGTGATGATTCAGTCGGTTATGCCCGAGAGGTCGTCGGAGATGGTGGCTAGGTTTGGTGATGATGAGTCTGAAACGCCCTGGTCTACCCCAAGGACTCATTTTAGTAGATCAAGTTAAATTTCTGTAGTTTTTTTTTTTTTTAAAAAAAGTTTGTAAATTTGTCATGATTTAGGTGGTATCGTTTTGTATATTGATCTTGTGAGTTTTTTAAGGAAAAAAGTAGTAAGCTTTTCCCTTCTTTTATATATTTTTATTTTATTTTATTTTTTGAATTTGAAGTATCAACAAATTGTTCTAAAAAAACACAAACTATAGTTAATGGAATGTGACAATGTTTATTATTTATTTTTTGCATTTGTTTAAGCTAAATTATTGACTACAATTTAAGGGTTTTAACTTTTAATACCGCTTATTAGTTTAAAATTTGGTATGCTTATTTGATACGCTCTGATTCTGCCAATGTAGGTATCAAAAGCCATTTTTCGATTTAAAGACCTTGCTTTATATTGTTTATTTTATTTTATATGATTTAAACCGGTGATTCGATGAACAAGACTACATGAATAATGTTAGTAATGACCCGTTTAGTAAATAAACTAGGTATAGTAATTAAAAACAAATGCATTTACTAAAATAGTTATATTAAACCAGTAAATACCTTGATATTTTTGTGCCCACTTATAAAACAAACAATGTCATTACATCTTAGAAGAAGCAACACATCTTTTTATTGATAATTTCAAACATTTATATGTATATATTAATGATTAAATCCTTAATTACTTAAGAATAATAAAAGTCCAACGCTTTAATCCAATTACAAACCGTATCAACATTGGTACATCTAGTTTCCTAAAAACTGGTTCGATGAACAAGAGTAATGCAATTACATTCTAAATAACCCGTTTATTAAATAAACTAGATATATTAATTTAAAACAAAACGATTCTATTAAATTAGTTATACGAAACAAAAAAAAACGGTGAACACCACCATTAGGCGCTTTTCAGCGACCGGTCCCACAGCCAACATAAGGGAGATAAATCGCATGACTCAAGCTAAATTGAGTGATGACAGACTTTGAACCCTAGACCTTCATTATATACTTTCAATCCCTTACCACTCGTTATATCAAATCAATATATCTTACATGAAGCAACACACCTTATTACATTTTAAAAAAAAAAAAAAAATCTAAACATTCTCTAAATTTACTTCTAAATCTATATTATGTCTATATAAAATCTTAAATCCTTAATCACTTAAAAATGAAACTATTCTAACACATTGATCCGATTACAAACCGTATGAATGTTAGTACATCAAATTACCTAAAGGGCCAAGAGCCAACGATATAAATCTTATAAAATACAACCATAAACGGTATTCAAAATAGATTAAAAATCATTCTAAATTAAAAAAATAAACAGGTACTCAATAGAATCTATTTAACGAACATAAAAGCGAGCAAAGTCTCCTCGTTTCATTATTGGTAAAAATAAAATAAAATAAATAATAATAATTAACGAACCAGACAACTACTGAAATTTCAATTATACCCCTTTACCCTTACACCTAATTGCATTAATTAGCCAATCAACCTGCATGTTACAACCTACACCAGGAAAAAAAATAAAATAAAAAATAAAAAAAAGAAATGGACGGAGAAATAAAGATACAAGACTACCAAAAGTCAATTTTCCCATCTAATTTTGGGTCAACCAAAAAATAAAAAAATAAAAAATAATAACAAGTGAAATTACAATCCTACCCCTGTTCATTGGTAAACAAAGGCAACTAGAAACCCTATCAATCAATCCTCCAAATGGCATTTGAAATTACAAGTCAAATAAGCTATGAAAAAGATCAGTGGTGGGTGAAATTATGTGAGAAGAAAGAAGATTTGTAGGGCTTGGAATGAAATTATTGCCCTCCATATAATTATAATTCCTACTGCTAGTTAACACAGGGCTTAAATCATGAAAAAAATCGTTTCCAATTGGTGAAAAGAAGCTAGATGGGATCGGTGGCAGTGATCCCGGCGCCGGAGACAGAATTCCGGGGAAATAACCCATCTCTACGCCTTCCACCGTCGCCAGATCACCAGTAACAGCTGCTTTTCTACCTTCCGGAGACTTCACCGCCTTCTCTATAGATGCGAATCTGGCCGCCGGCGATACAGCCCCGCCGTCGTCTTGAAAAGCGGAGAAAGACGAACCCACCGGAGATGGAGCAGATGGGCCGGTGAGACGTTGGACTAAAGTCATGAATTCGTTTGGGTTGGTGTGAATTACCTTGGGGGAGACGGTGTAGATGATGACCGGTGGCCGGTGATGTTGTTGGTGCTGATTTTGGAGTTGTGATTGGTGGTGCTGGTGGTGGTGCGGTGCTGGAGCCACCGGTGGTTTTCTGATCTTGTGGGAATCTTTGTGGACTCGTAGTGGTGCCGGACGTGGACCTTGGAGTGACCGGGGTGACTTGCCGCTTGGAAAATCCGGCGAGTCCATTTTGGATATTATTGAGATTTGGGGAAATGAAAGAGAGGGTCCGTATTGGTGGTTCGAGTGTGTGTAGTTGTGGTATTTAATTAGTGAGAGAGAGAGACAAATTGGGTTCACTCGGTCAAACCGGGGTGGGTTGAGATGGAACCCATACATTTCTATTTATGTTTTAGAAGACTAGATCTTCACTCCCTCTATTTGACAATCTCTTTTGTTTTTTCGTCACTCATTTTAGGTTGTTTATATCGTGTGATATGTGAATAAGGCTTATCTAGTTCGATCGTGGCAAAACTAACAATCATATTCAGTAAAATTTTTCAAGTTATTATCAAAGAATAGTCTGATCATGATAATCATACTCAGTATAATTTTAGTAGTTACTCACCAGAAATGAAATGGAAGATAGTGACAAATTTCTAAACAATTTAAATTTAGTTTCCTTAAATGATAAACATGATACATGATTGTTATGACATATACCTTTTTTTTTTACAATAGTAACTCATTTTTTATTCAAGTATAATAAAAGTAATGTTTGTCTTTGTATCATTCTTCTTATAATTTACTGATCAGTGAAACTTTATTAATATGTTATTATGTTTGTTTATTTATTAAGTTCTTAAACACTTACAGTAAGTCTTGAGATATTGTGTTTACTTCTTAGTATTTTCTGAGCAATTAGGATAACACAGATGACTAGTTAATAGTTATCTTAATTTCATTGATCATGAATACATAGATTACTCTTTTTATTTTTATTAACTCAAGTATATATATGATCATCATTTTCTCCTTTATCACTCCTTCACAATTTGACCTCTTTGTTATCATATATGTAAGTTAAGCTTTTGATAGTCTTTTATTTTTGTTTATCTAAACCATTCTTGATTTTAGATTCGTTTATGCATGTTCTGATTATTTTCCATATTTAAGGGGCAATTAAGAACTCTAACCATTTTTTTTTGAATGGCAGAGGGTCTCGTCATGCTATCTTCAGTTATCCTGATGGTTGGTAACCAACATCGATTCCTCGATCGCCGACCGTGATACTGTACCCCCTGTCCCCTGATGCACAAGAACCACATGGAATAGGTAAACCCTCGCCCTTATTGGTTCAGAATCCGAGATTAAACACAAGATTGATTTCCTCACCTGGTATCCATTAAAAGTGTCACCAGTGAGACTTGAAGTCTTGAAACCTGTTCTCTAAGGAGAAAGAGCCCTAACTATATGATCTCTATAGTTTTGTGGCTATTAAAAACCTACATTATACAAACATTGTAGTTTTTGTGGCTATTAAATATATGATCGTTCATATTGAGGTTACTTTACTAACAAACCTATTTTTTTGCTATCAATTTAAAATTTTCTACTTTTTTAATTGGGATTTATAGTTACATTCTTTCATATATATTCAAGATACAATATTTTAAATTTCTACAGGTACATTTATTCATTAGAGTAACCAAAAAACTAAAATTATCACAAATTGGTAGTGTTTAAACCACAAACCTAAACTTCATTGAACTTGTATCTTTAGGTATAATTATTTACCACATGGTGAGCGATTATACAGTTTACAATAACTTAATCAATTAGTAACTACGTGTTAATTCATTCGACTTTTATGTATAGCGCTTCTAAAACCTTATTACTATATGCATTATCTCCATAATTTATTATAAATAACTTGATACACTCTTCTAAGTAAATTTGACAATATGATCCAAAGCAACATTAATGAGCTGGTTTGGTTGAAAATTATTATATTTTGTGTTGAAATAGATAACAACATAACATAAATGGGCTGATATGAGTAACAGCTTAACATAATACAGGTTAAGATAGGTAAATTAAAATCTATGTGAATAGATTCAAATGAGCAAAAATGATTAATAATATATCTAATGAGAAAAAATTGTTAAAGATTGTTAAAATAGACTATTTGTTTAGTTACGTTACATTTTAATTTGAACTAGATTGAAGTTTTTAAAAAAAATACGTATTAGATCTAACCAAACCCAGCCCGACCCAGCTCAATCCAACCAAACTCGCCTATTTTGTCAGGTTTACTTCTAAGAGTTTATGCACTCCAAAAGAGTGATGAGATGCTTCCTATTAAGGCCAATAACTTTTGTGGTAATGAAGGTAATTCTACAAAATAATACCAAACGTTTTTTTTATGTTTAACATGTAGATTGATTTCTATGATTAATCATTAAACATGCATACTAAATAATATCAATAAATTAAAAGATCAGATAAAACCTATGAATCTCGTAGCGTAGTGTTGAATCCTGATATGACTTCTTATGCTTGATCAGATCGAGTTCCCGTTTAGAGTGTATGATGAGGATAGAGTTATAGAGAGACCGTTGAATGTTACGAATTCTTAGGTTATAAATTCATGAGATATTAACATTAGTCATAATTAAAAGCCTTTATCTCCTTATATACACCCAAACAAATCCTAATTAGAATAGTACGAGTAAATACGTTCATCAAATAATTACCTATATAAATAGGTATTTAAGTAATTGATCAATTGACAAATAATCTTGAGTGTCATACAGTAAATATATATTTTAGTCTTACATAACACGCAATTTTCTTGATATTTTCTATAAAGAAGACATTGAAACTTCTATATATCTTTTGTAGGGGCAATGGAGGGCTTTTTGTGCATGTGGGATGTTTTTGTTCATGTTATGATAAGAAAAGGTACAAAAGAAACCATTTTGTTGGTTTAAAGTTGCTATATTTTATATTATGAATTTGCAGGTAATATTCATGAAGAATGCAATGAAATTTTTTGGGCACTATATAATTTCATACATGCATGAGAGTATTTGTTAATTGGCTTTAACTATAGACATGCAAAACGAAGTAGAATTGGTAGCATGTGGACTTGCTACATTAATGGTTTGATGTTGTTGAATTAGTGTAGCAATATTTAATATATAGATTATACTCTAATAGTATGATGTATGAATACTTAATAATAGTGACGGACCTTGAACGTTATGAAAAGAGGACGGAAATTTACGAGATCCAGAATACATGTTAATTTTTTGAAACGAAGGAGACGAAACCAATAGCTTTAACAAAAAATAACTTATCAGCTAAAAAAATAACAAAGGAGGAAAAGAGGGGGCGTGGTTGCCCCCCAGCCCTATAACAACATCGTCCATGCTTAAGAATGTATTTAATATTCTGATAGCAGGAATGAAATATTATCAATCAATTGATTAAATCTTAGATTATTAAAATTTAGTTTGAGGAATTAACCGCTAGTTTATATCGTTCCAATACTTAGGGGCTGTTTGTTTGTATTTGAATGTGTCTGAATCTGAATGGTTCATATTTTGACCGTTTGTTTGGAGGAAAAAAGACATCTGAATGAGGCTCAAGGCCTGAATGGTTCAGACTTGAGATAGAGTCTGAATGAGAAGGAGAGGAGGCTTGGAACGTCAGAATGGATTCCAATCAGCCAGCACCACCGTTGAATGGGTTCCAATCGGCCATGACCACCGTCTGAATAGGGTGCGATTCACTTGAAGGGCGGCGATGGGCGATAACCTCGAATGATGGCCTCTGCGATGGTAGATTGTGATCGATGATGATGACGGCGGAGGAGCCACGATGGTGACTGAGGGTTCTGCGAGGTGTTGGGCGGTGGATGGCGGTGCTGGGCGGAGGTGTTGCAACGGTGGATGGCAGAGCTGCGGGGGAGCTAGGCGGAGGTGCTAGGCGTGGGCTGGGGTGTCTTAACCGGTGCTGCGGATGAGGGTTTCAAAAAAAAAGTTTTTTTCTTTTTTTTTTTATTTTATTTTCATTCAGACGTGCAACCAAACAGTCTTAACCGGTTCAGCACTTAATGGTTCAGACCCTCTTAACCATTCAGACATATTAACCATTCAACACTTAATGATTCAGACCAAACCAAACGACCCCTTAATTGTGTTAGCAAATTTACTAATTTTATTCGAATATTATATATTTTAATTTTTAGTATTTACTGAAATCATTCAATAACTAAGATCAGACAAATAATAATAATAATAATAATAATAATAATAATAATAATAATAATAATAATAATTATTATTATTATTATTATTATTATTATTATTATTATTATTATTATTATTATATACACACATGAACGGTGTCAATTCGCAACTTGACTTTTCTTTTGATTTATTTAAAAATTATACAATAAACTATAAAATAAAATACTCAGCCGGTTTCGTTTTTCAGTGGATATTTGAACAAGTCAATGGTTACCAGTTCTTACAACAACGCGTAAATATACACGCGTTACTTCTAAAAATATGTTTTTTATACATTTTTTTTACCAAATGAGTTCTTATACCAACGCGAAAATATACACACGTGTACTTCTAAAAATATGTCTTTTTTACGTTTTTTATAACCAAATGGCATCGCGAAGTATCGAAGTGTATTGGAATTATTTATGTTCATAACTATTTGAGACATAAAAAGAGGGCCGCTCATAGAAATGAGGTACTTAAACGAACCAAAAAAATGTTTCTAGCGAATACAAATGTTAAAGCAATGGTGTTAAAAAAATGGAAAATCGAACTGTATTTGTAACTGAAAACACTGAATTCTAAATTCGGCTTTCGGCCGTTTATCGATTCCATTTTATTTTGGATTCAGTTTGTTTGGTTTATTCAGTTAAAAGATTAAAGCTAATTCAGATTTAAATTTATTATTTTATTAATAAGATAAAAGGTAGAATTTAATTTATTCGGTTTTTAACCGGTTTATTTGGTTTTAATTGGTTTGTTCGGTATTAACGAAACCGAACCGAACAGCTTCCCGAATTCGGTTCAATTTTCAGATAGGAAAAAAAAATGAAAACTGATTAAATCGAACCGATAAACACCTCTAGTTTAAAGGGCATACTTCAAATGGATTAGTTTTTGTACATCTTAAATCATGTGTTTATAAATAGTTCATTTTAGTTATTTACAACTTGTTGGATATCGTTTGAATGAATCTCTATACATACATATATGTCAAAAAGAGTATGCCCTTTTTTAAATGGGTCTGGGAGGAAGGTCAGGTTTGCCGTTCCTGTGTCGCCCCTGCTTTAAAGTGTTTATGTTATATGATGATGTAAAATGGTCGGCTTATTCAATTTGGAAGTCTTTAAGTAGAACAAAAATTTGGAGCCTTTCACTACTAACACTCTGTAAATATTAGAAAGAATGGAATTTTACTTGAACCTTTCTTGTATTCTTATTCCATCTAGATCTTACAAACCAAAAAAAAAACCACAAGTCCAAAAAAAAAACTCAACCACATATTTTTTTTTTGAAAAATTATGAATCTTATATTTTTGTAAGTTGCTCCTCATTTGCGGTGCACACATATAATGTATATATGTGTGGGCTCTCAAGGGGCCAAAGTAAAATTGCACGAATTTTAACGTTATACTTATTTTGTGAAAATAACGTTAAAAATGTTGGGATGATCAACTTAAACGATAACTTTAAGCCGGAGACTTCTTCGTAGTAGCCTTTCAATCTATCCCAACTGGGATAGGGGTAATGTTTGTGTCTATCTTTCTCACCAGACATTACTGAAAAGTGAGAATATACTGTGTAAGTTTGTTTTTTTGTTTTATATTTTTGGAAGTCCAAACCTATGAAACAATACGATAGATACTATACGTGTATTTTAGGACATGTCCATATGCATTCATTAAATTGCAAGTGTTTTTGAAAGGACTATTAGACCATGGGGTATGCTCGTTGTTCCAACCACTCCACGTAGGCGCCCACCACAACCACCCACTCCACCACTTTGGTGGAAATGCCCCTTGGTTGGCCACAACCACCCACTCCTCTCTTTCTCTGCCTATTTCTCCTATTACCCCACTCACGTCCAACCCTCCATGCCCGCCCACGCCCCAGAGGGGGCGGTGTTCCACGCCCCATTCACGCCCACTCACATGGCACACCGGGCGGTCTTATAAAAAAAATAGGACACATTATTATAGCTATACATGCCATTCTAGCAAATTTTAATATATAATAAAAAGCAAAAAATTTATGTGAGGAAGATTTACTGTTCCTTTTTGTCTAATTACATAAGCATAAGGTACAACACCCATGAGCTTCATTCCTCTTCCTCTCTCAACCTCCCTCTTCCCTTTGTTCTCTCGAACGACATAGATGATCACAGCCTCCACCAGTCCTCCGTTGTCATACCCCCAAATTCCCACGTGCAGTGTCAGACCGCGTGGGTGTGACGTGGCCAGGATCACAGCTCATGGTCATATAGAATGACTCTATATGAGTTACACAACACACAGTTTTGTAAAATAATACAAGTTTCAATAATACGCAGCGGAAAATGTTTAGAATAGCATAAGTAAATAAAAGTTTGCAGCGGAAAATATAGATGGTATCAAACAGTACAAAAGATAATTGTTTTAAGAAAATAACAAATCAAGCCTAGGATTTGAGTCTATATGCATGTCAGACTCCTTAATACTTCCTTGTGCGCATCCTAGCTTGGAATCCATTAGTTACCTGAGAATACATGCGAAAAAGTGTCAACTAAAAAGTTGGTGAGTTCACAGGTTTAGACAGACATAAAATAGTAAACAGACATATACTGGGTATGTTAAGTTGTTTGTGGATCTACGATCCGTGGAGTGTGTCAGTTCATCTTACCGAAACTCGACTGATTCCGTTTGCCTCCGCGGGTCATCGCTGAACCCGACATCAACATCGATATTACACTCGTTATGACCTCCAGTCAGCGTTGTTGCCGAGTGGGGCTAGTCAAACCTAGTAGTACTATGTAATAACGACTCGTTTGTTACACAACTAACAGTAAGGGTAATGAGGACTTGTTGTGATAATAGTTACACTCAAAATAGTTTTTACAACATACCAGTCATATATCTAAAATAGTTGCAATGTAATTCTCACCCCAAGACTTTAGTAAAGATAGTTACAGAGTAAAAGTGGGGCTGTAAACTCACTTGAGTTTGTGTGATGCGTGTTCGTACAAGAACAGAGTAGCTCACCTGCTAGCAGTTACCTATATCACATAGGTGTTATAAGTTTGTGCTCATACATGTGGGTCTCACAGGACCGTGTTAGTGTTTAACAACTCTAAGTTGTTGTGTGGGTCGCGTTGACCGTGTTTGACCGTGTTGACCTAACGACCCGTTGGTGACGGTTTTTGTTCAAGTGCTCGTGTCACGTACATTTTAGTGTCGTGTGATGTGTGCGGATACCAAAGTCACATTCGTGACGTAACTTACTATTTATAGTAAGTTCCTAGTTTAGGAAAGTTCCCAATTTAGGCAAGTCATGCAAGAAATTATATTCCGATTATTCTAATGTGCATATTTAACCTAAGTGAGCATGTTATCACATAGCAAATAGTTTCACTTAGCCGGTTTAGCATGTTTCGCGCTCAAAAGTTTCTAAATATAGAAAGTTCACATAGCACATGATCCTAGTCATCAATAATTTGTTCTAACATGAACCTAGGACTCTTGACATTATCATGGCAACTCGTCTAGACCAAAACAAGTTATTATGAAAGTTTCCATTTATGGAAACTTGTCACAAATGCACATCTTTCCATCATTCTAATGAATCAAAATGACTAATATCATTATGTTAAACCCATATAATCATGTTAATCATACTATAACATCAAGTTCATCAATCGTTAGGAAATTCATAACAAAAAGTTACTATTTTTAGAAATGACGCGTAAATCATGTCTTCTAGCAATTTCAACCAATCAAATGCATCTATAAACATCACCATAGTTTTAAATCATCATTTTATACTTAAATCCTAGATCTAAATACATGCATGTGGTCATTCCATCAATCAATCACATTTTGTAACAATAAAGTTGCTATTTTTAGCAAAAATGCACATAGTCATGATCTTAACAACAATAACCCTTCTAACTCTTGTAAATCATCACAAACATCACTTACAACAACATTTCAATATCAAGAACCATACAAATAGGCTTAGATCATACATGCATGTTACTACAAACACCCATTTCATAGCAAAATCAACAAATCATCATCAAATTCCATCAATGTCATCATAGATCGCCCTAACAACCTCAAATCAGTAGAAATCTCACTAAATAACATATCTACAATCACAAAATTCGTGCTTGAGTGGATGATGGTGTTGCATGTGAGTGATTCATCATGCATGTGGGTTTGGAGGTGATTTTAGGCTACATTAGGCATAGTTGCTACCTTGAGATGCTTCAAATCGATGAGATAAGGCTTGGGGCAGGTTGTAGAGCTCCTGGGACTGACCAATGAAGGGATTCCAACTGCTAGAGAGTGTTGATGATGAGGATGCGCACTTACAATGGCCTCCTTAAGCTCCTAAGCTTCAAGTTCTTCAATCCAAGCTTCCTTAGAGTGCTCCAATGGCTTCCAGCAGGGATTTGCAAGTGAAGGAGAGAGGTTAAGTTGAATTATGGCTCCTAGGGTCGAGAAAGAGGTTATAGGGTGGCTAAGTAATGATTAATCTTGCGTTAAGCAAGATTTTTGCGTGTTAGACTCATCGCGTACCGCGGTGAGGATCTTCGAAGGGCTCCGCGTACCGCGATGGATTTCAGGATTCAAATTGCCCGCCCATCCATCGTTTCTTAGGAGCCCTTAGGAGCCCAATAGGCCCAATTTCGTTGTTTCGAACCGATTTTTGCATATTTCTCGATTACGGACATCGTTTCTCGACATATAAGCATTGTTCTAACTAATTTAGGTTTCCCCAGAACCTAAGTGCAGTGAAAGTGTACTGTGGTTCGTCTAAGTCACCAACGTTCGTTATTCAAGACACGTGCGCGCGTTTTACGATAATTCCTCGAATTGTCAGTGTGTTCGGACTGTTGTGCCACGTGTCACACTAAATATTAACAATTCTAGTGTCACGTATGAAATAAACACATTATTATTAATATAAAGTTAGTGCTGATCTGGAAATTGCGAGGTGTCACATCCGTCCACCCTTACCGCCCCTCCACCATCCGCCGATGTCGTGGACGTAGCCCACCAAGCCCTCACCGTGCTCCAACTACCACAGTTCTATGTTCCATCTCTCTCCCTTCGGTCTAGGATTTCTGGTAAGTAAAAGGGAGTCCACCGTTGGGGTCGGCCAATTCATAAACGCTCTCTCACTAATCTTTGGAATCGCCACTGCATGCTCTCTTAGATCTACACAGTCACCACCAACAGTTTCCCACGATGAACGAGCCGCATCTATTGCTCTTGGTAATCACTTTTTCATTTTTAATCTGCACATGCATATCTATTGATAAAAATGCCTAAACGTTATAAGTTTTAGGTGATAAACTATAGGCGATTCATGGAAAATCATCTTCAGATCATGCTATCTTCATATCTATGCTCTTTGTTTAGGGTTCAATCATGGTTCAAATTAGGTAGGTGCATGTTATTTATCGTTTGAGGTGCCGGATATCGGCTTACATAGTTGCTCTGCTGATGTATGCTACTGAAGAACTGGGATTTGTTCGTCCGGTTCTTAGGCTTTCGCAAGTTAGTCCTGTTTTTGTCATTGCCAATATGTTGGGCAATTTTAGATTACGTCTTTTATAAAAACAATTTTGTGTTTCCAATTGGGTTGCACAACTGGTACCTTCCTCTTGCTGTAAATTAAATTTTTTAGCTTTTTCTTTGCAGGTTTCATGTGTGTATGTCTCTCAATCATGCTTTTATTGTTGATATTGTTGTTGCAAAAGGTATATGTTTTGAGGAATAGATAATGTTTATTTTTTTAGTTTCGTCTGATTAGTTTTTTATTGAATGCAAAATCAATGTGGAGTTGGGTTGCCTGATTGATTTACTAGGCATTGAGGCTTGGAGGAATAACTAGGTTTGAAATATTTTCACTTAACATATTAATAAGGGTTGTCATTTGTATTTGGTAAAACAAAAGAACTTTAAATGTTTGCAGCTTACAACATCATTAACCAAACAAAGTGCAATTGGCAGAACAACTGGATATTAGGGGTTCTATTTCAAAGAGATGATTGGTTAAATCTCACATATGGTTTTGTTTGTGACAAACCAAAAAACTAAATGCGAGTTTCTTTCAGGTTTTTGTTTATTTAGTTTATAATAATTCAAGATTTTAAATGATCTATGTTGTAAAAGGGATGTTTAGAAATCTTTGCAACATTCTTCTCGCCTCATTGAGTTGCATGTACGAGTGGCTCGACACCACAGAGTATCGTCTTGCTTATCCCCTTATTTTGCGAGCTATTTCTTTTAGTTGTGAACCTAATCTAGCTTGAATATGTTCTTCTTAATGTAAAGATTTGTATTTCCTTTTGTTTTTGACAAAATGTCTCTAGCATTTTTTTCGGGGTTGTTGTTGTAAATAGGTTATATCATTTATATCATACACATATGAAAGCAAATAATTAATATCTAAGACCTAATTAAGATAGGTATATTGTTACAGTAAAAAGAATCCAAAATTTTGATTTAGATGAGTTTTTTTTATGTTTGAATTACTTTTAGGAATTATTTTATAGTTTTCGCCTCAAAAATCTTTTCAGCCATTACTCATTAGATCAATTAAACCCGTTTACCCATTTGACCTGCTAGGGACTGTATACTACCCGTAAGAGGTTTGTATGGTGATAGCAGTTACAAGTATTACACTTATATCTGATGCAATCCTACTCTGCTTACTATTGACTCATGCAAAAAAAGTAACTTCAATTCTAAAGGTCCACCTAAGAGATCCTCTAACAGCTTTGTTTATGCAGATTTAGTGATGCGTGGATTTTAATATTAAAAACATATTTCACATCATTCTTATTTGCAAATTCCATGTGTTTAACATTTCTCTAATGTTTTTTTTCTATATAGAACGTTGCCTTGACAACGGACATCTGTTGTGCTTTCCCTCTTGATTATAAGGGATGGAACCTAGATCCTCAAGTAAAAGAAGGGTGGCAGACTCCAAAATTAACACTTCCTAAAATCCACACCAATCAAGAGTACAAAGAAATAGTTTTGGGTTGGTGTTTTCAAGTTCCCCAATGTCACACCCCCAAATTCCCACACGTGGTGTCAGTCCACGTGGGTGTGACGTGGCCATAATCACAGCTCAAGGTCATATAGAACACTTCTATATGCGTTTACAAAACACAGAGTTTGCCAAACAAAGTTCAACATAATACCCTGCAGCGGAAATATAAGTAGTTTCATAATGCAGCGGAAAATAAAATGTTTAAACAAATGCAGCGGAATCAGAAATTGTGAGACACTACGATGTTTGATAAAAATACATATTCAAAATAAACAGTGTTTGGATGAAAACATAGATAAATGCATGTGGGTCCTATGCTCGATCCCCTACGTGCAATCCTGGCTTCCATAGCCTGCTAGTTACCTGAGAATACAAGTTTGAAAAAGTGTCAACACAATGGTTGGTGAGTTCACAGGTTTTGATATACATATAGTATTAAAAAGTGTGTCATGTTGTTTATCGTATGTTAGTACCGAGCCCAAGGCTCCAAGTGTCAGTGCGTCACTACCGAACTAGACCTGTTTGTACTTGCCTCCACTGTGTCTCGTACACACAGTAAATTAGGTCAGAGTTTGCACGGGTTATGACACCCAGTCAATATTGTGCCCTGTGGGGTTGGTCATACCCTAATGGATCCATTCAAATCTACCACGTTGTTCGTACATTAATGGTAAGACTTTGTGAGGACTTGTTACGAGTTCAACACTTAATGTTTGTCCAATAAACCAGCATACACAAAAAATGTTTGTATAGTAGTAAATGTTTGACTCGATGTAACTAGTATTCTCCCCCTATTTAAAAGCGTTTGAAAAGAGTAAAGAGGGGCCGTAAACTCACCTTAGTGAATTAAATCGAACGTAAGCGTAAGCTCCTGCGTAACTGCACGTCGGTCACCGGCAACCTATATTGGATACCGTTTTGTGAGTCTGTGTAAGTGATTGTGCTAGTGTTCGTGTTTGTGTCCAACAACCTTCGGTTGTTCATGTTTGTCCGTGTCGGTCCACAATGACCGTGTTTGCTCGTGTTGGTCTACATTGACCGTGTTTGACTGAGTTTGACCAGAGTTGACCGTGTCAAGTCAACGACCCGTTGGTGAACCGTGTGACTGTTGTGAATCGTGTAGCAAATGTGTAAGTGTTCATCGTGTGCAAAACGCGCAAGTCGCGTCCATGGACAACTTACTATTGATAGTAAGTTTCCATTTATGGAAAGTTCACAAAGCATAACGGTTTTAGAGTTCTAGCATTCTCATTTGTCCTACGTGATCATGTTAACACATAACACATCATCATACGAAGTCACATAGGTCGTTTATAACATGTTAGCACATAAAAGTTTCGTAAAATGGAAAGTTTCCATTTATAGCATACGTGACATCGGAAACCATCTAACTTAGCATCTAATCATCATATTATAACATAATAAGCCATTTAGCATGCTCAAATCACACAACATATTTACAAATTGGTTTTTGTAAAAATAAAGTTACCATAAATAGTAACTTTGTGGTTTTTGCATAAAATGACCATCTTAACATTTCTAAACCAATTTTCATGCCATCAATCATCCTACTATGCCATTTAGCATCATTCTAAACATACTAACATGATCCAAATCATCATTTATCAATATTTCATCAATAAAAGTTACTAAATATAGTAACTATGTCAATATGAACATAATCAACTTCTCAATCATATTCTAAACATCAATATCATCCTAAATACACTCAAATAACATATCTGGCTACATGCATGCTCAACATTTCCACCAAAACATCAACTTGTAACTAAAAAGTTACTATAAATAGAAGGGTTCATAAAAATCATATTTTTAATCATCAACATCAAAATCTAGCCTTGCAACATTACTCATGCATCATCAATAATCATCTCAGCATCGCAAAATCATCTAGAATGCCCTAGATCATACATGCATGGCATTTTTTCATCAAGTCAAGACCAAATCATGATACCTATACAAGCACATCATCATGGATCGTCACAAAATGCATTCTAATCATTCTAGATCATCATAAAACACCTTAGAATCAACAAACCCAGAAGTGAATCTCGTTCATGTGGTTCCATGGTGCTTGCATTTGTGATTTAACACATGCATGTGTGTGTAATGGTGATTTTAAGCTACAAGAAGTGTTGTACTACCTTCTAGAGCTTCAAAGGTCCTGAGATGTTGATAAGAGCAGCCTCTAGAGCTTCTGGACAGCAGGTTCGAGTAGCCTTGAGGTAGTGATGGTGATCTTTAATCTACAATATCCTTCTTCTTCAAGTTCTTGATAGCAACTAAGCTTCAAAGCTTCAAGAAAGGTTCTCCAATGGCTTCCACAAGGTAAAATCAAGTGGTTCAGTTGTGTAGGAAGGAAAATAGCCGAGCTATGGCGTGTGGGTCTGGTTAAAAATGAATGTGTAGTGTGATGATGAGTTTTGGGAGTTTAAAAAGGTGATTTTGCGAATCTGGCGCCCCAGGCGTATCGCCTGTCGAGAGGGAGTGGTGTCGTGCGTTGCGCGCGGGTGAGCCAGATGAGGCGCTCCTTATTCCATCCGCGCGTGTGACACTTCGTAATTTCCAGGTCAGCAACTCTATTATTTTTAATAATAATGTTTATTATTATTTCATACGTGGCACTAGAATAAATGCATTTAGTGTGATACGTGGCACAACAGTCTGAACACACCGATAATTCGAGGAATTATCGCACAACAATCGCACGTGTCTTGAATGACGAACGTTGGTGAACGGATCAATCTGTAACACAAAACACTGCACTTAGGTTCGGTGAACCTAATTTAGTTAGAACAAAGCCAATGTGTTGAGAAACGATGATCGTATTCGAGAAATACGAAAGATTCGGTTCAAAACAATGAAATTGGACCTATTGGGCTCAGCCGAGATCCATCGCGGTACGCGATGGACATACAATTGGGCTTTCGCGGTACGCGAAGCTCAAGCGGGAGAATTTGAATTCTCCGAAAAACGTCGCGGTACGCGACGACCGATCATCTTCAACCATCGCGGTACGCGGCGTGTTTCGGGAACAGAATGATTATTTTAATCATAGCGGTACGCGATGATACTTTTTGGACAGGCTCCGCGGTACGCGACGACCCCAACACGCCAAATCTTTATAAAACCAAGACCAAATCATTTCTGCCGAACTCTTAACCCATTTCTCGAGCTGTAAGCGACCAAACACCATCCTCTCCGTCTGTGAGCCACCATTACACCTGCAAGGAAGCAAGATTGAAGCTTCATTGAAGAGTTGAAGTGCAAGGAAGCTAGAGGTGATCATCTTGTGCAATCCACGACTTGTGCAAGTCCAACCACGAGGTCACAGCCACGTTCAGGAGCTCACAAAGCCTGCTCGAACTTCATCTCGACAATCTAAGTCCTTAGGAGGTAGTCTCCTATCACTATTTTGAATTTTAGCACTTAGAATCACACATGCAAGGGGAAATACCCACATGCAACACCATCACCACTCAACCCACGAAATTTTGATGTTCTATATATACTATTTGGTGATTTATTTACTGATTTGATGATCTTATAATGATCCATGATGATTTTAATGATGTTAGATGGCTATTTGTTGATTTTACTAAGAAATAGTCACTTTAATCAACATGCATGTAAGATCCATGATGCTATATGTGATTTTCAATATTAAAATGTTATGATAAATGATATTGATGATGGATTACAAGGTGTAGAGGTGTTGATTTTGATCAAGAGCATGATTATTAGCATTATTTCCAAATATAGTAACTTTAATGTTACAAAATGGGTGTTCTTGATGAAATGACTACATTTGTATGTTTGGATCTATATGTTATGCTAGGAAAAGATGTTTAGAAGTTAACATGATGATTATTAGTACATTTGGATGGTTAAAATTGTTAAAAGCATGATTTTTATAAATGTTACTATAAATGGTAACTTTTTGTCACAAGTTTGCAACTTGATGATAATGTATGATAATGTTTTGGGTCTAACATGTTCATTTAGTGATTATATGATGTTATTGGAAGGAATATGTTATTGGGAAACTTGATTTGGTGTTATTTTCACAAGTTACTAAATATAGTAACTTTATTTGGTTAGATTCACGATTCATCACATGTTAGGTGGAATGATCATGATTAATAGGCTATTTAGGACTAAGATGATAATATTAGATGATGTTGATTGTTAAACTTGATGAAATATGCTTATTTTAGAAACTTTCCAAATAAGGAAACTTTTACGCGCAAACTATGTTAAAACGGTTATGTGTAACTATGTGCTATGTGATAACATGCTCATTTAGGATAAATATGCATGTTAGAATAATCGGAATATAATTATATGCATAACCTGCCAAATATGGAAACTTTCCTAAATGGGAACTTACCATAAATAGTAAGTTTCCTCATAGGAATGAATTGGGTATCCGTACACTTCACACGACACTAAAACCGCACGATACACGAACACTTGATCCAAACCGTCACCAACGGGTCGTTAGGTCAAACACGATCGACACGGTCAAACACGGTCGACTCGACCTACATAACCACTTAGTGTTGTTGAACACTAACACGGTCCGGTGAGACCCACACTTGTGAACACAAACTCATAGTACCTATGTGATATAGGTGACTACTAGCCGACGAGCTACACTTACTCTCTTTGAGCTAACGCATATCTAAACTCAGGTGAGTTTACGGCCCCACTTTTACTCTTTAACTGCTTTTACTCAATCTTGGGGTGAGAATACTATGCAACTGTTTTAGATATATGACTGGTATGTTGTAAAACTATTTTTGAGTGTAACTATTATCGCATAAAGCCCTCACTTATCCTTACCGTTAATTGTTACGAACGAGTCGTTATTACGTAGTACTACTGGGTTTGACTAGCCCCACTCGGCAACAACTTTGACTGGAGGTCATAACGAGTGTAATAATCGATGTGAATTGCGAGTTCAGCGATGACTCGCGGAGGTAAATGGAAACAGTCTAGTTTCGGTAAGATGACATGACACACTCTACGGATCGTAGTATCCAACGAACAACTTAACATACCCAGTATATGTCTGTTTACTTTTCTGTCTGTCTAAACCTGTGAACTCACCAACTTTTTAGTTGACACTTTTCGCATGTATTCTCAGGTAACTAAAGGAGCACACGCTAGGACGCTCACAAGGACACACTAATGGAGTCAAGCTTACATATAGACTCATGTCCTAGGCTTGTGTGCATGTGTTTTGTTTTGAAAACAATTCAATCTTTGTAGTGTTTTGAACAATTACTTTCCGCTGCAAATATATGTATTTCTGATGTTTAACACTTTCCGCTGCTTATTGAATGAAACTTGTATTGTTTTACATTCTGTGTGAATGTGTAACTCATATAGAGTCGTTCTATATGACCATGAGCTATGATCCTGGCCACGTCACACCCACGTGGACTGACACCACGAGTGGGAATTTGGGGGTGTGACAGACTGGTATCAGAGCCTTGGTTATAGGGAACTAGGTTTGCATATAGTAAACTTAGACTATAGCCACTGCTCTACATTAGACACTACACTAGAACTTGCACACTGATGTTGTTATTATTATTGTCGAACTGTTGTTTACTAATCTGAGAATTTACAGGATGGCTGACAACAACGGGAACGCTAACAGGAACCCGGGCAAACGCCCAGCCATTGACGATTTGACCGAGGACAGTCGACGTAGGATCGACAGCATAGTAGCTCAGGTAGATGCAGAGATGGAGAGGAGGACCCAGATGTTAGCACGGGAGCGCTACTGGGGGTGGCTGCCTAGCCTCCTACTACAGTGGATAGTGGCTGAGCGGGTACCTACCCCGCGGTACAGAGGTGATACCTCTGAGGGACCTCGGCTACCGGCACTTGGGATGCCGATGGAGAGAGCCTTCGCGGCTCATGTTGCTGTAACCCGGCGGGAGCTTCGGAGAAACGCCGAGCTGTCCGACGAGGTTCGTGTTCTTCGCGAGAAGAACGATCGCCTGGAAAGGCGAAGCGACCGACTGGAGGAGCAGAACGATCGCTTGGAGGAACAGGTGGAGACATTACGTCTCCAGGTGTCTCAGCTCATGTCTCAGCAAGGCCAGATAGTTGACGTCATGCAGGAGCATGACGGGCGTATTACTGAGAATCGGACAGATATAGCCGAGACTCAGGCTATGGTACAGGCGAGTGACGCCATGCTTAACGCATGGGCGGCACAGTTTGTCGAGGAGCCGCCAGCTGAGGATGACGTACCACAGTTCGAGGCCGAGGACCTCGAAGAGGGAGAGTTTGACGAGGATCCCGACGAGGATCCGGAGGAAGACGATGACGAGGATGGGGACGCAGCTAGTAACATCTCCCATGTCTCCATGGACTCGGATTAGTAGATTTTCCTTATTTTGTACTGTCTTTCCTTTTATCTCATTTTAGCCTAGACGAGCGGGATGTGCTCGGAGAACTCGCATTGTACTTTCTTTTCAAATTATTGTACTTCAAGATTGATATTAATGGAAATTATGCTTTATTATTATTATCTGCTTTATTATTACTACTGTTATTTGAAGCTTTGTTATGATAGCTAACTTGACATTTGACATGACAACAATCCTAACTTCGGCTAACACTTAGCATCTGATGACTAACACTCTAACCTCTCTATATAGAAACATGTCGGGAAGAGGAACCAATGCCCTTCGACTCAAACGCAAGGCCGAAAAGGCACGGATCGACATGATGGTCGAACGAAAATTCAACAAGGTACTCGCAGAGTACGAAGCCAACCGACACGCCAGTGAGACGAGTGGTTCTAACAACGGTACTAACTTTTGCCTAACATGACTAACATAGTATAGGTAGCCTAGACACTAACACGTTGCATTGAACTACGATGCACAGGATCTCATGGGGGAGCGGCAAAGGGATGTTCGTTTAAGGCATTCCTGAGCTGCCATCCTCACAAATTTCAGGGCACTGAAGGAGCAGTGGGACTGCTTCGATGGATAGAGAAAGTGGAGTCAGTTTTCTCTATGGCTGAATGCTCGGATGAGAACCGGGTGAAATACGCCACAGGAACTCTAGAGGGACCAGCTCTCACCTGGTGGAATACCCATGTCCAGACCCTCGGACTGGAAACTGCAAACTCCATCCCATGGGAGAACTTTACCAGGATGCTGCATGAGGAATATTGTCCTCGTGACGAGATCAGGAAGCTTGAGGAAGAATTCTGGGTACACAAGATGGCAGGGTCAGAAATCGAGAAATACTGCACTCGGTTTCATGAATTGTGCAAGCTCTGCCCGGCAATGGAAACGCCGGAGTATAAAAAGATCGAGCAATTCATCAGTGGATTGCCGGAGCAGATACAGAGCATAGTGACTGCTTCCGATCACACCACAATTCAACCATTGATCCGACTTGCCCACAAACTAACTGATCAGGCAGTAGCACAGGGAAAACTGCCAAAGAGGGGTGAGCACCTGAAACCCCAAGAACCCAAGAAGAAGTGGGAGCCCAACAACAACAACCGAACCTTTTCACCCCAACAGCCAACTCAACACCGACCCACACCTGCAAAAGTCTTCACTGCCACCCAACCGAACAATCAGGACAAAGGAGGATACCGGGGCAACAACCCCAAATGCAACAACTGCTCATACCACCACCACGGCCCATGCCGAAGAGTTCGGTGCACCAACTGTGGCAGGAACGGACACCTGGCCAAGGAATGCCGATCAAACCCCAACCCTAACCCCAACAAGGATAATACATTGAAGGGATGCTTTACTTGCGGAAAGCCGGGGCACATGCGCCGAGATTGCCCACAGAACAAGAATGCAGGTGGCAACCCAGCAAGGGGGAGGGCATTTGTGATTGGCTCTGGAGAAGCTAAAGACGATCCACATGTCGTCACCGGTACGTTTCTTTTAAATAATGTCTATGCTAGTATATTATTTGATACCGGTGCCGATAGGAGTTTTATCTCTAGCGACTTTAGCAAATTACTTAATATGACACCAACACCACTAGACTATAAGTACACCGTAGAGTTAGCAGACGGCAAGCTGATCGAGACACAATATATCATCAAGGGATGTGTTCTGACACTAGCGGACCATCAACTAGTGATCGACCTGATGCCGGTAACTCTCGGGAGCTTCGACGTGGTGATTGGAATGGATTGGCTATCTGCAAACCACGCTGAGATCGTGTGTAACGAGAAGATTGTGCGAATTGCGTTGCCAAGCGGAGAGCAGATCTCAATCCAGGGAGAACAGCGCGGGATACCGTTAAACATCATGTCCTGTATGAAAGCAAGCAAATATCTGAAGAAGGGATACACGGCTATCCTAGCCCTTATCACCGAACAGTCAAAGAAGGAACGGAAGATCGAGGATATTGAGGTTGTTCGTGATTTTCCGGAAGTTTTTCCTGACGATCTACCGGGACTACCACCAGCACGACAAGTGGAGTTCCAGATAGATTTAACCCCCGGAGCAGCACCAATAGCCAAGGCACCATACCGATTGGCTCCTACTGAAATGCAAGAACTATCTAACCAACTGCAAGAGTTATTAGATAAAGGATTTATCCGACCGAGCTTCTCACCTTGGGGAGCACCGGTCTTGTTCGTTAAAAAGAAAGACGGTTCATTCCGTATGTGTATAGACTACCGAGAACTGAACAAAGTAACGATCAAGAATCGATACCCCCTACCACGAATAGACGACCTGTTCGATCAACTACAAGGGTCAAGCTTATATTCGAAAATCGATCTGAGATCGGGTTACCATCAGCTCCGAATACAGGAGGACGATATACCAAAGACAGCATTCAGAACACGGTACGGACATTACGAGTTTCTAGTAATGCCTTTTGGACTGACTAACGCACCGGCAGTATTCATGGATCTCATGAATCGAGTGTGTAAACCGTATCTCGATAAGTTCGTAATCGTATTTATTGATGACATCTTGATCTACTCGAAGACTCAGGAAGAACATGCCGATCACTTGAGACGTGTCTTAGAACTACTAAAGAAGGAACAACTATACGCGAAATTCTCCAAATGTGATTTCTGGATTCGCGAAGTTCAATTCCTTGGACACGTAGTAAACGAGAAAGGGATACACGTAGACCCAGCCAAAATCGAGGCAATCAAGAATTGGGCAGCACCTAAGACCCCAACTGAAGTGCGACAATTCTTAGGATTGGCCGGGTACTACAGGCGGTTTATCGAAGGGTTCTCGAAGATCGCACAATCGTTGACGTCCCTCACACACAAAGACAAGAAATTCGAATGGGGAGAAAAGCAAGACACTGCTTTCGATCTGTTGAAGCAGAAATTGTGCAGTGCACCAATCTTATCGCTACCAGACGGGTGCGAGGATTTTGTGGTGTACTGTGACGCATCAAAGCAAGGACTCGGTTGTGTGCTGATGCAACGTGAGAAAGTTATAGCCTATGCGTCACGACAATTGAAAGTGCACGAAAAGAACTACACAACTCACGATCTAGAGTTGGGAGCCGTAGTGTTCGCACTGAAAATCTGGCGACACTATCTGTACGGCACCAAGTGCACGATATTCACTGACCATAAGAGTTTACAACACATCTTCGACCAAAAAGAGTTAAATATGAGACAACGCAGATGGGTCGAGCTGATAGGTGATTATGATTGTGCAATCAAATATCATCCCGGTAAAGCCAATGTAGTCGCCGACGCGCTAAGCCGGAAGGAAACAACCAAACGCGTGCGCGCACTACAACTCATCATTCACTCCGAATTACCTAGCCAAATTCGGGTCGCACAACAAGAAGCGTTGAAAACCGAGAACCTCACTCTCGAAGCCATGAGAGGGATGGATAAACAGATGAGACAAAAGGACGACGGAGCTTACTACCTGCTGGACCGTATTTGGATTCCACGATTCGGAGACTTAAGGAAGGTAGTAATGGATGAAGCTCATAAGAGCCGATACTCAGTTCATCCAGGCTCTGACAAAATGTATCATGACCTAAAGGCAACTTATTGGTGGCCTAACATGAAGTCAGAAATCGCAACGTATGTGAGTAAGTGTCTGACTTGCTCAAGGGTCAAGGTAGAATACCAGAAGCCTTCGGGATTACTCCAACAGCCAGAAATCCCGGTATGGAAATGGGAACAGATTTCCATGGATTTCATCACAAAGCTACCAAAGACCACAAGTGGTTGCGATACCATCTGGGTTATCGTAGACCGACTTACGAAATCGGCACACTTCCTACCGATCAAGGAAACCGATAAATTGGAAAAGTTAACCCGGATATACCTAAAGGAAGTTGTATCCACGCACGGAGTCCCTATCAGACCGAGACAGCCGTTTCACGGCTCACTTTTGGAAGTCCTTACACAAGGCACTCGGGACGAGGTTGGATATGAGTACTGCTTATCACCCACAAACGGATGGTCAGAGTGAACGAACCATCCAGACCTTGGAGGACATGCTTCGAGCATGTGTAATTGACTTTGGTAACAGCTGCGAGACTCACTTACCTTTGGTAGAATTCTCATATAATAACAGCTACCACACCAGCATTGGAGCTGCACCATTTGAAGCACTTTACGGACGCAAGTGCAGATCACCACTTTGTTGGGCGGAAGTTGGGGAAAGCCAACTGACCGGACCCGAACTCGTGCACGAAACAACCGAAAAGATCGTGCAAATACGCAACAGAATGGCAGCAGCTCGAGATCGACAAAAGAGCTATGCCGACAAAAGGCGCAAACCTTTGGAATTCCAAGTAGGAGACCGAGTACTTCTTAAAGTCTCGCCTTGGAAGGGAGTGATTCGATTTGGGAAACGGGGAAAGCTAAGTCCTCGCTATATAGGACCATTTGAGATCACTAAACGAATAGGCCCTGTGGCCTACGAACTACAGCTACCACAAGAATTGAGTAGCGTACACAATGTGTTCCACGTTTCAAACCTCAAGAAATGCTTATCAGACGAAACGCTCGCGATTCCTTTGGAGGAAATCCAGATTGATGAACAGCTTCACTTTGTTGAGGAACCGGTGGAAATTATGGACCGGGAACTCAAGAAGTTGAAACATAGTAAGATACCCATTGTAAAAGTTCGATGGAACTCACGACGAGGACCGGAATACACCTGGGAACGGGAGGATCAGATGAAGAAGAAATACCCTCATCTATTCGCCGAACAAACCAACACCGGCACGTGAACTGAATTTCGGGACGAAATTCCCAATAACTAGGGGATGATGTGACACCTCGTAATTTCCAGGTCAGCAACTCTATTATTTTTAATAATAATGTTTATTATTATTTCATACGTGGCACTAGAATAAATGCATTTAGTGTGACACGTGGCACAACAGTCTGAACACACCGATAATTCGAGGAATTATCGCACAACAATCGCACGTGTCTTGAATGACGAACGTTGGTGAACGGATCAATCTGTAACACAAAACACTGCACTTAGGTTCGGTGAACCTAATTTAGTTAGAACAAAGCCAATGTGTTGAGAAACGATGATCGTATTCGAGAAATACGAAAGATTCGGTTCAAAACAATGAAATTGGACCTATTGGGCTCAGCCGAGATCCATCGCGGTACGCGATGGACATACAATTGGGCTTTCGCGGTACGCGAAGCTCAAGCGGGAGAATTTGAATTCTCCGAAAAACGTCGCGGTACGCGACGACCGATCATCTTCAACCATCGCGGTACGCGGCGTGTTTCGGGAACAGAATGATTATTTTAATCATAGCGGTACGCGATGATACTTTTTGGACAGGCTCCGCGGTACGCGACGACCCCAACACGCCAAATCTTTATAAAACCAAGACCAAATCATTTCTGCCGAACTCTTAACCCATTTCTCGAGCTGTAAGCGACCAAACACCATCCTCTCCGTCTGTGAGCCACCATTACACCTGCAAGGAAGCAAGATTGAAGCTTCATTGAAGAGTTGAAGTGCAAGGAAGCTAGAGGTGATCATCTTGTGCAATCCACGACTTGTGCAAGTCCAACCACGAGGTCACAGCCACGTTCAGGAGCTCACAAAGCCTGCTCGAACTTCATCTCGACAATCTAAGTCCTTAGGAGGTAGTCTCCTATCACTATTTTGAATTTTAGCACTTAGAATCACACATGCAAGGGGAAATACCCACATGCAACACCATCACCACTCAACCCACGAAATTTTGATGTTCTATATATACTATTTGGTGATTTATTTACTGATTTGATGATCTTATAATGATCCATGATGATTTTAATGATGTTAGATGGCTATTTGTTGATTTTACTAAGAAATAGTCACTTTAATCAACATGCATGTAAGATCCATGATGCTATATGTGATTTTCAATATTAAAATGTTATGATAAATGATATTGATGATGGATTACAAGGTGTAGAGGTGTTGATTTTGATCAAGAGCATGATTATTAGCATTATTTCCAAATATAGTAACTTTAATGTTACAAAATGGGTGTTCTTGATGAAATGACTACATTTGTATGTTTGGATCTATATGTTATGCTAGGAAAAGATGTTTAGAAGTTAACATGATGATTATTAGTACATTTGGATGGTTAAAATTGTTAAAAGCATGATTTTTATAAATGTTACTATAAATGGTAACTTTTTGTCACAAGTTTGCAACTTGATGATAATGTATGATAATGTTTTGGGTCTAACATGTTCATTTAGTGATTATATGATGTTATTGGAAGGAATATGTTATTGGGAAACTTGATTTGGTGTTATTTTCACAAGTTACTAAATATAGTAACTTTATTTGGTTAGATTCACGATTCATCACATGTTAGGTGGAATGATCATGATTAATAGGCTATTTAGGACTAAGATGATAATATTAGATGATGTTGATTGTTAAACTTGATGAAATATGCTTATTTTAGAAACTTTCCAAATAAGGAAACTTTTACGCGCAAACTATGTTAAAACGGTTATGTGTAACTATGTGCTATGTGATAACATGCTCATTTAGGATAAATATGCATGTTAGAATAATCGGAATATAATTATATGCATAACCTGCCAAATATGGAAACTTTCCTAAATAGGAACTTACCATAAATAGTAAGTTTCCTCATAGGAATGAATTGGGTATCCGTACACTTCACACGACACTAAAACCGCACGATACACGAACACTTGATCCAAACCGTCACCAACGGGTCGTTAGGTCAAACACGATCGACACGGTCAAACACGGTCGACTCGACCTACATAACCACTTAGTGTTGTTGAACACTAACACGGTCCGGTGAGACCCACACTTGTGAACACAAACTCATAGTACCTATGTGATATAGGTGACTACTAGCCGGCGAGCTACACTTACTCTCTTTGAGCTAACGCATATCTAAACTCAGGTGAGTTTACGGCCCCACTTTTACTCTTTAACTGCTTTTACTCAATCTTGGGGTGAGAATACTATGCAACTGTTTTAGATATATGACTGGTATGTTGTAAAACTATTTTTGAGTGTAACTATTATCGCATAAAGCCCTCACTTATCCTTACCGTTAATTGTTACGAACGAGTCGTTATTACGTAGTACTACTGGGTTTGACTAGCCCCACTCGGCAACAACTTTGACTGGAGGTCATAACGAGTGTAATAATCGATGTGAATTGCGAGTTCAGCGATGACTCGCGGAGGCAAATGGAAACAGTCTAGTTTCGGTAAGATGACATGACACACTCTACGGATCGTAGTATCCAACGAACAACTTAACATACCCAGTATATGTCTGTTTACTTTTCTGTCTGTCTAAACCTGTGAACTCACCAACTTTTTAGTTGACACTTTTCGCATGTATTCTCAGGTAACTAAAGGAGCACACGCTAGGACGCTCACAAGGACACACTAATGGAGTCAAGCTTACATATAGACTCATGTCCTAGGCTTGTGTGCATGTGTTTTGTTTTGAAAACAATTCAATCTTTGTAGTGTTTTGAACAATTACTTTCCGCTGCAAATATATGTATTTCTGATGTTTAACACTTTCCGCTGCTTATTGAATGAAACTTGTATTGTTTTACATTCTGTGTGAATGTGTAACTCATATAGAGTCGTTCTATATGACCATGAGCTATGATCCTGGCCACGTCACACCCACGTGGACTGACACCACGAGTGGGAATTTGGGGGTGTGACAGCGCGTATCGCCTGAGGTTAAGGTCTCGGGTCAGGCGTACCGCCTGGCCCAATTGTTAGGCCCAACAAGCCTATTTTGTTGTTCTGGGCCCGTTCTCGCCCGTTTCTTGACTGTAAAACATTGTTCTAGCGTTGTTAGGACTCGTTTGAACATCCAAGTTCAATGTGCGAGTGTTTCGTGAAGTTTCGAGTGTTGTGCTACACAATGTGCTTGACGTTCACCAACGTTCGCGTGTTTTGACACGTGTGTGTTGTTTGTCGGTAATTCCTCGAATTATCTAGTTGTGTGCCAGTGTTTGTACTGTTGTGCCACGTGTCACACTAAATTAAACCAATTCTAGTGCCACTGTACATAAAGCATTTAAATAAACATTTAAATAAATAACAAGCTGACCTGAAAATTACGGAGTGTCACATCCAATGATTTAAGTGTCAGATTCAACCTCGTTCTCCTGGTACCTATATATGTACTCTAGAATCCAATATTATGCAGCCCCTATATGCAGTTTTCAAAAATTTTTTCTTGATTTTGATTTAAGGTATGTTGTTAATGCATGCGACTAAGTTAATTTCCATTTTGGTTTCAATAGTTTCCCGTTACAGTATATTTGATGACTATGTTAACTTACCCTTACTTGAGAGTACCGTGTCGTTCACCTGCATCAGTATAAACGATACAATATGTTTCATGTCAGTTTAATGGACCTGGCGCAACGCGCGGGTCCTAAATCCTAGTATATGTTTAAAGAGCAACTAACCCTTATAGGATTTGGGTCAACTAACACTTACATAAATACATACATACATACATACATACATACATACATACATACATACATACATACATACATACATACATACATACATACATACATACATATTATAGGAGAGCTGATGGATGAGCTTTGAAATGAGATTTATTTGTGTTAACCATGGTTGTAAAAGTCGCTAGGCGCTAGTCGGGCGGCGAGGTTCCGCCTAGGGATTAATCGGGATTAATCGGCGCTAGGCGGATTGGAATTTTTATATGTAATTTTACAAATATATATTATATACACACATCAATATCAATAATTTAATATAATACTTCAAATAATTTTAAAAAATATACTTAAATATACTAAAAAAATACTTTAAAGTGCAAACTTAAACACTGAGTTCAAAGTTTAGAGATAAATTTCGATGTTAACTGCTTGAATTCGATGTTTCAGAGACATATTAAAGATTTTTGATTGAGAAATGTCTAAATAATCATGAAATGGGTCCCTTTTTACCATAAAAAAGTCAAAAAAAACCAAAAAAAGTCAAAAAAGTGAAAAAAAAATAAAAATCTGATCGGGCCGCCTAGGCCCCGCCTAGGCCGCCTTAGGCCGCCTAGCGCCTAGGCACCGCCTAGGCCAAAAATTACACAGAAGGTGGGCGCCTAGCGCCTAGGCGGCCGCCTAGGCCTTTTTTTACAACACTGGTGTTAACTTATAAAGGTTATAGATGATTATGTGCTTAAGTGATTAGAATTGAATAACAATAAGATTTTTATGTTTTGTAGGTTACATGCGGAGTGAGTTTTATAATTCGCGTGTTTTGAGTTTATTTTGCTGAACTTTTGAGACAGTATGCATGCTATAGTTGTTTTAATAGTACTTTAAAACAAAAGAAACAATTTAAGAAAGGGGCAATTACATATATCCCCTATAAATTTCATTTATTACATATATACCCAATCCAAAATTTTAATTACATATATCCTCCTATAAATTTCATCTATTACATATATACCCAATCCAAAATTTTAATTACATATATCCTCCTATAAATTTCATCTGTTACATATATACCCAATCCAAAATTTTAATTGCATATATTCCCTCTTCTAATTCTAAAAATTTCAAATATACCCATTTTAATATATTATCCGACCCGAAAAACCCGAAAAGTAGTTTTTGTATATCATAAACCCAACCTGACCCGAATCTAAAATCATATTATCCGACCCAAAAAACCCGAACTAGATTTTGGATGAGGTTTTTTCGGGTTTCGGATACGATTCAGATTTCGAATTTTTTCGAGTTTCGGATATTTTGAACACCCCTATTTACGTATGTTTACATTCAAAATGTTACAATGTGTAAAGTTGAGTATATATGTATTTAAATTTTTTAGTTGGGTATATATGTAATTAGACCTTAAAAGAAGGGTATATATGTAATTAAATTTTTTAGTTGAGTATATATGTAATTAGACCTCAAAAGAGGGGGATATATGTAATTATACATTTAAGAAAAATCACACTAGATATAATATTATGAAAGAGCAGACTGACAAAGCATAAGTCTAGTAAAATTGGCATGTTGCATTAGGTAATTAATGAGTCAGAACGACTTTAAATCATAATGAGTTTTAAGCAAAATCAGTTTGTGTGTAAATTAATAATTTTTAAAATACATCAATTTAGTTTATGTTAAAATTGTTGGGTTTTAACTAAGAAAATAGTCTATTTAAATAATTTTTAATGATTTGTCAGCAAAATATATCATGATCTTTGTTGCCCGTTTGAATCCAGACTATTCACATGGTTTTTTAGTTACCTATCTTGGCATGCATTGTATTACGATGTTACCCGTTTTAACTCGTTCTATGTTATGACGCTACTAATTTCAGCACAAAATACAATAGTTGTTCACTCAAACCAATATATTTATCTTGTTTTGAGTCAAGATTGTCCGACCTACATAAAATACAATAAAACAATAACATACAAAGTTTATTTAAAGTGTTGAAATCCAAAATCTTTAAGACATAACTTAGCTACATCTTTATTTTTTTTCTTGAAAGTCCTTAACCTTAATCATACAATCTTATGATAATGCAACTTTGGCAAGTCCTGTCTACTTTGTTTATCACAAGTCACTTTGAATTTACTTCTATTTCTTTCATCCATAATGAGGGTTTCCGGCACTTTATTGGCTTCGTCACGTGCCTTCTTTCCAAAACATCTCAATCTTTGTTACCTTATCTTATTTTTATACTTCACTCCTAATCCAACTCACGTAAATTATAATCTAAAATGTTTTTCCTTAATACTAAAATTTGATTCATAAATCTCTTCATCATATCAAGTCGATACTCTGCGGAACCATATCATGGGTAATTTTGTCTATGGAAAAATATTTTACATATCGAATTATGAATAAAATACTGTAAAATGATGAATAAAATACTATAAAAATTGTTATTTGGGTTAACTTATACAATTAAATCAACATATAAGCCCATCCAAATCAGAAGATTAATGTCAGATTAAATCAATCATCAATTTAAATTATATGTTAATTTGATTATTCGACGTACTTGACTTTTGAAGTTGTCCACGAGTCTAGTTTAGCCTTCGAGATGTAGTAATATAATTTTCAATCTAGACCTTCAATTACTGGAGTAGTTGCAGTTTAATCAATCTAATTACTATTTGCCACTGGTTGCCCCCAATCTTACACCAAAACGAAAGTGTGTAGAGCATCACAATCATGTAGCATACTTGATTAAGCCTGCTAATTAAGCTCGATGAGCTCTGAAAACCCAGTCCAATGGTTATAACTCTCTCCTTCCATTGTGAAGGTCAGCTTTCAAATACATCTGTAGGCAAGTTTGAAGGACATCAGGTGAAGAGTCAACTTGAGGTTTATGATTTTATCACAGGGTTGATTCCGATTGGGGAGGGGGGCGGGGAAGGTTTACCCATTCCACGAGGTTTCCGTGGGATATGGGTTCTCACGGCTGTTTGATGAGTCCGGCCTTGAACGATCGCCCCAAAAGATTGGGAATATGTGAAAATACCGCCATTCAAAAAAATTAAGCTGGATGGACTAGGGTGCTCCAGACGTGTAACACGACAAAGTTGGTCTTAACTAGTTGTTTAAAAAAGTACCAATTTGGCTTCGAATAAAGTCCAGTTTATTACCAAAATTGGCATTGGTTGAAAACATGCTAGAAAATTGGGTGGCTTCTCACGCCAAACTTTGTGGGAAATGTGTACATGGATGAACTTAATAAAGGTTTGACCGCCCCTCTTTTATCCGTCCGTAGTTTTAATTTTTAGACCGAAAGGTTATTTTTTGTTTTAATTGTTGATATTGTCACCCCTTGTTTCAAAAAATTAGCATGTATTATAGTTTTCGTAAATTTTCACCAACCCTTTTAAAACGTTTAAGTTCCGTTAATGAATGAGCTGGAAACGATTTTAGAGCATTATATGTTGAATCACAGGTTATTGGAAAAAAAGCTCGTGGTAAGCATGCTCCTATTAATTTTCAACAATTTATTTCAGACCAATTTCCAAAAACAATATTTCTAATCAAAATAATTTTATATGAATTTCTAACAAATTACAAAATATTTTTTGATGATAGATATGTTGCCACAAATTCGTCGTTTAAAGTCAAATAGAATAAAAAGAATTGTTTTAAGTAAATGAAAATGATATAATGCGTAACTTGTTAAATATGGCAATCTTTTGAATTGAAACACTCAATTTTTTATCTTAAAAATCTTACTATTATAATAAACAAACATGTTTGTTTGTCACTTGTCAAATTTTTAAACAAACATTGCCACATGTCATTTTTTTATCAATATACTCAATTATATCTCCTATTAAATAATTATACTCTCTCATATTAAATACTAATAATAATAATAATGATGATGAAAAAATAATATTATTTACCTTTTTATATGCAAAATAGTTTTAAAAAAAATTAAAATCAAATCTTTTTATTAGAAAGCACAATTAAATAAGTTTATAAAATATAAAAAATCAAAGTGTTTTAAAATAAGAAATATGTTATGTGATATTTAGAAAACAAAATTTTTTGAAAAAAAATCCATTTTCTTAAAAAATGATTTTTTTGAAAAATAAAATAATCATTAAATCAGAGTTTAAAAAAATATGATATTTATACAAATGATGTTTATTAATTTTCTAAAAACCAAAGTAATACAATTGTTAGAAAACTTACATTTTTTGTCCTTTATGCTGTAATATTTTCAAATTAGCTAATTTAACCTTAATAATTACATAAATTATAACTTATATTCTTCATTTACAAAAATTAGATTTTGACATGATATGAACTGAAGTTTTCATGTTTATTAGTTCAATGATATCAATTCTTATAAATCAAGAAGATCATCAATTATTTTTTTCAGTTATTTAAGTTTTTAATTATTGTTTTATTAGTTAAAGTACTTATCAATATGTAAATTAATAATTTTATAATTTCTTAATTTTGTTATTAACAATTTACTATTTTATAATAAATCAGTGTAATACACGGAATATAATCTAGTGTTAAATAAATGAAAATGATATAATGCTAATTTATTAAATGTTTTATTCCTAATTAGTTAATGGTCTTAATGTTAAATTGTTAATGGATAGTCTCATACATCATATTTAATTTTGTGACACCCCGTAAATTCCAGGTCAGCTTATTATTTATTTAAATATTTATTTAAATGCATTATATACACGTGGCGCTAGAATTAACTTAATTTAGTGTGACACGTGGCACGACAATACGAACACTGACACATGACTAGATAATTCGAAGAATTATCGAGAAACAGCACACACGTGTCAAAACGCACGAACGTTGGTGAACATCACAACACTTAAGCACGAAACACTTCACAAGTCAATTATGACTAATAATTGACCAATAGAGTTCAAACGACGCTCGAACGATGTTCTACGATCGAGAAACGGTTAAGAATGGGCCCAGAACAACAAAACAAGCTTATTGGGCCTTACATTTGGGCCAGGCGGTACGCCAGACCCGGAGCTCCCACGACAGGCGATGCGCGCGGGACACAAAAGGCGCCCAGCATGTCTGCCCATCCGCGCGTAACGACAGATCCATTCCCCCACGTCAGGCGTTACGCCTGGCAGCGTAGCACGCAAAAATCTTTATTTATCCAAGAAAATCATTTCTATCCTACTCTACACACTTTCCCCGAGTTCATCAGTCATCATTCGACTACTTCTTCCCCAATCCACCTGCAACTCACCCCTGGAAGCCATTAGAAGCCATTGTGAGCATTCTTGAAGCTTAGAGTTGGAGATTGGAGCTTGTTAACCACTTTGAAGCTCGAAGATTCGACATCTCCCTGCCATTGCTACGATTTCTTGTTGTCTAGGAGACCCAGAAGCTGTTCATCATCATATTAGTGCTTCTTAGAACCTTAGAAGGTAATCTATGCATCCCTTATGGCTTAAAATCACCATTATACCCACATGCATGTGCTAAATCTCACATGCAAGCACTTTGAATGCACATGCACGAGATTATGATCTGGGTTTGTTGATTTAAATATGTTTTACGATGATCTATGATGTTTAGATAATCTTTCATGATTATCCATGATGATGTGCTTATGTAAGTGTCATGATTTGGTCTTGACTTGACGAAATAATGACATGCATGTATGATCCATGATGGTTAGAATGATTATGAGTATGTAGGTATGTTACTTGATGATATTGGGTGATGATTTCATGATTAGATGATGTTAAAATGGTTTATTGAGGACTATTTCTATTTTTAGTAACTTTTATGTTACAAGATGGTGATTTGGTGAAGATGATGAGCATGCATGTATGTAGAATTGTTGTTAGGATGATAATATGATGATTTGATTGTTAGAAAGTGGTTTTGATGATGTTTGTAGTCATACTTGTCATTGTTACTATTTTTAGTAACTTTTCTAGTTAGAATGTTGATAGGTGATGAAATCGGTTATGTTGACATGATTAAATGTTGTTAGATGACATATTATGATGATAGGTGATATGAAAATTGGTTTAGAAATATTAGAATTGTTATTTCTATGCAAAACTACAAAGTTACTATTTTTAGTAACTTTATTGTTACAAAAACCGACTCGAGAACATTTTGTATGATTTGAACATGCTAGATGACTTGTTATGACATAATATGTTGATTAGATGCTAAGTTAGATGGTTTCCGATATCACGGATGCAATAAATGGAAACTTTCCATTTTAGGAAACTTTTATGTGCAAACAGGTTGTAAACGACTTATGTGACTTTGTATGATGATGTGTTATGTGTTAACATGATCACATAGGACTAATGAGCATGCTAGAACTCTAAAATCGATATGCTTTGTGGACTTTCCATAAATGGAAACTTACTATAAATAGTAAGTTGTCCATATACGCGACTTGCGCGCTTTACACACGACGAACGCTTACACGTTGCTACACTATTCACAAATCGTCACACGGTTCACCAACAGGTCGTTGACTTGACACGGTCAACTTTAGTCAAACACGGTCAACTTTAGTCAAACACGGTCAACTTTGGTCAAACATGGTCAAACACGGTCATTGAGGACCAACACGAGCAAACACGGTCATTTTGGACCGACACGGACAAACATGAACAACCAAGGGTTGTCGGACACAAACACGAGTACTAACACAAACACTAGCACGATCACTTACACAAACTCACGTACGGTATACGATATAGGTTGCCGGTGACCGACACGTGCTACTACACCAGGAGCTTACGCTACTTGCTACTTGAATCACTAAGGTGAGTTTACGGCCCCTCTTTACTCTTTTCAAACGCTTTTAAATAGAGGGAGAATACTAGTTACATCGAGTCAAACATCTATTACTGTACAAACATTTTGTGTATGCTGGTTTATTAGACAAACATTAAGTGTTGAACTCGTGATAAGCCCTCACAAAGTCTTACCGTTAATGTACGAACAACGTGGTAGATTTGGATGGATCCATTAGGGAATGACTAACCCCACGGGGCACTATGTTGACTGGATGTCATAACCCGTGCAAACTCTGACCTAACTTGCTATGCATACGAGGCATAGCGGAGGCAAGTACAAACAAGTCTAGTTCGGTAGTGACGCACTGACACTTTGGGCCTAGGGCTCGGTACTAACATTTGATAAACAGCATGACACACTTTCTTACTATATGTATATCAAAACCTGTGAACTCACCAACCATTGTGTTGACACTTTTCAAACTTGTATTCTCAGGTAACTAGTATGGCTAGCAGGAGGACAGGGATGCATAATCTAAGGAACGAGCATTAGGAACTACATGCATACTGTCTTGTTATTTCAGAAACAATTTACTTTTATTTTGGTTAAACAATGTTGCGTTGAACTATTTACATTTCCGCTGCAATTTGTCAAACACTTGATTTTCCGCTGCATTATGATATGATAACTTCATTCCGCTGCAAACTATTTTATAGTGTGTATGTGTCAAACTTGGAATTATATACGCATATAGAGTTGTTCTATATGACCTTAAGCTGTGATTCTGGACACGTCACACCCACGTGGACATACGCCACGAGTGGGAAATTGGGGGTGTGACAGACTGGTATCAGAGCCTTGGTTATAGGGAACTAGGTTTGCATATAGTAAACTTAGACTATAGCCATTGCTCAACTTTAGACACTACACATAGAACTTGCACATTGATGATGATATTATTGCTTATATCGAACCGTTGCTTACTAACTTGAAACTTACAGGATGGCCAACAACGGAAATACCAGCAGGAATTCGGATAGGCGACTGACGATAGACGACCTGACGGCAGAGAGCCGCCGACGCGTCCACGACACACTATTTTATTCTAATAATATAAAATGGCAATAATATCACTTTATCCACATGTACCACCACACACTATTTTATTAATTAATTACATTTTCTCTCTTCAAATTTCAAATTTCAAATCAAAAATCAAAAATTTAATTTTTAAACACTTCCTTCTTTTCTTTTTCCTACCAGAATTTTTAATGAAATGAAATGGTTTGTATTATACTGTTTGTATTTAAATGTTGTCGTTGTTACATTTATGTTACGTTGTTTGAGGATATTGTGTATATTAATTGAAATATCTGATATATTTAAAAATACTCAATAATGTTTTTAATAATAATAGAAATATTAATAACCTTTGAAAAAAATAATAAATAAATAAAATGAAACAAAAAAAAATGAAAGAAAAAGAAAAATATGTACATGCATATTTTCGTTTGGAAAAAAATAATAATAATAATAATTAAGATTACTCATCAAAATAATATACATAAAATAAATGAAACGAAGCATCAAAATAAATGAATAAATAAATAAATAAATAAATAAAGTGAATTGAGAATATGGATGCATATCTAAAAAAAAAAAGTCTGATAATGCTTCAACAAAAATAATATACATATATATATTTTTATCCTAACATGTGGGTGGGAGAGATCTACGCAGAAAAAAAAAATAAATAGATAAATAAACAATATATATATATATAGTATACACTATACACACAATGAAGAATAATATAATATAAATATATATACAATACAGACAAAAGTGCAAACGCAGAGTGAAGGAAACGGCTGTAGCCGTTTAACTGCCTGGTAAAGTCACCAGCAGACGACCGGTCGGCCTAATCACCCGACAACACATCTTCACACCCGACCATCTTGTTGTGACCTTGATTCTTAAATGGAGACCCTCATCGTCAAAGCTCGCAATACCCGCTCTCGTCTCCGTCTGTGTTTCTCATTTCCGGCAAGGTAGCAGAACTCCGGCGAAGAGCATAAACGAACGATAACCACTTCATACTCTATTACTCGCCTATCTCCACCACGTTATCACCCTCAACGGTCAAATAGGAGCACAAAATCCACGGAATGACCATGTTTTTGTTTCTCCGGTGACTGTTCGAGTCCTCCGACGAAGTTTGCTTACCGCATTACACAGAAAACCCAAGCCATCATTCAACATCTCTGCTGTGTTTTGTTTATCTCCGGTCATCAGACGCCACCGCCAACCACTTCCGCTCCCCCATCCTTCCGATCGGAAGATTATATAAGGTAATCAAATTGAAGAAACCATTTCATTATTTTTATACGTCAAACATTTATGATCGGTTAAACTCAACTAAATGGACGGGATGTCTCATTAGGTTGCCAGTAACAGATGGATTTTTTTTTTATTAAAGAAGATAAAAATGTTTAGTTACTATAAAAGTATATATAAACCTTAATAAACAATAAATATTAGCTTCTCCTAATGGTTAAATTCTTTTGCTTCCATACAACAGGTTGTAGTTTCAAAACTTGTATCTAAATGGTTTTTGGTTATTTTTGTTTACGTTTGTTATAAATAATTGTTATCTTTTACATACTATTAATTATAACTTTTGTAAAATATAATTACAATACAAATAAAATGAACATAAAATTATTAAATACAATCAAAGTGATAATCCTATTGTTTTAGTAAATTTTATACAATGTAATAACGAATATTTTTGTAAATAACACTTAGAAGATTCATAGTATTGAAAATGTTAAATAAACAACCATGTTATATGACAAGTTATAAATTTAAACTATAAATTGTATGACAAATTTATAAACTTCTAAATTAAACAAGATAAATTTAAAAAGTAATAAAGAAATAATAACAATAGCTCAACTTTGACGTTTAAAATACAAATGTGAAATCTCATAAATATAATTACTATGTAGGTGTACGAACATCTGTAAGACGAGTTTGTACTTTAATAAATCATCATAACTATTAAAAGGTACGGATTCTTACCCCCTCCTTTTTCGTTTCAGTATATGATTTAATTATTTGAACCCATTTGATTCTCACATACCTTTGGAATTCCTAAACGTCTTTGATATAATCGATCTGTTTCATTTGCATTGTCCGTTATTGATTTTCAAGCATTATTTATTATTGAATATATTTTGCTTACATGTGATATAATTGTTGGATTGAAATCATTATCACATGTTCTGATATTATATTATGACTTGGTTTAACGCTTAGTGAGAAGCGTATCTGATATACATTGTTGAGTTACCACTTCCGTTCTTGTAATCTGTTACCCGAGCATGTCCCCACTTGCGGAGGTGACCGCAAGCACGTCATTGCGGCATCAATGACGTGGCACCAACCGTGGCGGTGAGCTGAGATCACGGCGTCTTCTTCGTACTTGTGAGGTACATGAGGCCATAAGAAGGCGTATGGACTGGTCCTAGGATATATCTGTATTTGATTTCTGGTGGATGGATCTGTGTATGCCCACACTCCATTGCACATTCGGTACATAGAGCTGCAGCTCTATGTGCATGTCAGTAGTGATTTAAGATTCGGCTCAGGGTACATTCCGTATGATATGATTTATTTTATTGTCTTGCTTTACTTTATATCATATCATTTTGTCTTTTGTTATCACGCATTCGGTTATTGATTCTGTTACTTAAACCTTTATCTGTACTGGGCATTCGGCTCATTCCGTTAATGTTTGTTTATAACAGGTTCACAGGTTACTCAGGGCGGGACGTGAGGAGAGAAAAAAAAACTAAGCTCTAGGATTTTTGGACCGTGAAAGTATGTTAGTGGATTTTGTAGCTTAGGCTAGTACATTTAATACGGTCAAGTGATCAATATGTAATTAACAATTTAACCTAGGGCTCTTAAACAGTCTTTTGGGAATCTGTAATCCTAACATTTGCTTAATGGAAACCATGTCTTCTGCTTTGATTGATGTAATAGTGACACGTCACCCCTATTTCGGGGTGGGGTGTTACAGTTATGGTATCAGAGCAAAGGCTCTTTCCTGTAGAAAACTTAAACATTAATAATTAAAACGTGTGAGGTTATGGGTAGACATTGGGTTAGGTTGTCAACTTCTTATCCATCTTCGTACTATTCATTGTGGTGACATCTTAAAAGTTTGTTAGAAACGTTGTTATCATTAATTGTAGGCCCCTGTTTTGCTTCATGACCTCCCAAGTATAATGGAGAGAAAAAGAAAAAAAAACGACTTTATAGTTATCATCGTCTTTGCTTAAGAAACAACCTTCGTACATGTTGGCTACGCCAGAACTCGACATTGCTACTATGCATGACACCAATTGGATTCCGCAAGAAGTTTCTTTCAAAATAAATTTGACGAACTCATCTTCTTCATGATTGATTCAAATACTTTTGATTCATTTATTAACACATCATTTTTCTTAAAATAAACCTTAGACATGATGGGAGGACGTTAGGTCACTTTTGTAAGGTAAATTGACGATTACGGTTCGCGAACGTAATCGTGAATTTATTGATACATTTGTGAACTTTTGGATCCCCATTATGTAGATTAATGTCCTTATGAACATTAGGTTTATATTGATTCTACAACTAGATGATTGACTAATGAGTATTAGCCTACTTCGTTACGCTTTATAGTACTTTGTATCTTGACGATTCTAAAACTCCTTTTGACATTTGATTTCACTTATTTTTCCTATTCATACAACAATGCTCATATCTAATTATCATATGCAACTAAGTGTTTTATTTTGCAAGAATAGTGCTTATTGTCATTTCATCCACAAGAAGATTATTTAAACCGAATTCCTTTCAAGTCTCATAAAGTAGCTTTGTTGACTTCGGTGCCAAGAGTATTGAACTTATTTGTCACGATCATAGTCACATTATAGTTTGAAAGAGATTCTTTGTGCTAAAGGCTTCGAATTTCTCATCACGTGGTTTTGTGAATTCTAATGTTAGAAAAGCTAAATATTTTAAAGAAAAAGAAAAATCCATGATTATTCGATTATTGGTGACTTTTTGCAAGTTTTATTAAGAAGTCATATTGACTTCCCATATCATGTGATACTATTGAGCCAAACTCTAAGGAAACATAACGTATGACACCTCTAGAGCTTAAACATCTTATAATGTAGTTAAAGGAGCTATTGAAGCTTGGAATTAGTAGATCGTTTCTATTTGGTACGAGCAACTCTTGTTCGTGAAAAAGTAAGATGGTTCCTAAGGTTTTGTATTGATTACCAAGAGTTGAAAAATATTATAAATTGGAATCGGCATCCATTTCCTTGCATAGATGATCATTCTGATCTCCTTCAAGATGCCAAGTTCTTTTCAAAAATAGATCTAAGGTTTAGGTATCATCAATTGAGGATTAGGGAGCAAGATGTTTCTAAGACTACATTTCGCACCCGTTACAGTCACTACGACTTCTTAGTTATGACTGTTATACTGACCAATGCTCTTAAGTCTTTATGGATTTAATGAATCGTGTATTCCATGAAGTTTTAAATAAGTTTGTGATCATCTTCGTTGATGTTATCTTGGCATATTCTAAGAACAATGAAAACCATGAAGAACAATAACGAAAAGTACTTGAGACATTGCGACAAAAGAAGTTATATGCAAGGCTTTCCAAAATGCGAGTCCTGGCTTAATCAAGTTGCATTTCTTGGTCACGTTGATTCAGTAGAGTGAATCATGATGGATTACACCAATATAGAGGCTATTACAAAAATGGCCTATCCCTACCATAAGTTCAAAAAAAAATATTTTTGGGCCTAGTTGGCTACTATCTAAGATTTGCAGAAGGATTTATAGTCATTGTCTTGCCTCTCACTTAACTTTTGAGACAATGGGTTAAGTATTCATGGAATGAAGAACGTGAAAAAAAAAAGTTTCAAAGAATTAAAGAAAAGGCTCGTATCTGCTCCGATACTTACTCTTCCTTGTGGATCAGGCGGTTACCAGATTTATAGCGATGCCTCAAAGAATGGTCATGGTTGCGTGCTAATGCAACACAGGAAGGTTATCGCCTATGCCTCGCGTCAATTGAAGTCTTATGAAGTTAACTATCCGACGCATGACTTAGAGTTAGCAGCTGTGGTGTTTGCATTAAAGATTTGGCGACACTATTTGTACGGTGAGACTTGTGACATCTTTACCGATCACAAAAGCCTTAATTACATTTTTACACAAAAGGAGCTAAATATGAGGCAAAGAAGGTGGTTAGAACTTCTTAAAGACTATGATGCCAATATTCAATACCACCCGGGGAAAGCGAATGTTGTGGCCGATGCTTTGAGCAGGAAAAATTTTGGTGCAATATCTTGCCTTCAGATTCAACCTCGTATCACCTCAGATCTTGCTAAAATTGGTGTTGGCATCCATATGGGTCAATCTGATGGTTATCTTGCAAAATTGCAAATCGAGCCTGACCTTATCTCACGGATTAAAGAAGCGCAAAAAGATGATGGAGAATTATGGGCTATATCTGAAAACATGGAGGTGGGAAAACAATCTGAGTTTCATGTAGATGAACATGGAGTGATTTGGTGTGGCAAAAGATTATGTGTACCCGATGACACTACTCTTCGTGAGACATTATTGGCTGAAGCACATAGCTCGCCATTTTCTATCCACCCAGGATCTACAAAGATGTATCAAGATCTACGTCAAAACTTTTGGTGGAATGGCATGAAGGAAGCGGTTGCAAAGTACGTGAGTGAATGTCTTACATGCCAACAATAACAAGCTAGTGGTCTTTTGCAGCTATTGGATATTCCATTATGGAAGTGAGATGAAATCTCAATGGATTTTGTTACGGACTTGCCTAAAACTTTGAAGAAGAATGATGCTATCTGGGTCGTGGTTGATAGATTGTCCAAATCAGCTCACTTTCTGGCGATTCAACAAGGATTTTCGGTTAGCAAGTTAGCGGACCTCTTTATAAAAGAGATTGTTCGGCTACACAGTACTCCAGCTTCGATTGTGTCTGATAGGGATTCGAGGTTTACGTCCCGATTTTGGAAGGGATTTCAAACTACTTTGGGTACAAGATTAAAGTTCAGCACGGCCTTTCACCCGCAAACAAATGGGCAATCAGAACGCACTACTCAGACACTTGAAGATATGCTCAGAGCTTGCGCACTCGAGTGGACGGGAAACTGGGATGATTATCTATGCCTTGTAGAGTTTTCTTATAATAATAGTTGGCAAGCAAGTATTGACATGGCTCCATTCGAACTCTTGTATGGTCGGAAGTGTCGAGCACCAATTTGTTGGAATGAAGTTGGCGAGAAAATAATAGAAGGGCCAGAGTTGATTCAAATAACAAATGATAAATTTGCTATTGCTCAAGAAAAGTTAAAAGAAGCACAAAGCAGGCAAAAGAGTTATACGGATAAACGTCGACGAGCCTTAGAATTCAAAGTTGGAGATCATGTATTCTTGAAGGTTTCGCCATGTCGTGGAGTTCGCAGATTTGGAATAAAAGGAAAGCTTAGTCCTCGTTTTATCGGGCCGTTTGAGATTCTTGACAGAGTTGGTGAAGTTTCGTATCGATTAGCACTACCGCCTCAACTTTCTCACGTTCATAACGTCTTTCATGTGTCTTTGTTGAGGGGATACAAATATCACCCGCTTCACGTTATTAGTTATCCATTGCACACGATTCAAGAGGATTTATTGTATGAAATGATTATGAGCAAGAGAGTGATTCCGTTCCTTAAGATTTATGGAAAAATCACTCAGAGCGAGAGGCGACTTAGGAAATTGAAGAATATATTCGTTCGTTGTATCCAAATTTATTCGATGCATAGATTCCTTTGTACGAGTAACTGTGAACCGTGTTTCCTCTTCAATTGTTATAAAATTTCTTTCGTTTTGTTTGGCTCCTCTCTAAATTTCGAGGACGAAATTTCCCTTTTTAGGGGGTAATAGTTGAAATATCTGATATATTTAAAAATACTCAATAATGTTTTTAATAATAATAGAAATATTAATAACCTTTGAAAAAAATAATAAATAAATAAAATGAAACAAAAAAAAAATGAAAGAAAAAGAAAAATATGTACATGCATATTTTCGTTTGGAAAAAAATAATAATAATAATAATTAAGATTACTCATCAAAATAATATACATAAAATAAATGAAACGAAGCATCAAAATAAATGAATAAATAAATAAATAAATAAATAAAGTGAATTGAGAATATGGATGCATATCTAAAAAAAAAAGTCTGATAATGCTTCAACAAAAATAATATACATATATATATTTTTATCCTAACATGTGGGTGGGAGAGATCTACGCAGAAAAAAAAAATAAATAGATAAATAAACAATATATATATATATAGTATACACTATACACACAATGAAGAATAATATAATATAAATATATATACAATACAGACAAAAGTGCAAACGCAGAGTGAAGGAAACGGCTGTAGCCGTTTAACTGCCTGGTAAAGTCACCAGCAGACGACCGGTCGGCCTAATCACCCGACAACACATCTTCACACCCGACCATCTTGTTGTGACCTTGATTCTTAAATGGAGACCCTCATCGTCAAAGCTCGCAATACCCGCTCTCGTCTCCGTCTGTGTTTCTCATTTCCGGCAAGGTAGCAGAACTCCGGCGAAGAGCATAAACGAACGATAACCACTTCATACTCTATTACTCGCCTATCTCCACCACGTTATCACCCTCAACGGTCAAATAGGAGCACAAAATCCACGGAATGACCATGTTTTTGTTTCTCCGGTGACTGTTCGAGTCCTCCGACGAAGTTTGCTTACCGCATTACACAGAAAACCCAAGCCATCATTCAACATCTCTGCTGTGTTTTGTTTATCTCCGGTCATCAGACGCCACCGCCAACCACTTCCGCTCCCCCATCCTTCCGATCGGAAGATTATATAAGGTAATCAAATTGAAGAAACCATTTCATTATTTTTATACGTCAAACATTTATGATCGGTTAAACTCAACTAAATGGACGGGATGTCTCATTAGGTTGCCAGTAACAGATGGATTTTTTTTTTATTAAAGAAGATAAAAATGTTTAGTTACTATAAAAGTATATATAAACCTTAATAAACAATAAATATTAGCTTCTCCTAATGGTTAAATTCTTTTGCTTCCATACAACAGGTTGTAGTTTCAAAACTTGTATCTAAATGGTTTTTGGTTATTTTTGTTTACGTTTGTTATAAATAATTGTTATCTTTTACATACTATTAATTATAACTTTTGTAAAATATAATTACAATACAAATAAAATGAACATAAAATTATTAAATACAATCAAAGTGATAATCCTATTGTTTTAGTAAATTTTATACAATGTAATAACGAATATTTTTGTAAATAACACTTAGAAGATTCATAGTATTGAAAATGTTAAATAAACAACCATGTTATATGACAAGTTATAAATTTAAACTATAAATTGTATGACAAATTTATAAACTTCTAAATTAAACAAGATAAATTTAAAAAGTAATAAAGAAATAATAACAATAGCTCAACTTTGACGTTTAAAATACAAATGTGAAATCTCATAAATATAATTACTATGTAGGTGTACGAACATCTGTAAGACGAGTTTGTACTTTAATAAATCATCATAACTATTAAAAGGTACGGATTCTTACCCCCTCCTTTTTCGTTTCAGTATATGATTTAATTATTTGAACCCATTTGATTCTCACATACATTTGGAATTCCTAAACGTCTTTGATATAATCGATCTGTTTCATTTGCATTGTCCGTTATTGATTTTCAAGCATTATTTATTATTGAATATATTTTGCTTACATGTGATATAATTGTTGGATTGAAATCATTATCACATGTTCTGATATTATATTATGACTTGGTTTAACGCTTAGTGAGAAGCGTATCTGATATACATTGTTGAGTTACCACTTCCGTTCTTGTAATCTGTTACCCGAGCATGTCCCCACTTGCGGAGGTGACCGCAAGCACGTCATTGCGGCATCAATGACGTGGCACCAACCGTGGCGGTGAGCTGAGATCACGGCGTCTTCTTCGTACTTGTGAGGTACATGAGGCCATAAGAAGGCGTATGGACTGGTCCTAGGATATATCTGTATTTGATTTCTGGTGGATGGATCTGTGTATGCCCACACTCCATTGCACATTCGGTACATAGAGCTGCAGCTCTATGTGCATGTCAGTAGTGATTTAAGATTCGGCTCAGGGTACATTCCGTATGATATGATTTATTTTATTGTCTTGCTTTACTTTATATCATATCATTTTGTCTTTTGTTATCACGCATTCGGTTATTGATTCTGTTACTTAAACCTTTATCTGTACTGGGCATTCGGCTCATTCCGTTAATGTTTGTTTATAACAGGTTCACAGGTTACTCAGGGCGGGACGTGAGGAGAGAAAAAAAAACTAAGCTCTAGGATTTTTGGACCGTGAAAGTATGTTAGTGGATTTTGTAGCTTAGGCTAGTACATTTAATACGGTCAAGTGATCAATATGTAATTAACAATTTAACCTAGGGCTCTTAAACAGTCTTTTGGGAATCTGTAATCCTAACATTTGCTTAATGGAAACCATGTCTTCTGCTTTGATTGATGTAATAGTGACACGTCACCCCTATTTCGGGGTGGGGTGTTACATTAATTGTCATAACTAACACATTGCTTAGTTTATATATATCTACACTTTAACCCTTTTTTGCTAACCACTACTTTTTTTCACCATTTATTTTCAAGAATGTCAAACTCTAATTGGGTTCTGTTGAATCATTAAACACTCTAATTAGTTATGATGAACCACAATCCTTACGAGCAAAACACCGATTCTGTTGACCTTACTGATTGGAGAGAGATTATGGAGAGTGCACAAAGGCACGCAATATATGAAGAACAAACATGATTGATGCCTATGTGGCAAGAAGAAAGTTTATTTTTTATTATTTATTTTTTTGTTCTTTTTTTATTTTGGGTTGTTTTAGATATGATAAAATGATGGTTATTGAAAAAGTTGCATACTTTATAGACACGACAAACATGACTGTTTTTAGTTTTTACTACCGAAATTTCTTATTATATTTTTTATGTTTTAAAATTAGCGATTAACTTTTTATCGTCTCTATTTTTGGAACCAAATTATATTTACAAAAATAATTTTAAATAAATAATCAATATTAGTTGAAACTAAGATTACTATTTATAACCACAAGATTTTTTATTTTAAATTAATATACAAAAAATAAAAAATGTAAACCAAAATAACGAAACCCAAATATAAACTGACGAGTTTGGTATAAGTTCTCTAAAATACAAAAAGTTTGGGTTGTTTTTGATTTTACCTAAAATAAAAACAAAAAAACGAATATATGTGTATGTATGTATGTATGTAATATATGTATTACTTTTCAAAATTTAATAATTTATAAACATTGTATTTTTTTTGTATACGATACCAGTATATAAATGCATGATACCAATAGCTTCAAATTAAATAAATGCATGATACCAATAGCTTCAAATTAAATAAATGCATGATACCAAAATATAAAAATCATATATTTTATTATTTTTGTATGCCTATGATACCTAAAACACAATTAATTTTCACTTATAGACTTTTATATATAATTTTAAATATAAAGTAACATTGTAGTTCAAATGTTTTTAGTAAAAATAAAAATATTTTGTGTCGTTTTCTATAAGCTTAAAAAATTTAAGCCTAAGTAAAAAAACCGAAAAAAAACCAAAACAAACCTAAATGAGTTTTAAAAAGATAAAAACGGGTTTAAAAACCCAACTATCCTCCACCCCTGAACAAGTAAAAACTGAGAAGGTGTAACACCCAAACTCGTTATACGTTTACTCGTGTTAATTTAAGGTCCCAGTTAAGTTTTATTACAAAAACTTTATCAAAGTATTATGCGGAAGCACGAAAAACATTTACATAAGTAACAAGTACTTGTTGAGTTACCAATTACATTCCAAAAACATCATACTTTAGTTTGTATGAAAGGCTTACTACCAAAATTTACATAATGTTTGTAATTTCCAAAAATATGCGCCCGATCATAAGCTTTTATGCAAATCTACCTTCGACCTGCAAACACCACATATACTTTTACTATTAGTTCATAAGAACTAAGTAAGATTAACCAAATATAAGATATGATTTGAATCAGAAGGTTTCGAGACCCCAAAATCCGATCAAATGTGTGATTAAGGTCTCAAAATGGGTCAAAATCACCCAAATAAGTTTACTTCACACTTTTTCTATTATATCAACACATATTGTTATTCCATTGATAATCAATCATATTTCATCGATATATACTATAATGTTCACCCGTGGGTATTTCCATTATAGATTTCAAACAAAATGAAACAATCAACCATTTTTCAATTTATATCAATCCAATTACCACTTTATAGTGATAATTTCCATATTCAACATGGTTATGATGTTCTCACCAAGTACTTCCATCATAACCTATCAATTTTCTTTTACTTCCACATTCAAGTGGTGAAGTAATCAACAATTCAAACTATGATGTTCACTCCCCAGTTCTTCCACCATAGATTAAATAACAACCAATTAATCCACTAGTTTATAATCAATTATAAACAATGTTACTATGATATTCATCCTCCGATTCTTCTATCATAGATTTACATAACCAATTACAATCAAATCCATTAAATAAAATCTCATTTTAAACATTTTGATGGATATGCATAGTTTGACTAATTAAGTCAAACTGCACAACCAAACCAATTTCATTTATTGGACAACCATTCATAATTAAACCAATGCAAGAAGTAGACTATCAATGCTACACATATATGGTGTTTAGTAAGTTAAATAACTTACCTTGGCACTAACAGTTACGGATTAACAATCGGTGCCTTGCCTTCCCTTTGATTTTCCCTTGAAGTTCCACTACCACCACCTATTTACAACAATTCCATACTCTTAACTATCATACTAGTTAATATTGACATGGACTTATCTATTTAACAAATTTGCTATCAAATATTCAAAGATTACAATGTTAATTAATTTGAATCAATTTCATGACTCAATTCATATGGCATATAAGGACTTCGCTTCTTGTATTTGTACCCAAATCCTCATTTTGACCCGTTAGTACAAATACTTGCTCATCCATTTGTAAGTATCTTAAGACACTTCTAGCACACCCATTTACATGTACCTAATCAACTAGTACAAATCATCCATGTTCATTCAAGCATTTAACTTAAATCAAATTTATAAAACTTCATTTTTCAGTGCTGCACTTTCTGCGCAGCATCTGTTCGAGGTGGTTTTTGCCCCTTTTAAGATCTGAGCCGACTCGACATGTTCAAATACAAATCGTAGAAGAGTCAGAGAGCTTTCCGTGCATATAAAATACACCTCAATCGGAATTACGGTTGATTTTATACAATTTTTACAAAAACCATTCAGCAGCTTTCTTTTTCTATAATTCAGCTTGCTGAATTTTCTGGGCTGTTGAAATACCCACTTTTGACCACTTTACGATTTTTTTCAGCTAAACATGTTCAAATATGAATTATAGCCGACTCAAAGATCTTTTCAAGCATATAAGATACATTTTCTAATTATTTTTCTTCTATTTTATACGAATTTTACAAAACAGAACAGCAACCAATTTTATTTCCAATCAGCACCTATTTTCATTTTGTTTCAAGCATTTCTACAATCAATTGGTGTGCAGAATTTTACCTACACACTATTTTGTTAGTTTCTTTTATCCATATTCCATTTCTATGATCAATCTCATTAAGCTCATAAGTTTTACATATTTGTTGAGTTTTGATCACAATCTTGCATTCAAAACATCAACATAGCACTAATCTACAATTCAATTCAATTCATATAGCTCTTATATGAACTCAAACCCATATGAATAACCCAAACCATATCAACATCAATTGATTCTATATGCTAGAATCTATATTTGAGTGTTTAAAACATATAGAAAAACATCCATTCATGGTTTCTAACTCATTTTGATAACAAATTTCAAAATTGGAACTAAACCCCAAAATGGTTCATCACGTGAGATTCAAACCAACATCAAATAAGAAGATGATTTCACTTACAAGTTGTTAGAAACCACAAATAGATAGGTTTAAGCTCTTCAATCTCAAAACTTGACCAACAATCAATAAGAATTCATTAGATTAGAAGCTAGGGCTTGAAACTTCTTCCTTTCCTACTTGCTTCTCACGTACACACACATATGGATTTAGAAAAATATGGAAGATTTGACTTAAGTCAAATACTTCTCCACCATTTTCAAGTTTGAGACATGGACAACTTAAGCCCTTCTACATAACAAACATATAACTAGGTTATTAATTTACAATACTACTTGATTCAAATACTAGTTAAATAATTATTTAACTCAAAATTTTCACCCGTTAGATTATATTATAATAATTTATCAAAACGGGTCGTTACAGAAGGTTTGCCAAAAAAAAAATTTGATTTCTATTTTTTTATTTAGCTAGATTTTATTATAATTGAAAATTTAGTTTATACTTTTTTCAAAATATTTGTGAAATCTATGTTAATATATAATTATTTTTTGAACGGTAATTTGGATCACTGACAGGTCATAGACCCACCCGATCATATGCATACCCTATAGGAGGAAATCCACCATGAGTGAAAGAAAACCATCTAGCTCAGCATGAAACTTATATTTTGTTCATGTCAGGACTTTAATCTGCGACCTCTCCAATATTGAAGCCACAGAGTACGTCACTTCAACCACAGAGTACGTCACTTCAACCACTTAAGCTAAAGAATATATATTTTATAATATTAAATGCACATTTTAAATATTTACAAATCATAAAAATAAGTTATTAAAAATTATTATTTAACCCTTATATGTTGAACTCGTACAATACATGAGTAATTTAACCTTGTCATATATTTATATGAATATATGCTTGTTTCAAACTTTAATGAAGAATTTGTCAAAAAAATACATGCATATTTTTATAAACTTAAAAACAAATATAAAATTTTTGAAGTTATAAATGTTACAAAAATAATTTTTATAATATTAGTCTAATAAAAATAAAGAATGATGTAATTTATATATTCTAAAATTGTGAAGCTTTTTATTAATATTAAAAGGAAAATTTTCTTGTTATTTTAGTTAAATAATATTTAAACGTTATATATTGTATTCAATAATAAGTTTCTAAAAATTAAAACTAGCACAATATATATTACGGTTATGAAAATTAACTGTAAAAATGAGTAATGATGCGAAAATGAATATGAAAAGATATTTGTGAATGATGTTGCACTGCACGAAGAGCTGAAGAAGCGAGTATTTGAAAAACAATAATTATAATAATAAATATTGTTGTTATGTGAACTTGTGAAGTATGAAAGTGGACATTGCTGTATATACACACACAATGATGAAATGTAATCATTTGACATGAATACTAAAACCCTTTAAACGATAATAATAATATTTAAATAATAAATAATACTTAAATAATAACAAAAATCTTAAATAAAAGTAATTATTGAATACAAAAATTATACAACGGTAATAATAATAATAATAATTCTAAATAAATGTTTGTTTATGATATGTTTACATTACGTCTTTTTTTATTTAGAGTAAATTACGTTTTGATTAACGTGGTTTTAATGTTTTAACTATTTAACCTAAAATATAATTTTATATCAATGTAGCCACTGTAGTTTAAACAACTAACGGTTTGGCCCTTGTGGTTTAAACAACTAACGATTTTGGCCCTTAACCATAATTAAGTTTATGGGCAAAAACAGTTAGAATAGTATATTTTGGGCCAAAACTGTTAGTTGTTTAAATCACAGGGCTGCATTGATAAAAGATTCTATTCTGGGTTGAAATAGTTAAAATATTAAAACACATGGGCTAAAATCGTAATTTACTTTATTATTTATTAGTTACTAGATTATGACCACGTGTGTTACATGGATTTAATATAAAATATTAAGTAATTAATAAAAAAGTTAAAAATTATAAAACGATATTTTGAGACAAATGAATAAATACATATTAATATTTACTTAAGTAATAAAATAATAATTAAAAACTTAAATAAATAAAGAATTAGTACTCGAACTCCTTAATGTGTAATGACTGAAGTTTTAAACTAACTTATTATAAAGACTTTAGTTTTTTTATTTTGTCAGAAATATGTATGTTGCAATAACAAGAAGATAAGATACTATTTTTTTAATCTTTAAAGTTACATGATTTAATTTGAAAATACCGTGAAACACAATAGATTAATATTGTAATATTTCCTATCATTTTTGTAACTTTTGGTTTTTAAAGATATTATTTTTAAGCATTTCGGTTAAAAAATGTCATTTATTTTTAAAAATCATGTTCTTTAAAATCTATGTCTTATAGTTTAGTTCAATTTTTAAATTTTTTTATAATTTATTATTTTAAAATTTTAATATTTAGAAAATTTTCACATTTTAGAAACTTCTTAAAGTGTTTTTTATTAAAAAACTTTTGATTTTTAATTAGTTAAAAAATTTATTTTTAATATTAAAAAGCTAAATAATATCATTAATATTATAATTATTGTTAAGAGAGAGAATATAATTATTAAATAGGAGAGATAATGAGTTGGGTGATAAAAAGATGACATTTGGCAAGCTTAATTTAAAAATGTGATATGTGACAAAAAAAGATGTTTATTTATTATAATAGTAAGATATTGTTTTAGCATGATGCACTTATATTTTAGGCTAGCATTTCTTAAGATTGACATTTACTTTTGAAACGATTTGATTTATAGTTTTAAGGCAGGTTAATTAGGTTTTTTTGGTCTACGTTTTGATATTCGTAATGATGTCATCGCCTTTGTTATCAAATATCTATATTGGTAGAGTGGTATACTGGTATAATTCAATCTTTTTCCGTTTTCTTTTGCAAAATTTTAATTAGGTAGATCTTGTGTTTTTTTTATTAATAATGATAATAATAATTAAATATTTTTTTTGTCTTATGTTTATATTCCTTGATAATAGATTTTACGACTACAAACGACTTTCTTTATTGTTTTAATTCAAGGGTATTTAGCATTATGTTTGGGTTAGTATTTGATGGTAGTGACTTGCTTTTATCCCAATTTGATTTATTGTTTAAGGATGAGCTAATATCAGTTGCGGGCAGTTTTTTTGTCTACGTTTTATTGTTTTATTGTTGTCGTGATCGAATACTCATGTCGGCAGAACAGTTTGACTCAATCTTTTTTTTAGCGTAATTTTTATAGCGTAAATTTGATGTTTGTATTCTGATAAATACTAGATTACCATGACAACACGTGTTTATAGGATGAAATGTGGGATGTGGGAAAATTTTAGCAATCTGGATTATTTGGATGGATCGATTGCAATATTGGGCTTGATGCTATTGATCCAAATATTGGGTTAAGTGATCATGGTAATTGACATAACCTGTGATGAGATTGAACACGTTTTACTATTTTAAGAAACAATTTGGTGGACACAAACACAATTAGAGGTGCTCAAATTGGATTTTTTTGGAACCGGTTTCGGTTTCGGAACCGTTTTCGGTCATCAAAGTCAAGACCAGTTCCGGTTCCGGGTTTTGACCGGTTCTGATCGGATTTTTGCCGGTTCCGGTTCGGTTTTTGGCCGGATACAAGTGGAATCAGTTCTATTTTTTCCGGTTCCGGTTCTGGTTCTAATTTGTCTGAGAAACTGGACCCGTTTGTACCCATCAGTTCAGGTATAACCGATTCCGATTCTGGGTGTTGGTTCCAGTTCCCTTGTTTTGCCCACCTCTAAACACAATATTGAAGCATCAGCTCAATGGGATATTCTTCGCATTTTGAACAATTGATTTATTCGATTACATCATATTGATGCCGAAGACATTGCAACACAGTGACATTTTGATGGTAAAATACGACTCAGGAACCATAAGTCCTAGGTTCGAATCTTACAATGGAGCTTTTCCCAAACTATTGAATTTCCTCCTGAACTAGTGACATAATTGTGTATATGATCTTACAATGGAGCTTTTCCCAAACTATTGAGTTTCCTCCTGAACTAGTGACATAATTGTGTATATGATCAGGTGGTACCGCTGATGGAGTGATGATACTAAATTGATCCATCAGTGATCCAAATTAGTCGTTAAAAACATATAAATAATTTGGTGCACACAATTACAATATTGAAGCAACCAGCAAATCGGGCAAGAAATTACATATACTCCGCAAATCGGAGAGGTTGTGGGATTCTAAATTAGAGACATGAAAGAGCAAGTTAGAAGGTTGGAGATGTTCAATAATGAATTATATATCTTTTAACATAAGGGGCACGGGTGGTTTAAATAAGAGCAATTAGGTTAAAAATAATAATAATGTTAGAGACTTATTCAAGATAATTAATCTTTTGCAAAATAAAAATAAAAAATAGTATCAGAGACTTATTCAAGATAATTAATCTTTTGAAAAAAATAATAAAAAATAATATTAGAGATAGATTCAAGATAGTTAATCTTTTGAGCTTGTTATTTAGGGTTAACCTCCATAGAAACAAGAGAAGGAATAAAAAATGATTGAAAATGTTTGATATATTCAGAAAGCAAATTAACGTATAATTTAAGCAAAAAGAAAACAAATTGCTTAAAAAAGTTAACATACTACTACGTGTGTTTGGAAATGGATTAATGATTTTTTGTTTAAATATTTATATGCTAGGCTAGTATCATTTGTTTCTACACACGTTGAATAAAATTATTAAAAATTTGTAATTTAAATCTAAAAATTTTTAAATAATTTGACAGATAAAATATTATTGAAACTGCTTATAACTTATTATTTTAAGTAAAAGATAATAATATTATTTTTTTTTAAATTTTGTTTTCCAAAAAATTAGTTGTCAAAATTTCATTTTAAAATTTCCTTTCTTAACATTTTATTTAAAAAAGGTCATTTTGTATATTTTAAAATATATAGGCTAGTACATGTTTATTACAAAAATAGGATAAATAAAGTACAAAATGTCAATGTATGACTATCTCACTAAATAGAGGTATTGTCTCTTAGATAAGAAATCATGTGTTCAAACCTAGGCAAAGGCCAAAGAATACATTCTTTCAGAGAAAATATAAAAATAGAATAAATTTGTCGATCAAAAAATAAATAAAGTATACAATAGCTTGTAATGAAGATATAAAATTATATAAATGACATGTTCAGATACAATATGATTATAAATCTTGAATTTTTCTACTTTAGCAACGAACCACTCCACAATCAATCGTATACCATTCCAAATAAAAACATTCATGCCTAAACCGATAAACTATTCATACCAAATGTATTATATTCATTAATTAATTACGAAATTGTGAAGAGTTTAACTATAAATAAACTCTAAACCAATCCATCAAATATGTGGAAGGTCTTGCTAAAAAGGTTGTTTATTTAATAAAATTTGTTTGCCATTCAAGAAAAAGAAAATTGGATTGAAAGAAAAAAATCTTAGCAGAAAAAGCTTATAAAATGGGTGGCGGATGATGATGAAATCTGGTATTTTCACGAGAAAATAAGGTCGGGTTATTTATACGCATATCTATTTAAATCTAACACTCAACAGACACTATACGTCTCGTGTAGACCTATACGAGACATATGACCTCTTCATACACTCAATATTTCAATAATGATTAGCATTGTATATACCCTGTATAGGATCTATATGCCTTGTATAGGCCTATACGAGGCTTATTCTAGGTCAATCATTGACGCTGAAACTTTTTATAAATAATTATTGACCCTTATCTTATCTTACTAATAAACAAAGAAATATTTTGACACTTGTCATGTTTTTATACCACTTTTGCCATATGTCAATTTTTTATCAAATTCATTTAATTCTCTCATATTAAATAATAATTATATTCTCTTTCTTATTAAATAATTATAATATTAGTAACTACTAATATTTTTTGTCTTTTATTTTTTTAAAAATAAGAAATATTTTATTTTCTAGAAAATCAAAGTTAAATAAAAACAGATGAATTTTTTATTAAAAAACTAATAAACTATAAACCCATGTTTTAAACAATAAGATTTTTATAAACCAATGACGTTTTTGAAATTTATTTTAAAATCAAAGTAAAAAAATGATAGAAAAAGTTACACTTTTGGCCTTTATATTTAACGTTATACTTAAGTTGAGTCATTAAAATTAAATAATTACATAAATTATATTTTTTACCTTCTTAATTTATAAAAGTTAACCTTTGATAGAATATAAAATGAAGGTTTATTATGAATTAGTTTAAAGATAATAATTGTTACAAATCAAAAATATCACATATCATTTGTATACTTATTAAAGTTTTTTATTGATGTTTTATTATGTCACACCCCGAGCCAGTGGGGTTGGATCGGAGTCCCCGTCGGGCGGAAGGTTCCTGGGGCGCGATATTGTGAGTGATAATCAAAGTGATCAGATTGTTTACATTGCACATGATATAAATGAGAAATGCTAAATAGAATAGAATTACAAAGTTAAATTACATCCGAATCGTTCATAATTTAACAATGTAAATCTATCATAAACATCATAATATAACTATCTTGTAACTGCACAAGATATACAAAATAATTGTATGATGATGTTTCCAAAAATATGCAGGTCCAAAAATAATAAGTCTTCTATCTGAAGTCCTAGTCCAAAAGCATAAGTTTCCTAGTTGACATGTTCGTCACCTGAGAAGTCATGCAAAAATAAAATCAACACATGGTTGGTGAGTTCATATACTTTTAAGTTTGAAAGTGATTTGTAAACCTCTTCCGGTAAAGACCTTAACCTCATTAAATCCACATGTAATATCCGAATCGGTATGCTTATATGTAGGGCATATGTAGGTTCGAACTTACCGCCCGTCCAGCCACCATCCCACCACATACTAATCCGTATATGATACTGTTGTTAATGATAGTTAAGCATTTTTACCCTTCTCATTAAACACAAAAATCCTTCTGTTCTTTGTCCCTGTAATTACAATCATTTGAAATTCATGTTGATTTCATAAGTTCATCACATAATATGATCAACCATAGCAATTGTATAAACAATCATAAATACTTAAGTAAATAAATAAATAAACATTTAATAAAATCTAATTCCTAATGATTGGGCCTTGGTCAACTTGAGTAGATGAGTCTGTCAATCAAGGTTCTTAGTAGTTAGGGAATTCTGTAAATATCATCAAACATATGACCTACAAATCAAATGGTCTAGCTAGGACTTCTTGAAATGTAGGATTTCTTGTTTCGTTCTTGATTCGTTGTGTTGGCATATGTTATCTCTTATATTTCACAGATTTTCCCTTGAAAATGATTTATTGATTCGTCTGATTCTGTCACAAGATGTACTTGATTCGTTGATCATGGAATACTAGATTCGTTGATCAATGTACTCTTGATTCGTTGTTCATCAAACACTTGATTTGTAGAACATCGAATATTAACCTTGCAAAGATAGTTTCGTTGGATTCGTTGAACTTCCCCACTTGTTTTGTCAAAATAGTTTCGTTTGATTCGTTGAACTCACACACTTGATTTGTCAAAATGTTTTGTTTGATTCGTTGAAATCACCCACTTGATTCGTCAAAATGCTTTGTTTGATTCGTTGAAATGACTCACTTAGTTCAACCCAATTATCCACTTAAATTATAAGTAGATGAATTTAGTAAAACCTGCATAAAATTCACCTAGACATGATTCTAGGTTAACAATTTACATACAAAACATATGTTAAATAAAAGCATTTAAGTAAACAATTTAAACAAACAGTTTACGCATGCTTCTCAGCCCCGCGTTTTGAAACAAAATGTTAGAAAAGGGGCAATGAACTCACCTGTGCTGCTATGTAAATGATCTAATAAAAATTACGCGCTCTTGTTGTAGCTTAGGTTTCTTCGGTTCCTGAGTAGTTTTATAAGAGTTTGAATACGATAAGTACACGTAATAGTCGCCATACCTAAGGTTTGGTCTTGGTGTGTGTAGCTAAGTGTCCTCCACAACTCGATCCAAAGCCGTTACATCATAAGTTCTACATCCTCCTAGTTGTTCACTAGTGCTTATCACAACATTCCTAAGTGCTTAAAACTGATTATTATGACATTAACTACAAGAACTCGTGAAACCCTCTAAAACCGATTTTAAGTGAATGTTTACCTCAAATTCCAAGGTTGAATGCTTGTTTTTCTTGTACTTTCGTGATCTTCTCAACAGAAGGAACGTTTTGACACTTAGATGGCTTGTATCCACAAAGAAATGCGCTAAATTTCTTAGAGAGAAGGTGGTTTCTTGAGAGAAAAACTAGATAGAGAGAGAGGTAAAACGAGATTGAGAGAGAGAAAGAGTGAAATGGTGGTGGTTGTGGTGTATTAAATGCCACATTTAATGTTCCAAACACCCGGTGGTTCGGTCTCCTTTGGTTTCGCGTAAAATGTCGATTTCTCGTGTTTTCGTCACGAAACAACACGGTTTATAAAATAGGATTTATAAAATTATTCTAAGTTGTGATTCCTGATAAATTAACTAATATATTCTGTTTATTTTAATTTATAAAATATTAATTTACTGTTTAAATTGAATCGTACGGTCTTCGCGCATATTCGTTCGAATCGTCACCCGTACGAATACGACGATAACTATACTTTTCAATATTGTTTTCTAATTATTGGATATTATTCAGAACGTTAAACCTTCAGATATATTCGTACAGATAGTCACCTAAACGAATAACCCGTCAATTTAGCATTCACATAACAACATCCGTTCTGTTTTGTTCTATAAAGCCTCACATACGTTTATACATAATAAATCCTAACAGATTTTCACATGATGGTTCTGTGTTGTCAAATAATTATCTGACCCAAGAACCATTGTTCTGAACTTTGTTTCTGTTAACTGTTTATGAATTTGTGGTTTGATAACACAAATTGACTTTGACTATTGATATGAATATGAAATAGCATGAAATATGTGTGGTTTGTACCTGTTTACTGTTCATGGCGCTGTTGAGATCACTGTTCCGGTGACGGTTCCGGCACTGATGTTACATATTACTTGAGCATTCACTAATATGTAAATTAATTATTTTATCTTAAAATATCGTTTTATAATTTTTATAAATTTTTATTATTAACTACTTAATATATTATATATTAAACCCGTGTAATGCACGGGATAATAATCTACTACGCTAGACTGACCACAGTGGTCAAGCCGCCGAGCCAGCGGGCTTCTTCCCCGCCGCGGCATCAAGCTGGAACACCGCCCCTCTGCATAGCGGCCCCCGCCCAATCCCTTCCCACGACCCCGCTCCCCGCGTGGAATGGTGCGATTTGATTGGTCCTCACGGCGTTTTCGAAAAACGGATGTGGAAACAACGTTGATTGCGCTGTGAGAGATGATGGCCGATGATGCCGGTGTAGAAGACCACCATGAAGATAGAGAAGAGCACTCTTCTCGGCGACTCGCAACATGTTGTCGATTTCATAGCTTCTCAACGGCTCCGATTTAGGGTTTTTGCAAAAAAAGGAAAGGAGGCAATTAGGGGGTGTATGACGTGTATCGAAGAAGATGGATTTTATTTTATTATTATTTGTCAAACTAATTTTAGGTTCTGCTTAAATAAATTAAGTTTTTTATTTGGTTTTTAAAAAAATTAAATAAATCAATTAAATTTAAATAATGTTGATGATGTGGAATAGTGGGGAAGAGTTTTCAGTGGGGTGACCATTGTGGGTGTTTAAGGTTTTCAGTGGGGTGATGACGTGGCAGGAAATTTCAGTGGGGAAGAGTTTTCAGTGAGGTGACCGCTGTGGATAGTCTTATAAATAAACATATATGAGACGTATAGGAGAGTTGTGGAAGATGAGAAGACTAAGAGATAACTTGAGAATAACAGGACCCAATAAGAGCCTAACCAAAGACGATGAAACATCCTACACGGGCTTCATGGCCTCCTAATCATGAATAAATTATGCCAGTGGTTGAAAGTTACAAACACAAAAACTAAGAAACTCCCTATTTATGTATAATAAAGACCATGAAAAAAAAAGATTCTGGCAAAAAACGCAAAAAATGGCTAGGGTTATGCGGTTATCGCAATAAGGGAATGTTAACAAAGGAACCATTCCCTATATATATCAAACATAAATATATCAAACATAAAATAACAAAATTACCTGTTTTAGATTGACTTGCAGGGCCCATTCATCAATAACCTGTTTATATAGCATTTAAACTTGCCGAAGTCAGCCCTTTCAGTTTAAAAGGATTTTCATGTCAGAGCTCAAAACATGAAATTAAGATCCTTAACATGAAAGAAAAAAAATGCAGCAAGAATATAAGAATAACAACCGTACCCGGTAGATCACACACATAGCACAACTATTAGTAGGGTACGAGATACCCCAAAAGTTACTATTATTATAGGTTGGAATCAATGCTTCAATATCTTCTACAAGTTCTTCCTCCATCTCGTTCTAATTTTCGTCTGAACAAGTAAAAAAAATGAAGGATGCATTGTTAATTTATTACTTACTAACATTACATATAAACAATTAAAAATGAAAGCACATTAAGTTAAATTTAATACCTTTCAAATCAAACAACCAATCACGAGTACATAGCAATGCCTCAATATTTGATGATAGCAATGAAGTTCGATACTTACTTATAGGCCTGTAAACGAACCGAACACTTCATGAACTGTTCGTGAACTGTTCGGTAAGAAGTTCGTTTATGTTGGTTTATTTAATAAATGAACGAACACGAACATAACATTTGTGTTTGTCTAATTAAATAAACGAACGTGAACACACCTAGTGTTCGTTTATTTATGTTCATGAACAATTTGGTTTTTTTTTTTGTTTATTTACGTTCGTTTAGTTGTGTTCGTTAACTATGCAATGTTAGTTTTTGTTTGGTTAACTGCCTAATTTACGAATAACATATGTTTACATTTAAGAGACTTGTTGTTTGTGCTCGTTTATACTTGTTCAATTGTGTTCGTTTATGTTTGTCCAATCGTGTTCAAATTCATTTATGATTGTTCAATGGTGTTAAAAAAATGTTAATTTATGTTTGTTCGTTTATTTTAGTTTGTTTGTGTTCATTTATGTTCATGAACAGTTCGTTTAATTTATTAATGAACGAACACAAACATATTCATTTTCTTGATAAACGAACACGAACACAAAATTCATGTTCGTTAATGTGTTCGTGTTCGTGTTCGTGTTCGGTTAACTTTAAATGAATGAACACGAATATGCATGTGTTCATGTTCGTTCGGTTCGTTTACAGGCCTACTTACTTATAACATGGCCCCCAATGCTAAAAGATGATTTCAGAAGCAACCATGATGATATGAATGCTCAATATATCACAAGCCATTAGAGCGAGTTGTGGATACCTTCCTTGATTATCCTTCCAATATTGTAAAATATCAAGTTCTTGTGATCGATTAAGCGCAGGTTCCTCCAAATACATTGTAAGTTGTGACTTTTCTCTCTCAACACGTCTGAATTGGTTTTCGAATCTCTCGAATTCATCCAACTCATCTAGTACATCAACATCAGCATTTGAACTCTTAGCTATTGAAGACTGATGCATTCTCTCTGAACGAATATCATACTCGTTATATAGCTTATGCATGTCATCAAAAATACTACTCAATTTTGCTTCACGTTGTTCCTTTGTAATGTTGAGTTTTGAAAAGCAGTGCTCAACAAGTTTAATCTTGTACCGTGATCTAGAATAATTACAATTATGAAATGCAATCCAAATACAAAATTCAAAAAAATAAATAATAAATCCATTGCTAATGAACCTAATTCTGGTACTCTGGCACAACGAGGAAGGGTATGGGGCGTTTTTGCCATCATGTGAGCGGTGGCCACGTCAACGTCGCATGGAATTCTGATTAGTGGATTCTTAAGATTGACAACTTTGGGTTTCGTAAGGTAATGCTTAATGGGTTAAATTTGTGACCCATATTTGATTTGTAACGTGCCCCAGGAGGTCTAGGACTCACTATTGTTAAAAAAGTCTATGCGGCCGTATAGGCGCTAGGCGTCCTTCTACTGTCTCGATTTTGGTCCAGGCGTGGCCTAGTCGGCCTAGGCGTATTTTTATTTTTTTGACTTTCATTTATTTTTTTTGACTTTTTTCATCTTTTTTTTCTGGTAAAGAGGGACAAATTTCATGATTATTTAGACATTTTTCAACCAAAATCCTTAATATCTCTCTGAAACATCGAATCTAGCCACTTTACATCCAAATTCATCTATAAACTTTGAACTCGGTGTTTAAGTTTGAACTTTGAAGTACTTGAATTAATATATGTTTAAGTTTATTTTTTTAAATTATTTGAAGTATTATATTAAATTATTGATAATGATGTGTGTATATAATATATATTTGTAAAATTACATTTAAAAATTCCAATTCACCTAGCATCGATTAATCCCAAAGCGGTGACTTGCCATCCGACTAACGCCTAACGATTTCTACAACCATACTAGGACTAAGGAGCACATATGTTAAAATTCAAACGATTAATTTAAATAACATTATTTGACTTCATTTTTTAGAAATAACGTTAAAAGCGTAGGGTTCGGTTAATCAGTCATAATGAGTCAGGGGTTTCATTGAAAGTAGTCTCTCTATTTATACGGGATAGATGTAAGTTCTCTACATCTTATCATGTCTATATATACCTTACTTTAGATTTGCAAATAATGAGATATACGGTGTATGATGATGATAATTCCTTGAACCTTTATCTAATTTTTAATATGATTAAATAAATCTAAAACTTTTGATTGTAAACTATAAAGAAAATTTAAAAGTTATACCCAAAAATGAGGCATTTGTGGTCAAACCATACATACCTCTCCTGGTGTTTATATATAAGAATGAATTGCATACCCTGAATCTCTTGGTATTTGAAAATTTTGCAAGATGCATGGGTTTGACTATATGATTTGTGCAATAAGTCAAATAGTCCACCACTCATGGAGGTGCAGACTTCAAGAAATATATATAATAAGATCTGATTAAATGAACGTGTATTTTGACTTGTTCATAACTCCATCTTAACCCCACCTCTAGATTTCACTTCCTATAATTGGAGTCAGATCCTACTAAAAAGTGAGAATATACAAAGTAAGTTTGTTTGTTTATAATTGTAGTTAGACCAATGGTATCCTTCTACAATCTACTTATATCTTGAATAAAGTTTTAGCCTTTTCAAGTAGTGAATGTTTAAAACCAGTTAGTGTCAAAAAAAATGATAATAATAAAAAATATCTGTAGCAATTGGAACTAAAAAAACTTAAAAATTAATATTTGTTTTTGAATGACAACAGTCGATTGACTAGCACGTCTGCAAAGGAAAGCTCCTATATCAACCACATTACCTATATCTCACCAATTCAGAAAAAAAAAAAACCCACCACTGTAGTAAAACTTATTAGAGTCATGATTAGAACCTAAGACCTAAAAAAGCCCAAGCTCTATTTCTCATTCTTAGTACTGTTAAACCATAAGACAATTGGTAAAAATTTAATACTCATTTAAATGACAATTAATTTCTTCTTAGCAGGTTTAATAAATGAATTATATTTATGCTATTGCTATATATGTAAACAAATTAATTGGACCTCTTTGAAACTAGTAACAGTCGTTTACTCGTTTTCTTTTCTTTTATTTTTTTATTTTTATCACTTTAATATAAAGTCAAACCAGCTTTTATATATTTCTTTTGTGACCGCATATACCGTATCACACAATAATTTTCTATTATAAAATTGTTTTTCCATACCCTCTTTTCTTAGGAAGATTGCAATTTCATGTGCAATACTTCTTATGTTTATGTTTGATTAAATTACGTATTCTCGAATCTACTAATTTTCTATCAATCTCTAACACTTTAATTTTGTTTGATAAAGGCATATATATCGAAGAAAATTAAAGTGTTACAGATAGATAGAAAATAGTAGATTCAGGAAAACGTAATTTAATCAAACATAAAAAAATTATTGAACATGAAAATACAATCTTCTTAAGAAAAGAGGCTATGACAAGCGCCCAACTTAACTGATAAGATCGGGGTTGCTTTCATGTCGGGTTCAAGCCTATGGGTCAAACTGATATTTTTTTCTTTACCCTCATCTTTCCATGTTTACACTTCTACCCCTTAAGTATTTAAAAAACTTTATAAAATGTTTTTCAACCACTCAAGTTTCGAAAGTTTCGAATTTATCTTTTTTGTTTCTTAATTGTGTCACATCTAATTCGTTGTTGGCGCTTTTACTCATCAGCTTTCAAAAGTTTTATAAAAAGTTATTTTATCTCTCATGAATTTCTAAAGTTTTGAACTTACCCCTAACATGTTAATATAAATTAAAGTTAATTCACGTTTGATGTAAATTTTTTTTCAGAAACGACACGGGTAAAATAAAATATGTTTTCATGCTTATTTTATGTACGTTTTTAGTTGTCCTAAGTTTCAAGTAAAATTTTGTTTGGTAACAAGGTGAGTCAACTAAGATACGTTTTCACTCTACGTTATTAATTCGAGGCACGACCGCAATGCACGACGAAATAAAATTACTAGCTTCATAATAATTAGGCTCCCTCCAATGCGCATGTTGGGAGGGTGCATTTAGCTCATATAGAGGTGGCACTTAGGAAGGATGCACTTAGAAGATTGCACGTGGCCAAGTGCGGTGTATTTGAAGTTCATCTGGGTCTTCTTTTCCAAAATTATATATAAAATGAAATGGTGATGTGAAAGAGAGAAGATGCATGTATGAAGGATGTGTTGGAGTTAAAAAGATGAGAGATAATGCATGTAAAAAGGATGGGTAAAAAACTGATATAACAGTGATGACTAGGATGCATGTAGCAAATGCATGCTTATGCATTGCGGGCAGTCTAAATGTCTAGGTAATGATGCTCACATATGATATAAGAACGACCGTGTATCAAATGACTTTTCTTAGTATTTGAAACCATAGACGACTAACATAAAGTTTATTTTTAATATAATAATTATACCATAAAAGTATAATATACACACATCAACTTAAAAATATCTCTATTGCCCAGGTTATATAAATAAAGTTCCAAATTATTTATTTTAAATATTGTGTCAATATGTCTTTAAGAAGTGTTTTAAAAATAATACTTATAATATAATTATATTACTTATCAAATTAAATAACATCATTATTATTTAATAAAAGAAAAAAAATGAAAAAACTAAAAGAAATGGTATATAAATATTTAACAAGAGAGAGGAGATGTAAACCATTAGATTTTCTATGAACATGATATGTATCATTAAAACTTTTATTTATTAGAATATGCATATGTATGTGTATGTGTGTGTGCATAGGAATTGACGGATTGTATCTTGTAACATCAGTGCCGGACGCGTTGCCGGAACAGTGATCGCTACAGTAACTTGCACAGTAACTCAGGTACACATTACGTGGAACTATGTTTATGCTATTGACACATAATGCTTGACACTAAACTATTATGATATTGGTTTGAAATCTGACTTAAACCTCATGGTTTAACAGTCAGAAACATATCTGACAACACATAACTGACACAAATATGCTTGATTTGATGCTATTTTGTATAAACGTACGCGAGGTTAAACTGAACGAAACCATAACGGTTGTTGTTACAGAATGCTAAACCGAAGAATTATTCGTAGAGGTGACGATCTGTACGAATAAATCTGAAAGTTTAAAGTTCTGAAATGATGACTGGAAAGTAGAAAACAAGAATCAGAAAGCCAAACCATCGTCGTGTTCGTTCGAATGACGATTCGAACGAATACGAGCGATGGTGACGCGTTCCGACGAAACAAAAACTAAAACGATACGAACGATAATAAATTTAAGGAAATATAATATTTTCTGTTTTACAATTTTGAAACTCATCAGAAATAAATTAAAAGAAATTATTTTAATTAAAATGCGAACAAGTTAACGAAACGCTTAAAATAACAAATTACGATAAATAATTCAAAGGAAAATAAATTAAAAGATTTAATAGAAATAACCACCTTCTAAACATTCTAAAATAAATTCTTTTTATATAAGTTACAAAACACGCGCGTGACGTGCCGGAAACGCGACGAAAACGAGAACCGAGCAACCGAAACGAACCCGAACACCCCGGTGTATAAAAACCCTAAATGAGGTCATTTCTCTCATTTATTACACACTCACTCTCTCTCTAGAACTCCCAACCGTCATCCTCTCTCTCTAGAAGAAACACCCTTCAAACCATTATAACTTGTTTGTTTCTTGGTGAAATCTTGTGTTCTTGGTGTCCACGTGAAGGTCTAGAGCTCCTCTACCTAGATGTACAGTAGATCTGAGCTTTTGTCCGGCCATTTTCAAGGTATGAAGCTTTGAAAGTCTGGAAAACTAGGGTTTTGTACCCTTTGGTTCGACACACACATATGAAACTAGTTCTCGGCTTAACCATTCGACCCCAGCACCTTTGAGAGCCATCTGTAGCATAAAACCAACATTGGAAACGAGCTGGGGCTATCTGGGTCGATGCAGATGATGATGGAGATGCACAGGTTCGTGATGCAGCCCAGCCGAACCCATGATGAACTGGGAAACGGGCGAACCTACTCCACCACCCTGCCGAACCCATGCATGAGTTGTATGGGCGAACCATAGCCGAACCATCACCTAGCCGAACCTGTGCAGGCCATAGCCGAACCTTACTGATTTTCACACCATGCGAAACTCTCATCCTTAACCACCGAACCTGCTTTGGCCGAAACCTACTCTCACCATAGCCGAACCTCCTTACCACAGGCGAACCTGTGGAGATGAACTACCTGGCCGAACCTCCGACATGTAGATGCACCAGCCGAACCATAGGTTCCCGACCTTAGGAGCTACCCTCCACGAACCATGCAAGTGTGGCGAACCCTCCTTGACCGAACCTTACCCAAGGTTCGCTGGAAGTTGGAACTTTTCCCTTTGATCGGTTAAGTCCCACTTAATTGCCATCAGGAGCCATTTAGCCCAACACCTTATTGGACCCTAACATCTTAATTGGTCAACCAAGTTAGCAGGCCCAAAACTTAAATAGAATCGGCCCACTCTATTAATTTGGCCCAAACGCAACCAATTGAATTATGCAAGCCCTACCGGCCCAACTAGTTGGCCCAATATATACCACGGCTCATAAACATTTATTGGCCCACTTAACTCATTCGGCCCACTTGATGAAAATCCAAATTTACATGGCGAATCGATTCAAGGTATTATAACATGCATGGGGTTTTGGGGTTATTACTACAAAGGTGGTAAAATCCTTAGACTCAATGCATACATAAGACCTAAACCAATAAAGATTCAAAAGGATAGATTCATAGTTAATTATTAACCATGTAACAACCTATTTGAGTTCTCACAAAGTGTTAAGAAATTATACCTTTCTAAACTAAAACTTAAGTATGGTAATTATGAGCTACACTAGTTTCAAGAACACATCTCATGACAAGTTTACATATATTGGAATTAAAGCCAAAGATAAGTGTACTAACCTTAATTCAATTGGGTTAAGTATTATTAAATTCAATACTAGGTAAACAGGGCCGAATGATGACCGAGACTTACAAGTGTTAGCCAACTTTAGGGCTAACATATACGCACATACACATCAACCATAACATATACTTATAAACTATGAACAATGTGAAATCAATACAGGATCGTGAAATCAACAACAAAGTACAACAGAGAGCGCGCGCATTCTAATTTAAGCTAAGTCAACCACTTCAAACACAAGGTGAGTTTATTTGTCCCTTTTCAAACATATTTGTTTTTACCTCGAGACTGAGAAGCATGTTATACATTTTAAACAATTATTGAAATGTTTATAAAATGCTTTTACACTTATACATGATGCTTATACTAATGCTTATGCTTGAAACTCTTATTTGGGAAGCTAAAGACTAAGACTTAAACTATATGCTTGATGTTTATGCTACAAACTCTATGCTCAGACTACATGCTCGATGCTTATGTTATAAACTTGAAGCTTAAACTATATGCTTGATGCTATTGCTACAAACTCTATGCTCAGACTATATGCTCAAGACTTATGCTACAAACTCTATGCCTAAACTATATACGCAATGCTAATGTTACGAACTATATGCTCAAACCATATGCTAATGCTTGAAACTAAATGTTCAAAGCTATGATTGTGTGCGAAATGCTAAGCTTGTATTTATTCATGGGCTACGTAATTGCTAAACATTGCTAGAGCAAAGCTTGTACCCATGCATTGAGATACGTGGAAGCTAAACTATGAGAATGCTAAGGTTTTATCTATATATGAGATACGTAAATGCCAAACATTGCTAGAGCAAGGCTTGTATCTATATATGAGATATGTAAATGCTAAACTATTTGTGTGTGCACAGCTTGTGTCTATGTATGAGATACGTAATTGCCAAACATTGCTAGAGCATGGCTTGTATCTTTATATAGGAGACACGTGAATGCTAAACTATTCAGATGCTAAGCTTAAACCAATTCATGAGATACGTAATGGCTAAACATTGCTAGAGCAAAGCTTGTATCTAGTCGTGGGCTACGTAAACACTAAACATTGCTAGAGCAAAGCTTGTACCCACGCATGAGATTGGTGAAAGCTAAACTATGATGTGTGAAACAATGGTGTTTGGACAACTTACTCTAAAGTTAATCCACATAAATGCTATAAACTTGTAAACTTTGAAGCAGTATACTAAAGCTATGATGAAGACTGGATTGAATGGTAGGTAAAATGCTTAATTATCCTTAACAACAGTGTTATATGCGGATTAGTATGTTGTGGGATGGCGTCTGGGCGGGTTGTAGGCTCGAACCTTTCGTATGCCTTATATATAAGCATACTGATTTGGATATTACATGCGATGTTAATGAGATTAAGGTTTTACCGAAAGAGGTTTGCTAAAGCTATTTTAAACTTATAAACTATATGAACTCACCAACCATTGTGTTGACTTTGTTTTCTTACATGCTTTCTCAGGTGACGCACAGGAATAGGCTAAGGCTCCAGGATTGCATACTAGGCTGCCCAGATAGAGGACCTAGTAGACTTTTGGAAAGCACAAATTTTGTTATTAATACGAGACACTTTTGATATCTTGTACAGATACAAGATAGAAACATTTGATTATTTTGATAGGTTTACTTAGTTAAATTACTGAACATTGATATTGTAATTTAACTTTGTAATCCTAGTTTAATGCTTTATTGTGCTTTAGTTATTCTTAACATTGATGCTATGTAAACAATCTGATCATCACGATTATCACTCACGATATCGCGCCCCGAGAACCTTCCGCCCGGCGGGGAAGTCGATCCGTCCCGCCGGGGAAGTCGATCCGTCCCGCCGGCTCGGGGTGTGACATATCTGATAACCCAATCATAAATAGTTAACTTTTAAACCTTTGCATAGTCACTCATTTTTAACCCAATGTGAACCACTTGGATTGTGATCCTAAAATAACAATCTTTAAGCAATAACTCATATAACTTCGTTAAGATCATTCTAAATCTTTGGTTTATTTTTTTCATAATCGTTATTATAAGTGTAGAAGACTATCTTATTTTACGTGTTTGTGTAAGTATTTTTCGTTTAAGATCTTACAACATTGTAAGTTGTCATTACATTATATAAATAATTTCAGTTTAATGCAAACTTACAATTGTTTTAATTTTCAAATGTTTGTGAATAAGCACAAACACATAAACGAAGATAATTATTTACATGTATAGTAAATGTTATGAAAAAAAACAAAAATTTTGCTAATCTTGCAAAAGTTATATGTGTTATTTCTTTAAAAGTGCATTATTATTTAAACAACACCACATACACACACATATACACACACACACACACACATATATATATATATATATATATATATATATCTTGTTAAACCCGATCTTAGATATAAAATCATTAAACTCTATCTGAGTCGTCCATTTGGAATTTTGAAAATAAATATATGATCGATATTAAAGTTGAATAAAAAATCCGGGTTTGAATAAACAAATCAATTTTAATGTGGTTTAATGTGAAAGACAAGTTTATCTTTAAGAATACAAATGAACGGCCCATATATAGTTTAAGGGTTTTCTCTCCTTATATATGTGTGTGTGTGTATACTAGGTTAGGAAACCGAGTATCACACGGGTTGTTTAAAGAAAAAATATAAAATACTTATTAATAAAAACTTAAATTATTAGATGATTGAATGGTCTAAATGATAAATAAAATTATAAATTTAAAATATTTCTATTAATATTAAACATATACTATTATCTAAATTTATACTAAATTTTGTGTATTATTTTGATAAAATTTTATTTAATATAAGAGAGAGAAAAAAATAAAGCTGAGGATAAATCAGAGTATGACATGTGTGCTCTAATTAATATGAGAGATATGCGGGAAAAATAGGCTGAGATTAAAGAATAGAGTGATATGTGTCACCTTAGTTACTCTTTTATTAGGTATATATATAGGGTGTGGTTCCTTTGTTAACCCATGTTTATTGCGTCAACCGAATAGCTAAATCTTATTTTTTTGTGACCCACATTAAAGTAAATCTAAAGATGTAGGTTTTTTTTTAAATTAATGTAAGTTGCCTTACATTAATTACATTAATTAAAAAATAACGTTCACCTTTATATTTACTTTAATGTGGGCCTAAAGTAATAAGATGTAGTTATTCGGTTAACGCAATAAGGAAGGGTTAAAAATTGATCATTCCTCAATATATATATATATGTGTGTGTGTGTGTATTTGTGTGTGTGCGTATATATGATTCATCATATAATAACTCATTCTTAAAGCATTAACCCAAATAACTCCGTTAAGATGAAGCCAAATTTTGGATTTTTTTAACATCATTGTTACACATTTAGAACACTTTCTTCTTTTATGAGTTTGCGTAAATTCATCATCGTTTAAGACATAACATCGTTGTAAGTTTCGAGTCTAAAACAATTACAGTGTTGTAAGTCAAAAACTTACAACGATGTTACGTTTTAAACGATGATGAATTTACGCATACTCATAAAAGAAGAAAGTGTTTTAAATGCGTTAAAATAATGTTAAAAAAATCTAAGATTTGGTTTCATCTTGACGTTAATGTTTTGATAGTGATTATTATTAGAACCTTATCCTATATATAGGGGGAAAATCTTTAAACTATATGGGTCGTCCATTTGTATTGTTGATGATAAATATGTGGTTCATCTTAAATTGAATAAAAATTGTGATTTAAATAAAAAAATATGATTTAGTGTGGACCACATGTTTATTTTCAATATTCCAAATAGATGGTTCATATATGTTTAATGGTTTTCTCTCTAAGTTCGGGTTTTCAAAGGATATAATCCCTATATATATTTAGGAGGCGGATACAATACAAAGGATGTTTAAAGTGAGAATGATAGGAAGGATTGTGGACCTTTGATCAAATAAATCAATGGTTAAGATCTAGTGGTCCCCACTTTTTGCTTAAAACTACCGTAAGTTAAAGATAAAAGGGCAAAAAAGGAATTGCCTGCATTTGTTGACTTTTTTTGTAGGTAAATCAAGTTCCACCATCTTCTTGTAAATCAAATAACTTTTAAATGTTTAATTATTTTTTAAAAAAAATTGCACCATAAAATCGAGAATTTTATTAGGGAAAATTACCAAAAGCATCAAAGTTGACCAAGAAATTCCCAAAATAATCACACAGATTCCGGCGTCTAAGACGCCCATTAGACGCCCATTTAGACGCCCATTTTGTCTACTTTTTCACAACATACGGGCCCACATGTCGGCGGCTTTGTCGGGTGTCTAAGACCCCTTTTCTACCGGCGTCTTAGACGCCCACTTAGACGCCCACTTAGACGCCTTTAGACGCCATTTTTCTGTAATTATTGTAAACATACGGGCCCACATGTCGGCGGCTTTGTCGGGGTCTCTAAAAGGTGTCTAAGACCCCTTTTCTACCGGCGTCTTAAGACGCATGTAGACGCCCGATTTAGACGCCGGCTTAAATCTCACTTGTGGCTCGCCTCGATCGGCTTGGCGGCGTCTTAAAGCCCTTAAAGAGACGTCTTTAGACGCCCGTTCCAGAGGCGTCTTTAGACTCCAAAGCGACGTCTTAGACGCCGGTTCTGAATTGACGTGACACTCCCTGATTTGACTGATTTGACGGCTTAAAGATGTCAGAATGGGTGTCTTTTAGACTCCAAAGGGACGTCTTAGACGCCTCTTCCGGATGGATTTGACTCTCCCTGATTTGACTGATTTGACGGCTTAAAGATGTCAGAATGGGTGTCTTTTAGACTTCAAAAAGACATCTTAGACGCCGGTTTTGAATGGATTTGACTGACATGATTAATACCTACCATATTTATTACCTCGTTTGAGTTGAATTTTTTTTCTGGTATATTTTCTTTTGTTTTTATCCTGCTATATATTATAACATGTGGTCCATTTGTATTTTATTCAGAGATTAGTTGTGTTTTTTCACACTTATTTTTTCCTTAGTATTTTTAACAATGTCATTTAATGTTGTTATATTTTTTGGTGGCAAATGGGAGTTCATAAACGGTGCTATAGAGTATGTTCCTTTTGACTGTTTTCGACGTGTTTGCGTGCTCGACACGTCCTTTCGTTTTGGTACATTCATCGATTTACTTTGTGAACGATGTACTTTAAAAAAAATATCACGCGTATCATATAAAATGTCCACTTTTACTGATCCAATAGATATTTTGGATGATAATGATTTATCTTTTTTCTTTAATGTTGTTCAAAATAATCCATTTGAAATGTTTAAACTATATGTCATTGAAGAACAAGGTGTCGGTTCGTCTGGTCTAAAACCTATTACAGGATCTAATGAAATTCCTATATCTTTGGGTTCATCAACTGGGATTCCTGTTTATGGTTTTGAGGAAAAAAAGAATTTCTTTGGTTTTGATTTAAACAATCCTCCTCCTGTTGAACATGACGATTTTGATTTTTCAAAAAAACAACAATATTTTGAGCCTTTTCCTGAGTCAATTCCAAAGAATATTAAGAAAGGTGATGAAGTTCATGTAGGTATGTTTTTTAAAGACAAAGAATCGTTACAAGTGGCTATTGGGAAATTGTCTATTGAACAATGTTTTAATTTTAAAGTTGACCAATCAAACAAAAAAAGGTTTGAGGCATCGTGTTATGATCCAAATTGTGGTTGGCGTATTAGGGCATACGCTTATGGTGATTCTACCACATTTCATGTCCGACATTTTGTACAAGAACATACGTGTTCCAAGACCCAGATGTATCCTCATATGAGAAATGCTAATAAGAAGGTTATCGGTTCGATAATTAAGGACAAACTTAATGATGTCCAACGTGTTTATAGAGGTAAAGAGATACAAAAAGACATTAATTCTCAGTTTCCTGTTCATATAACATATCAGCAGGCTTGGCGAGCTAAAGCATTTTGCTTACAAAATTTGACGGGATCATCCGCTAATGATTCGTTTGGTGAATTGTCAGCTTATTTTCATAACCTGAAAAAAGCTAATCCTTTATCCGTTACAGACATTCAGACCGATGATATGTGTCGTTTTGAAATGTGTTTTGTAGCCCTCGGTGTTTCGGTAATCATTTAATTTAATAACTTTTTTGTTTTTATATTTATACAAATTTTATAGGAAAAATTGTCAGATTGATCAATGTTGACCACATGTTTACCCAAATGATCACACAGATTCCGGCGTCTAAGACTCCCATTTAGACGCCCATTTTGTGTACTTTTTTACAACATACGAGCCCACATGTCGACGGCTTTGTCAGGGTGTCTAAGACTCCTTTTCTACCGGCGTCTTAGACGCCGACTTAGACACCTTTAGACGCCCGTAGACGCCCGTACTTTGATCAAATTGGTAATTTTCCCAATTTTATAACAGTTTGGCATTTTAATGTTAATTTGGCCCTTTTGACTTTTTTGCAGATTGAAAGTTTTGTCAACTATTTGCGACCAGTTATCATTATTGATGCTGCTCATCTAAAAGGGGACTTTAAAGGTTGTATGTTTCTCGCGGTTGGTATGGATGGAGATAATAAAATTTTTCCAGTGGCTTACGGCATTGGAAAAATGGAGAATGCGGAATGCTGGACTTATTTTTTATCAAAACTTTCAGAATCCATAGGTGAAAAGGAAGAGTTGACGATAATTTCAGATCGAGCTGCGTCAATTGACGTGGCAATTAGGCGAGTTTTTCCGCAGGCACATCATGGGTTATGTTGTCGTCATCTTTTGATGAACCTTCGTGGAAAAGGTTTAAATAAGAAACACGATGGATTGTTTTGGAAAACATGTAAGGCCTATACAGTTGGAGAATTTCAATACTATTTCAACGCGTTATGTGAAGCTGTTCCGATGGTACGTGAAACCCTTACAAGTATTGGTTTTGAAAAATGGTCTCGAGCGCACTTTAAGGGTAAAAGGTACGCTTTTATGACCTCCAACAGTGCAGAGTCCATCAATGCATTGACAAAAAATTCTCGAAAGTTGCCTATAACCGAACTTTTGGAATATTTTCGTGCAATAATCCAAGACTGGTTTTATAGGCGTCGTAAAATTGGAGGTATATTTTATTTAATTTGTAATTATAGCGCCAAAAAATTGATAATTCTTATTAATTTTATCTTGTTTTGTAATTAGATGCAAACAAGCATGACTTAACCAGCTGGGCAGAAAATAAAATTCATTATAGGATTAAAAAATCTATTACATGGAAAGCAAATGGTATCGATGAATTCCGTTTTGAAGTTGTGGGAGGCCTTAAAAAATGCATTGTCAATTTATCCAATCACACATGTACATGTAGACAGTATCAATTATCCGGTTTACCATGTGGTCATGTGATTTGTGTATCTCGATATCTGAGACAAATTACTTGTAGTGGATTGGCACAACCTTGGTTTGGAAACATTTTCTACAAGTCAACTTACGAAGGGGTTGTGAATCCGCTTCCAGATAAATGTAATTGGGAGACACCAGAGGACTTAATGATTGTTAGACCACCGCACATGGACAAACGACAAGCTGGTCGTCCCCGTAAAGTTAAGCGCATACCATCTCAGGGGGAGGAAATAAAAACCACAAGATGTAGCAGGTGTCAACAAGCTGGTCATCATCGTGATAAATGTTTACAGCCACTGCCATCACAAACAGGATCATCATCAAAATCTGTGTCACGTTCCAAAAATAAGAAACCACCGGCTACAACAAATGTTGAAGAAAAAGATTTCAGCCAGTTTGTTTACAATGCGACAACTCAACACTTTGAGTATAATTTAGATGATTTTTAGTTTATATATATTAAACAATGAATTTTAGTTATTTTAATTAGTTAATTATTAATGTTCCAACCAACTCATCTCCCCCTATAAATTCCCATCCACTCATTCTAAATTTTGGCCACACACACTTAATTTTTTTAAAATGAGTGATGAATATTACTCGCAGCCTGCTCCAAAATCTTCTGCTTGGATTCTCAACAAATTTCGTTCAAGACCATCTAATACCGGTCCTTCTTCTTCTAATAATGAAATACCACCTCAAATCCCAAACCCACCTAAAAACCCAACAGTTGACAACAATTTATCGGGTCGGAAAAGAAGCTGGGCGATTCCAGACGACGAGTGTGATAATTGGTCTGAAGATGTCATTGAGTTTTTAAAGCATGGAGACACCCCTTTCTGTTATTCTGCTGTATTCTTTCGTGACGTGAAACTTGATAAACTTTTTTGGGGTACTTTATTAGGAGAAAGGAATTATGGACGGCTGAATGAAATGGCAACGGTTTTTATAATTATTTTTATTTTTTGATGTAATGGTTTTTTTATAAATTAAAATCTTTCACAGCATGTTGAAGGTTGGACCGGAAGACTAATGACTTGGCGTCGGCGAGAGATGGAAAAAAATCCTTCAAATGATTTTCGTTGGAGCATTTTACCCCCTCAATTTTTTGATGTTTTGGTATCTTCTATTACCAAAAATGCACTTTGTTATGGAAACGGAAAGATGAGACCGTATCCGTCGTTTTTTGATGTTGATTATGTTTTTATGCCATTGTGTATTAAAAATCAAGAATGGTCCCTTGTCCGAGTAGATTTACGCAACATGAGTATGGTATGGTATTGTATTGAAAGTGAAAGTTTTGGTGGAGACAAATATAGGTCATTTGTTCTCCCAAAATTGAAGCAGATGGGGGTGTACTTTAGTGCTTTGTTGGTGAACATGTGTTTTTGGAAAAAGACACGTCAGCCAGAAGGATACTTAGTTTTTGAAGTGAATGATGATTTTGCTCAAACTGATGTTAGTCTTGCAGCAGATGAGGGATTGTATGTGTGTATGCTAATGGAACATCTGGTGACCGGTAAACCTATCAATGCCTCCGGTGATTTAAAATTAGAGCTTAAAAAATACAGACGTTTTATGGCTGATTTGATGTACTTTTGGCGTATATTACCTCGTTAGTTCTTTTATCTGTATCGGAAGGTTTATTTTGTTAAAGAATTGGTGGCTGAAATGTGTTTCTTGCTAGGCAGTCTTTATCCAAAACATATGACTCATTTTAATTTAAATTTATGAACTTTTTTTTTAATAATGGGGCTGCAAAGAGGCCATGAGGGACAACAATGGAACATATTAGAATACAGAGTACAACGACGACAAAAGATGACGATACATACCACAATCCAAATTGATAATAATAAACACTGTATTTTGCATATGTTATCTTGATGGTTATAAAACTCAAAAATTAAGAGAATAAACTTATGAATGCCTTGCTGAATTTTGCATTTGATATCATGACTTCATGACCTGTGCGCATCAGAACATACTATCAGCACAAGATATAAAGCCAATTCTCACAACATTTTAAAAAAAATTACGGCAGGTCAAGGTTTGACCTGAACCGACCATGTACATTACCCAGACCATTTTGCCACCTCCATTTTTCATTGTCATTTCTGAACCACTATAAGATTGAGAAAGAGAAAAAAAAAAAGGGAAAATTACCGGCGTCTTAAGACGCCTTCAGACGCCCTTTTTCGGTACTTTTTGAAAACATGCGTGCCCACAAGTCGACGGCTTTGTCAAGGTCTAAATGGGTGTCTTAAGACCCTCTTTCTACCGGCGTCTTAAGACACCTTTAGACGCCCTTTTTCGGTTTAAATGGGTGTCTTAAGACCCCTTTTCTACCGGCGTCTTTAGACACCTTTAGACGCCCTTAGGGGCCCGCATGTTTTCAAAAAGTAACAAAAAAGGCCGTCTAAAGGGGCGTCTAAAGTACTTTAAAGGGGCGTCTTAGGGGCCCTTTTTTGATTGATTATTTTGGTCAACTTTTGATTAAATTGGTAATTTTCCCAAAAAAAAACACCAACATAGAGAATCAATCATCCAGAAATTGAAATGAATAACTTACAGGCTAAATATCTAAAAACCAGCAACACGAACCATGGTTCAAGCCTTCAAGGTTCCAAGAACCCTACAAAAGAAACTGAGAGGCTGCAACCTGTCCAAAAAAGAAATAACAAAACAAAAGCCATAACAAACAACAGCAGCCATCAAAACACATTACTTCATGCTTAAATTAATTTAACTAACTTACAAAAAAGAAATATATTTTATTGACATAAGGGGTGAATTTGACTTAATTTTTCTGGTAGTTCTTTTCCTTCTTCCACGATATTTTCGTAACATTTTTTTGCGAAATTGAGACGGAATAATGAAGCTGTTTTTCCTGTGTCCTCGTCAGGGTCATAAAAAACCTTGTTGTTGATTAACCTATCCATGAAAATGCACAACCAAGCACCACAGTCTGTACTGTTCTTCTGTTGTGGGCAATCAGTTGCAAACACTTTTGCAAAGGGTTTAGGAATGAATGTGTTAAACTTTTTCCTACGATAGTAGCCCAGAATCTTTAGCCATTCGTTGAACATGTACTCAAGTTGAACCACCATAGGCTCTGTAGTTGTCTTCATACTCAAACTATTTGGTAAAAAATACATTAATTAATTAAAGAGGTTCATCTTTCTTATGACGTATTTTATATCTTTTGTTAATCATTTATACCTGTCATATACAGTCATCGTCCACTGAATAAGGTCAACAAAAACCAAAAACCAATGTGTGTTCGGGATATTCATCGGGACAAAAACCTATAACATTAAATTTAAAAATAACATAAATTTTAAATTACATTAAAAGTGAAACAAAAATATATATATTTTACCTTATCAACGATATCGATGGACGGATATGGATCATAGGTTCCATCCCCAAGAATACGTTGTTCACGACCCTCAGCAATCGCCATATGAAAAAACCACGGGGGCAGAATACTCCATTTTGCATTTTCTGGCCTCGAGTAGTACATCAAAGTTGTCCACGCGAATACATGCTTACAAAGGTAATTAATTTAAACATTGCAATCATTTATAATATAAGATATTTAAACATTACAAAAAAAATATATCGTTATGCTCACCTCACTACTCAGCCACCCGTTCGATCGATCAAGCACAAGTAGATTTTTCCAAAAATCGGGCCCCACTGAAAACCCCTCAATTAATGACAAACAACAAGCTTCCCTAGACTCATAAAGTTGTACAATCTTATCCGGGGTAGAGACCGGCTCAACATATCGACGCTTGGCAGTTTTCATTTGGATAAATGGCGATTGGATGAGTTTTGAGGGTTTTCTAATTCGTTTCTCACGACCAACAACCTGCAATTATTATGTTTACAAAAAAAATGACGATACTGAAACCGATAAAGCAGGCCCAAATAAGTGGACGAGGGTGATACAAGTTTTCTAATTCGTTTCTTACGTTTTGTTTTTTTTTGTTAGCTGAATCCGATGTTCCAACCGTGCTCAAATCAACAACCTGAACGTGAAATTATCAAAAGAATATATATAGTAACAAATGAAAAACCGTATCCGAAGAAAGCTAAAGTACCTCCTTTGTTGCAATAGCACCTATTGATTTCTCACTAAATGCATATGCGGAAGTGAAATCAAGCAACTCGTTCACAAATTCGTTGTTTTTTTCCATGTTTTCAAACTCAGAATCTTGCCTTTTATCTTCTTTTTTCTTGGTCAAACCAACATGATCACTAAACTGATCAACTACACCATCATCCTTTGTTTTCTTTCCACCATAGGGCTACATTCATATACGACAGAAATGAAAGTTATTATAAAAAAATATTATCTAGAAGAAATACAATTTTAAGAATTTACCTCCTCACTTTTGCTACACCCTTTCTTTGCACCAACATCTAATCTCATGAGTATTTCACCAAACATTTTATTGTTTGTTTCAGCCATGTTCTCGATGATGTTTATAATTTGATTGTCACGTTTCTCAGCATCATAACAAACTCCCTTCTTCTTTTTCTTGTTTTTGTCAACTTCCCCACCATCGTAATCAAAATCATCACCATCAATATCATCTCGCTTCCCCTTTCCCTTATTTATATTTATGTCAGCATTCGGTTGTTTTTCTAACTTATATTGAGATTCAATTTCAGTCAAATATTCAACACTTCTAATCCACCACTCACAATTCACCTCCAACTCGTTTGGAATAACAGGTTTAGGCTTGTTACAAGGCTATTAATAACAATTTTAAAATCATAAATAAATTATACATATTAAAAAATTATTAACCAAAGAAATGTAAATATTACCTTCAAACTCGAATGAAATATATTTTTAGCCTTGACCCAACTGATAACTCCACCTGTTCCCCAGCTATGACTCCTTGGAATGGTCAATTTGTATGAAGTTGTGTAAATCTGACATACGGGCAGGACCTCCAGTATCCACATCTGATATAACAATGTATAAGCACAAATCAATAGAAAAATATTCAAACATAAGTTAAGTATATATGAATTATTACCTTGAATACCCAAGAAAATCCATTGATTGAATAGTAGATCTTTTTCTTTTTATTTTCACCATTAGGCATCCTTTCAAATAAGTTGTGGAGATGAGGGAATGTATTGTCCCAAAAATAATTTCCCCAAGGAAATCGATTCCATTCCTCAAAATCATTTACTAAATTTAGAAGACGAGCATCTAATTTTTTGGTGACTTGGCATCCTTCAAAACTAATGACTAATGCTAGGAGAAATAATCTAACAACATCTTCGTCATTCAACTCATCAACCGTAACTTCTCCTACCAACGATGTGCAAGCAACCTCCTCATGCGACTCATCATCCTCATTCATTGTGGAACACACCTTAATAGGGAACAACCGTTTCCAAAGAAGGTTACTAAATTGTTGGGCTTGATATTCTTTGCCCTTCAAAACACGCTGGTGGAAAGAATTACCTAATGAGTCAAAATCACAAGTTTGTTTTCCAAACCTAAATCCTGATAGAAGGCAAAACTCCTTTGGTCCAAACTTTAACTCAACACCGCCTACTCTATATGTCATCCCAAAAATCTTAGGGTCTAAAGTAGACACCTCTTCGTGTTGAATCATAACACGTATTAACGTAGTATCGGCAATACTACACTTCACATCCAACCAATCCTTAAAACAAGTTGTATTCCAGATTTTAAGTTGATTTTCGCTTAACTTAGACTTAATATTATGAAGAACGTTTATTGAGTTTCTACATTTTACTTTAACCTAAAACAAAAAATAAAAAAAATTAAATTCGTTTCATAATACAAAATAAAAATTTTATCATTAAATAAACGGAAAAACTCACCGGACCAACAAAGTCTCTATACTCCCTTTCCATGGTGCAAGTTGAACAAATATAATCAAATCAATCACTACATATACAAATAAAAAATCTTGACTACACATCACGCAATTGTTTTAACTTTCTGTGTTGCAAATTGTGCTTACAAATATCATCGTTTTTGTTGCAATAGTTATGTTTAATGTACATACAAAAATCATCGTTTTTGTTGCTGGTGATCATCATCAAATTTATGGAATGCTTCATAGTGAAAATTAGGTATTGCATTGTAATTTAATCAATGAAATTGGAGAAGGGATTATGGCTGTTAATTGCTAAAAAACTGTCTCGTTTTCACCGTTTTAAAGATGGATCTTGTTCGTATAAGGATTACTGTTTCACCCAATTCGCCCCCTATGAATATGATACTATATGAAATTGTAGGTCAAGATACACAAGCTACTACTTAAATCAAGGATTCGTACACACAACAAAGAGGATGCAGATTTGATGGGTGGTCTTAATGATAAAGAGATAAACCAGACTTAGTATGCTAAAATTAAACCCTAAAAACATATGAATATGAGAACATATGAATATGAGAACATATGAATATGAGAAATCGATTGAAAACGAAAAAAGAGATACCGTCAATCGTTAAACCCAGAAAATGTGTCGATTGAAAACCTTAGGGTTCGTGAATCGCTTGTTCTTGAATCGCAATACCTTCTACGAGTCTCCTGATTGTCCAATTTTAGTGAATCGCGAGTCTCCGTTTCCTTGGTTTCCTTCGTGAATCGTGAATCGTGAATCGCAATACCTCGGAATACCATGCGTCTTCTCTTCTTTTTCTTTTTGAAGCCCAAATTTATATGTGTTTTCTCAAGCCCATGTATTTTTCTTGATCTGCAAAAAAATTAAGATTACATGCAAAATGATGATTTAATCAATTTTAGCATCCAGACATGAACACAAAACGTAAATAACACAATAGTGATAACAATTACCTTAAACGCACAAACCAATTTCATCAGCTCTGCAAAATGTCTGCAAAACCTTCAAACGTTTACATGCAAAAGGAATATTTTTTGTTTGCAAAACTGACTTCATTCAAAACCGGCGTCTAAGACGTCGTTTTGAAGTCTAAAAGACACCCATTGTGACATCTTTCAGCCGTCAAATCAGTCAAATCAGGGAGTGTCACGTCAATTCAGAACCGGCGTCTAAGACGTCGCTTTGGAGTCTAAAGACGCCTCTGGAACGGGCGTCTAAAGACGTCTCTTTAAAGGCTTTAAGACGCCGCCAAGCCGATCGAGCCGAGCCACAAGTGAGATTTAAGCCGGCGTCTAAATCGGGCGTCTACATGCGTCTTAAGACGCCGGTAGAAAAGGGGTCTTAGACACCTTTTAGAGACCCCGACAAAGCCGCCGACATGTGGGCCCGTATGTTTACAATAATTACAGAAAAATGGCGTCTAAAGGCGTCTAAGTGGGCGTCTAAGTGGGCGTCTAAGACGCCGGTAGAAAAGGGGTCTTAGACACCCGACAAAGCCGCCGACATGTGGGCCCGTATGTTGTGAAAAAGTAGACAAAATGGGCGTCTAAATGGGCGTCTAATGGGCGTCTTAGACGCCGGAATCTGTGTGATTATTTTGGGAATTTCTTGGTCAACTTTGATGCTTTTGGTAATTTTCCCATTTTATTATCTTTAATTTGAGTATAATATGGTTATAGTTTATTAAAAAATATTTTACGTGGTCCGTGATTTTTTTCTTGGTACGTAATTGTTGGTCCGTAATTATCCATTTTGTCCTAGATTATATGTATTAAATGACGGTCCATGATTTGATATAACGCACTGGTCCGTAATTATGCTTGTTAAACGATGGTCCGTGATTATATATAACGTGGTCCGTGATTTTACACGGACCATTATACCCCCTACCCAGATTACACGTGGCACATTCTCGTGGCTTCCTACGCTTCTCACGTTAATTTTCTTTGTACAATAATCGGCCCTATATATGTGTGTGTATGTGTATGTATATATGTATGTATAGATCTAAGAAATAAGTTTGTTTTATTTAGTTTCTAATTGTGTTTCCTTAATTGGACTAGATTCAAATAAAATGAGAAAGCAAAGGAGCATGTGCAAGGCAACATGTGTTTGCAACGTAACAACTTCATTGGCTTTTGTTGATCCCTATGCCTCTTAATAAATTAGTTTTTATTATTTTAATTTCACTTGTTATGAAAGTTTGCTCTCACTCGTGCCAAATTTACATGGTTGGACTTCCATTCACCGACAATATATATATCTATACTACTATAAAATACATATTAGAAGAATAAAATAATAATTTGCTTAAATCTCTTAAAATTAAGAGTTTTACAAGTCTTATAGCATATGGTACAACTTTTTAATTTAAATCTAAATATTTGTTTGTGTTTTCACTTTGTCACACATTGGTAGCTTTTAATTAAGAATTTAAGTGAGATAAAATGATTATAAAAAAAACCCTTCAAAACAAATAAATCACTTCTTGACATTTTTTGTGCATTTTGCCTTTATGTTAGTAGTTAAAGTCACTTTTAGTTAACTACTAAGTTAAAAAAATTGTTTTTGTTATGGTAATGATTCAAGAATAAACCATGCAAACCTTTAAAACATCCAACTTAAGTGTTGTGTTTTCCGCTGTAACGCGCGTATACTAGACTAGTGTATATATATATATATATATATTATATTATAACGTGAAAACCTAATTTTAGAGAGTGAGGCTCGAGCTTAATAGCTAAATCAGTCATATTTCAGGATTCGGGCTCAGACTCAGGTTCGTTTATACTCAGCTTGTTCAAGGTTTTTACCGATCAAATCTTAAGTATTTTATGAGTTTGCTTACTTCATTTATTAGATCTACAACTCTTTTAATTAATTTTATATTCTCATTATGTCTTTTAAAATCTTTTCAGGTGTGAGTGATATATTGTAACTAAATTAGAAAAATAAGGGTTAATAATATATTGTTCAACGAGCAATTGAAGCTGTGAGTGAAGGCGACAATATTGGCTATTGTTATCATACAAATAATAGCAAAAACAAAAATCGAATAATCTTCTTTTTTTGAACTCAAATGATGTTTATATGATAAATAAAATTTAAAGTTCTAAACACAAAGGCTTGCGATACATGTATCTAGCTTTTAAATTATTTGGTCAAAAACAGATCGTCCACTAGACCGTAACATTACTAAACATTGGTTATTTAGCGTGTAATTTCGGATTAAATTCTATATCTAGTATCAAGCAAAAATATAAGATTATATTAATTAATTAATTTATTTTTTATTATCATTTTTATATATATTTATAATTATATTTTTTATTGTAACATGATGTATATGATTTTATTTTAATTTATCACAATTTTACATATAGCTACAATTATTTATATAAATATACATATACATATACATATACATATACATATAAGGTAAGGTTCCTCTAAAAAGTCTATTTTGCCTAAGAAGGCTAAGAAGAATTTTAAAAACTTGAAAACCGACTCAAAGAAACCCCAATTGAACTCATTTTTGCGTCATTGGAATCGGCTTATCGAACTATAAAACTTAAACCTTAAATAATAAACAATAAACCCTAATACTAAAACCAAAACTTTAAAAACAAATCTTTAACATAAAGATACAACTTAAAAGCTAAAACCAAGCCCTAAAATCTAAAATCTAAATCTAGTTGTTAAAACGAAAACTTAAAATCTAATATTTTAGGGTTCGATGAGACGGTTCCAATGCCATCAAAATGAGTTCAATCGGAGTTCGTTTGGATCGGTTTTCAAGATTTTAAAAATCCTTCTTAGCCTTCTTAAGCAAAATATACTTTTTATTTGATCCTTTCCCTATATATACACACACACACATCTAATTAAATAAAAAGCTCGTTTAAGCTCGCGAGCGGGACTCAAGTTTGACGTTTGAAGTTCGAGCTCAAGCTCAATATGTGAAATTCGAGATCGATAACTAAACAAGTCATATATGAGGGCTTGGACTCATTTATGTTGGATCATTCGATTTTTTTACCGATCTAATCAACAGTTTTTCACGAGTTGTTTTTGCTACATTTTTTTTCCTTTGATAGCATTTGGCCTAAAAAACAGGTTAAGTTTCAGGTTTTAATTGAATTAAAATAAAACATCATTGCTCATTTCACAAACTTTGGTTTGATTTATGTCTTACAGTGAGCTCTTCCTTTACTCACCAATAAATTAAGGACACATCATTAGTTATTATGTTCATAATTGTCATTCAATGACTCTCTCCCATATTCTATTGAGACATTACATCTTATAATGTTTGAATGTCATTACCAATGACCAATATTTCGTGCACATATAAAATCAAATTGACGTCTGAATCATTTAAACTTCGTTTAAATTTTAATGGTTAATAGGTTTGGCTAACCGGTTTAGATGTGTTTTTTAGTGAAGCAATTGACGGGGAGGTAGCCTTTTAGTGAAATCATAAAAAGTTTAGTAAACGTCCTAAGCCTTAAAATTTATTGTCATGGATTGCATTTCTTCTTTCACGGCCTTAAGCCATTTTTTCATATTCAGCATCTTCTATAATAGCCTTATAATTATGGGTTCACATTGATCCACCAAAGTGACTTCCTCTTTTAGCGTAATAAACCTGTATTTATCAAGACCTAGTTTTTTTTTTTAATGGCAAATTTCATAAAAAAGCCAAGACGAACCAGTAAGAAGCTAAAACTCGACTGGACACCAAAACATACAATCCACCAGTTACAAACCTCAAAAATCAAGATCTAGTTAGGTGTAGTAGATAAACAACTAGGGTTACAATATTGGGCACCTAAACAACTTGTATATGCTCAATAGTTACAACAGTTTACACAATACCCTCAAGCTTCTTTGTGGTATCGTAAAGAGTTACATTCTCAGATCTAGGCTGAAAATTGTTGGAGTATCTATGTCGGGCATACGCCTAACAAGTGTCGTACATAGTTGATGGTTTGGGGGCTGCTGCCTATCTTGTAGAAAAAAAATTATTAGTATATATATATGTTAAAATCCTGACTATCATCTAAAATTTTGTAATTGCTTCCCTTTCATTTTTAATTTCCATGTGTTAATAATAAACTAAGTTTGAAAAATACTAAATAATTAACACCACTAGCTCATTTTAAACATTATTATTTTTGTATATGAAATCTAGTTTAATTTTTTTCTAACATAAATTGATCAGATCAAAATAATCTGACCTGAACAGAATGGTAAAAAATTACTATATAGCAATACTCAAATAACCCAAAAAAATTTCGCCCATACGAAAAATATTTTTAAATCCGCCGCTGCCGGTAACAACTCCATAATAATATAATATTAGATATATTAAACTTTGAAATCTTTCCATGTCATATTTCATATATTGTTTTCTTATACTTTCTTGTGTAATGCAATTTTAATAGAAAATTAGAAACCCATTTTGACTCTTAACCATTATGCCAAGTTTTTTCACCAAATACTAAATTTACAAGCATATTAATAACGTCATTGCTTATTGAGAAAAATAATTTTTGTGGGACATCAATTGTATACTTATAAAAATGATAAGCAGCTATATTACTTGGGCAAGAAAAGGGTAATTTGGTCATATAAAATTCAAATGCCGACTTCTTGATGTTTGACTCGTAAACATCGTCACAATTCGAAGTACGCTACAAGCATTTCCCCTTGACTTAAATCAACAAACCCAATACAATAATGCACAACAACCTATGCATTATCATAACAAAATAACATTCTCCAAGTCGTAAAATTTATTATTATATTTATAATATGTATATATATGTATACACAAAAAATAGAAAAATAACACTGAATAAATATAATTTTAATAACTTCTTATTTTTATTTTCATGTGTCGTTCTTTTATTAATATATTTGAATAACAATTTATCATTTCTCCCTTTTATTAAATAATAATAAAATTTAAAAAAATAGAAAATAAATAATAATTTATTATTTATTTGTTAAAATATACTTATTAATAATTTAGTTATTTAATATTTTTCAACGATTTTTCTATTTTATTCAGTTATGGTAACTATTTAATATTTCATTGATAGAATCACATGTAACCAATGTTTTTAGAACCGGACCGGACGTCGAACCGGATGTCTTACTGGTTACTAGTCAAATCGAATTTAAGAACCGGATAACATGATAAATATATAAAATATTTCATAAAAATTATAAGCACAGTTAAACGAACATAATTAATGTTTAAACAAAGATAATCATGTTAAAAAAATATAGGATTTGGTTTTGATGTTTCATTCTTTGGATTTTAGTTAAAAAAACTGAAATCCAGTCCGACCAGTGAACCATTCCTAGTCCGACTGGTGAACCGGCTCAACCGTCCGGTGTGTGTATATATAATACACTTAATAAAAAAAATTCTAGAAACAAAAAAAACAAAGAAAAAAAGAGAAAGTGTCATACAGTTAATTAAATACATGATGCTCAATTTACTTGACAAACTCTAAGATTTAATTTAACTTTTTGTATAAAAAAGGATATATTACATACCCTCACGTTTTGCTAGCCTAAATAACCGTAAACCTCAACCTCATAAACACACACCACTATGTGAAAACAAGATCAAGACTTAACGCCCTTCCTTCTTGTTAACGGCTCTTAAACCGCCCATGATACCACACGTCTACGCCACCTTGCCACCCTAACTCCTAACCCTCTATATATCTTCATTTTAACCATCACAAACACTAACACACACTCTCTCTCATCTCTCTCTCTCTCTCTAAAAGATGTTTGACCAAATGATGATACACTGCCCACAAAGGCCAATGGAAAATAGGTGGAAACCTAGTGTTGAAATTGCACCAAATTGTCCAAGATGTGCATCTTCCAACACAAAGTTTTGCTACTATAATAACTATAGCTTGTCACAACCTAGGTACTTTTGTAAAGGTTGTAGGAGGTATTGGACCAAAGGTGGGTCCCTTAGGAATGTTCCCGTTGGTGGTGGGTGTCGGAAGAACCGACGGTCACGATCTGCTAGATCCATGAGTGCAGGTGTGAGTTATGTTAATAACTCTGGTTTTAGTGGTGACTCGGCTAATGAGTCACCTGAACGATCTAACATTGACCTTGCTGATATGTTTGCAAAGTTTTTGAATCAAAATTCAGATCAACCAAACCATGAGACTATCGCCGATGATTCTTCAAGTAGGAATGGTGATTCCTCTTGTGGTTTGACTGAAGAATATGAATTGCAAAACTTTGTGAATCCTTCGTTTACAAGCGAAGACAACCAAATTGATGAATTTATAGCTCAAAACACGAATCTTATTGATCTACAAGACATACTTAATGAAGAATTACCACAAGATGTATATTGGAGCAATGATACGACTACTCTTTCGTGTTTAGCATGGCAACATGATTTCGAGCCGTTCATATGCAACAACGATGGTTTTAACATGTCGACCGACGAAGATTGGAGCTCAACATCATTGGATCTACCATCAGTCGGAAAGTTTTTCCAAAGCTTTTAAATGAATTCTCTTGATCATGGATTTTTTTGTTATAAGTTTTATTAGGAAAAAATGTTTGTCTTGGAAGTTAAATGTCACTTTCAAACAAAACTATATATACACACCCATTTATACACATGGAGTTATTAAATATTAATACAATAAAATCAAAATATTCTTTTTTCATAAAATTATTTTAGTTCCATTTAGTTTTTTAAAGCATTTTTTAGTTTTAGTTCCATCTAATTCCATCTTCACAAAAAAATAATACTTGCACTAATTTAATCGGAGACAATCACTAAAATCACATGGCTAGAGAGTCACAAACTATAATACCATTTTTTTTAATACTATAGTAATTGTTTCTCTTCGAAAATGGTTGAACTGGCTCTGGTTTGATTTGACGGTAAAAAAAATAAAATGAAATAAACAGCAACAATGATTAGATATTTCATTAAATGCTAGCAGAAAAGTAGAAAAATACAACCACCAAACATCAAGTTAGGTAGATAGTGATAAAAATATCAATGGGAAACACAAATTCATGGTTTTGCATTTTAAAATTTTCCATGTGATAAAATATTTTTTTATTATATTGTATAAGATTAAACTCTTAAAATCATATATTGTGGTGATAATGCAATCTATCTGAAAACTATTTAGGTTAGCTAATTGAATTTACAACAAAGATCACATTTAGGTTACAACGTACAGTGACTTAATCAAAACAATTGACTGCTTGTTCGGATAATCTTGTTATCATGGAATTGAAGGTGATCGGGTGTCTTGTGAGGTTAAATGCTATATGGTTAATGTAGATGACTCTCATGATTACTTGAGAAAGAAAGATTTATGGAATTTTATCTCATTATTCATGAATTGATCACATTCTGGTTCTTATGTGATTTTCGGTGATTTAATGATTTAGAGAGATTGGGCACTATATTTTCTCTCGTTTAAAAGCCAAAAACTTTAATAACTTTCTTTTTGATATAGGTTTTTATGATGTGCATATGGGAGGATACGATTTTACACATGTTGACCAGTTGGTTTTTGTTATGTGTTAGGTCAAACATTTTTACAAGATAATATTGAATAAAAAAAGTTCATTTCATTTCTTGAAAGAATGAAAAAAAAAATCACTCGTTTTATGTATGTAATTAAATCATTAAAAAGAAAATTACGTTCTTTATAAAATAATTCAACTAATTATACGTGTTTACCAAACATATTTGGTTTCATTACTTACATTTTAAGCATACCAAACATTATTAAATTAAAATTTTTTGTGACACCTAGATTTTGACAACCTAGACTTTATTTTTAATAATATTTTAGTGAAATCTTGAATAATAATGTAAATTTAATTACATCAACTTAATCTATCTATCTATATCTATTTCTATACACTATAATAAAAGAGTAAATTTTTGCCACATGTCACCTTCACACACCACTATATGCCACATGTCACTTTCTCACACCACTATTGACATTTGTCAATTTCTTATCAATCCACTTAATTATCTCTCCTATTAAATAACTATTTATAATCTCTCTCTTATTAAATAAATTATTTCTTTTATTAAATAATTATAATACTAATAACTAATATATTATTTATCTTTTTATAATAAAACACACTTATAATTTTTATAAAATACATCAAAATTTTATAAAATCAAAATTTTTTAAAGAAAGAAATATTTTATTTTCAAAAAAACAAAATTTATGTAAAAAACAAGTTATCTTATAAAATGAGTTCTTAAACAATGAATATTTTATAAAAAATGACATTTTTTAATTTATTCAAAAACCGAAGTAATAAAAATGATAGAAAAAGTTACACTTTTATTCTGTTATGTTTAACGCTATTTTTAAATTGGGTTGTTTAACATTAATAATTACAAAAAATATATTTTATATTATTGATTTATAAAAGTTAGTTTTTAATATAATACAAACTGAAGTTTTAACGTCAAATATTTCAAAAATATTAATTGGTATACATCATAAGTTCATATATCATTTGTATATTGATTAAAAATTTTAATTATTTATTTATTACTTAAAATATTTATTACCATGTTAAATATCGTTTTATAATTGCTAAATTTTCATTAATAATTATTTAATACTTTATATTGAACCCATATCAATATTGTTATCGAGTAACCATTGTCGTTTTCTATATTAATCTCTTCAAATGGGGTCTTCCTGTAAAACCAAATATTCTTAACGGATTTGGTTTGTTTGATGTATGTTTATTTTTCTATTAGTTTTGTTGGAATTTTAATAATAAACATGTTTTATTATTAATTTTGGAACATGATAATTATTCGTATATATTATGAATATGATTAGTACATATTACATTTTTATTCTATGAAGTGAAAAAATTGTAACGAACATAATCGAGTCCAAAACGGAGCTAATATAAACGAGATATCGATGCTCGAAATTGTGTTGCGTCAAAAGAAAAATTGAATTTGCTATTAACTAAGCCATGAATTGGTTTGTTAATGGATATGATGGCCAATTCATTTGTCATGAATTGGTTTGTTAATGGACATAATGACCAATTCATTTGTCATGAATTAGTTATTAACCAAGTCATAAATATGCTTGTTAATTGACATAATGACAACCTTTGAAATGCCATATGATAAATGTGTAAATAGAGACATTTGGTCTCTTGTTTTCTTTGCCAAGTAGAGAAATATCTACACCATTTGAAACACACAAACACAAATTTACAACACAAGAAGATACTTTGTTGAGTTCTCAGCAACATACAACAATCGATTCCTTGTGTTAACACTCTTGTTTCAGCTAACGTTTTAGGTTTTCGGTTAACTTCGGCAGTACATACTGCTTCGGCTGTTGTAACCTGAGAAACAGTCGGGTTCACCTGGGTGGCCCGAAATCTGTTTTTAGGGACATCTATTGAACATAAATCCTCAGCTACCGAATTCATTTTAATTCATTTTATCTTATGCTATACTTTTTATTTTTAATTTAAATTTTAGAACTTGTTTCATCTTGTACTATATTTTTTCTTGTAATTTAAATTTTAGCATTTTTATGTTTCTTGTAATAATGTATTTTTCATATACTTGTGTTTTTTTATTCTTTATTTTGTTTACAAGGTAATTATTTCATAAACTTATAAACTCACATAAGACTCGTATAAAAAGAACTGTGTTATATCCTAACTTGTTTTCAAAGATAACACACTTACATACACCAAGATATGGTTTTGAAAGATATATTTAATCATTCTCCTTCAAAGCAGTCTCCTCTCTCTATCCAATTGGGATATGAGGAATGTTTGTCTCCATCATTCTTTCCCATACACTACTAAAAAGTAAGAATATACTGGGTAATTTGTTTGTTTGTCTTTCCTATTTAATTTCATTTTCCTACCTACATAATTATATCAACTAAGTAAGAGAAGTATATCACTCTTTGAGAAGGTTAAAAAACCATTTGAATGATTTGTATTGAACATTTGTTTTTTCCCATTTTAGCTAGTATGATAAAATTTGGACTTTTTCTCTTATCTAGTGAATTTAAATGTGAATTCCTATATGCAATGTAAAAACATAATTTAGTTAGATTTATTATGTCTATTAAGGTAGATTCGGGTTATAGTAACACATTAAACTTTTAGCTAGATATTACTAGCTAGTATTGTTAGTATTATTGTTTCTTTAACATAGGTTGTCTGAAATATGAAAATTGACGTTATTCATCATGTATCTTTTAACAAGTTGATTATTTATTTTACAATAGTTAGTTTTGAATTTTAGTAAAACATTTTTAAATTTTTTATATGTTTATCATATTTTTTGATGTAGGAAAAAATTATAGATGAGATGAATAGATCAATGTTGAGCTTGTATGGTGAAGAGACAACGATTAAATAGGTTGGCGTTCTTAAGTGTTCTATAAGTTTAAAAAATTGTTATAAACGAATCATTGTCAAACAGTGAAAAGTATAACCTCTAACGTTGTTTCTAATATGTATACGCTCCCATGTAAAAAAACTATAAGATTAGCTACACCAAATCAAATGCTTAGTGGCAAGAATAGTAACAAATAAATGAAAAGATGGAACAAATAAATGAACTCATTTTGATGCATAATAATTCATTTATTTGTCATTTCAACATGCACTCAAGAAGAAGATCATAATAAAAAAGATTAGGTATTTTGGCTTTGGTTGGATTAAAGTGTTTGGATTAATGTATTTAGTTAAATGCAATATGAAAAATTGTACGTTGTATTTGGTTTTGTTTAGAGTTAAACTTGGTTTTGTAACTTTGTATGATAAATGGCCCTAATCACGTGAATATTCGTTGGCCAAATGACGGGCCAAAAAAATGTTTGTACATGTATTAAACATCGGTAATGTCTTATACTTTGACCTCCAAGATGGTGTTAGTATAGTAGGTAAGAAATTGTAGAAAGTATTCTTCTGGACCCTTGTTGATTCTATCTATGAATTTAAGCAAATGGGTGATGATATAAATTCAATATGCTTAAAGATGATACGGTGTTTATGCCTTAAGGTTCAGTTTTTACGGTCTTTAGGCGGAACTGTAAACAAAATCATCTATAATGGTTTTTGATTAATGAAAACCAAAACCGAATCATTATCAACGATTTGGTTCTGGTTTAGTTTAGTTTTAGGATTTGGGCTTTTAAGTTTGGCCTTATGAGTTCACTAAAAATATAAACCAAACTGAACCGAATCGTTTTACAGTTTGAGACTAACAAATTACACTACAGGGACAAATTTAATTTTCTTTATTGAATGGTACCTAAATCATCAACCTAATGTCCATATATATAGACACAAGCATGGTCTAATTAAGCCGGCTTTTTATGATCAGTTTTTGTTGAAAACAGTAAACCAAGCAATTTAATACGGTTTCAAACTTTTGAAACCGATTGATCAAATGTTTAGGAAAAAATACTACCACGAGACCAAATCGATGATGGCTGGTATGAACGGTAGCATGCTTTAGAACCATATGACACTCCTAAAAGATGAAAGAGTTGGGGTAGGTTAAAAGTGTTCATTTATGGCATATGACGCAATTCACTTGGAACAACATCGTGCAATGAATTGCTTGCATCCCTCTCCAACTTTTGTTTGTGAAAGCCACATCTAACTTGTTTTGCATTATTTGTTTCAGGGTTTAATATTGTGGTATTTGGTGCGTTTGGACAAGATATTTAAGACGCATTTATGCATATCTTACTTCAAAGTTCAAACAATTACACCCCAATTACGTGCATACATATAATGTATACATGTGTGGGTCTTCAAATACAAAAATAAAATTACACTAATTTTAACGTTATTTTACTTATTTTGTGAAAATAACGTTAAAAACGTTGGGATAATATATTATCAAATGATAACTATGAGCCAGTAACTTCTTCGGAGCAATATCTCTATCCCAAATTAGATATAGGTAATGTTTGTCTTCATCATTCACTCTCAAACCCTATTAAAGAGTGAGGATATATTACTTCAAACAATTGAGGGAGTATACATTTCAAAAATAGAAGAAAATTAGAAACATAATTTACCTATTTTTAAATAAAGGATGGTATTTTTTTAAAGCATGTCAACTTTTATTTCTCGTATTTCTATCATATTAAATACATCTCTGATTAAATAATAATATTAAATATATATTTTATACATTTTTAAATAAAAAAAGATTTTTTAATACACTGAAAAAGTATTAATATTAAAAAGCACGCATTTTAAAAAAAAATCAAATTATTATAAAATATGAAATTTTAAAAACCAGTGTTTTAAAACGAAAAGTTTAAATAAATAAATTTTGAAAAAATTAGTGCTTAAAGATATAACTTAGTATTTTATTACTTAAAATGATAAATTATTTAAAATTTTAATCATATTTAATGTTAAAAAATACATATATTATCTAAATTGCTAGTGGCTATTTATTATATTTTTGTACTCAACACATTTAATACACAAGATTTCAACCTAATTATACACACATGCACACTAGGTTGTTATCATATGTTAAATAAATAAAATTTTAATTAATTTATTTTAAATAATAAATTTCTAAAAGGCGTTTTATAAAAAAAGAAAATATTTTATTAACAACTTAATCATATTATTTAACAAATTGAATAAAATTATTACTATTAATATGATCGACATGAAAAAATCGATATTTTAATAAAAGAAGGCATATGAAGTAGGAAAACTAACTTTTAGAGCGCCTAAAAAATTAATATATGTCAAAATCTTTATTTACCAAAGATTAGACCATGGGGTATGCCTCATGGTTCACTCACTCCACCTATGTGTCACGTAGGCACCCACCACAACCACTCACTCCACCAAAAGTGGTGGAAATGCTCATTTGTCCACTCACTCCACGTCATCACAAAGAAAACCAATTTTTTGTTGTATATTTTTCAAGCACTCACGCCGGCCCACACACGCCCACAGGGGGCGATGTGCCACGCCCATTCACGCCCTACTCACATGGCACACCCCATGGTCTTATAAATATGAATATATATTTGGGACCATAGCTGCTCTTCGTATAAATTTTTGAAAAATTTAATGCCCGATCGTCAATTTAAAGATGTGAATAAGAAAAAAAAAAAAAAAAAAAAAAAACTATTTCAATGTGAATAAACATGAGGATAACTTATTTATTATGAAAAAAAGAAGAGAAACAAACATATATGAAAAGTTAGATGAACACGCAAACAATATGAATAACAACAATCACCAAACAACAAGAATAACAATTAATAGTATGCAAACGTGTTAACAATAACATTACAACACTAACTTCATCAACTTATAGCCCATCTATACTCTAGTCTAGATTGACTTGGAGATGGACAAACCAAATGCCTTTAAAAACCAATTCCGGATATGAACCGGTTTCAAATCTGGTCAACAAAATCAAGAACTGGTTATGATGGAACCGGTTCCGGTTAGGTACGGATTTTTTTACCATAATCTAAAAGCTATATAGGTGTTTGATTAATCGAATGTTGAATAACTCAAATAATTCGAAACCAATAATTTCAAGTATTTAATTTTTAAGGAGGACTTGGATTCAATGTCAAATTCAAAATTCGATTATATTCGAAATCAAAATTCGAATTTGATTCGAATTCGAGTATATACGATTCGAATTTAGCTAAACAGTTTGGTTAAGTTTATTTATATGCAAACTTTAAACATCTAAAATATCAAATAATCAAAATCTTAAACATTCATACATCAAATTATCAAAATCTTATACATTCATATATCAAATAATCAAGATTTAGATTGCAATACTAGTGATACAATTTTAATTACTAAAATAAAAAAAAAATCAAAATATAGCACCTATGGACACAAAAGAAACATTTAAAGATGACAAGTAACAACAACAATATCTAATTATAAATTAAATAGCATAATTATATATAATGTAACTCTTATATATATAGGGATTGTATCATGTAAAAACCCGATTTTGGAGAGAAACTTTTAAACCTTATCTGCGTAGCTAGGCCATATATTTGAAGTCCTGAAAATAAATATGTTATTCACATTAAATTAACTAAAAAAATTGGGATTTGAATGAAAAAATATGGTATAATGTGGATCACATATTTATTTTCAAGATTTAAATGAACAGCCCTGATAGGTTTAAAGGTTTTCTCTCTAAGATCGGGTTTTCACATGATAAAATCTATATATATAGGGGAAAGACACATTGTTAACCCTCTTTATTGTACTAATAGCAATGTAATTACACTGTTGTAAGGCAACTTACAGTGCTGTAAGATCTCAAACGCAAAATAATTTGTTCAAACACATAAAAAAGCATACTTTTTTACATGTAAAATAAAGATCCTGAAAAAAAAAATATTCGGGTTGATCTTGGCGGAGTTATTTGCGTTACTAAAATAAGAGTGCGTTACTATTTGTCGAATATCCTATATATATATATATATATATATATATATAGAGAGAGAGAGAGAGGAAGATTTATGAGAAAACTCCCCATTTTGGAGAGAAACAAGAAAACTCATATTAACCAATAAATTTTTTAAAAAAATTTCATAATTTTTTATTATAAGGTTAGAAATGTAATAATAAAAAAGAAATTTTTGAAAAAAAAATATATAGATAATGAAATTACGTATATGTAACTCAAAAATTTTCGTATGTAACATATAACGTTGCATATATGTAATCAGTATAAGTAGAATACAAGTTACATATATGTAATAACCTAAAATACAATTTTAAAAAAAAAAATTTCTTTTTTTCTTACATTTCTTATGATGGTTTTCTCCAAAATGATGGTTTTCTATATAGGGGATGGTTCGAATGTTAACTCTTTCTTATTGTGATAACTGAATAACTACATCTTATTACTTTGAGGCCCACATTAAAGTAAATCTAAAAGTGTATGTTTTTTATTATTTTTCTATTAATATAAGTGGACACTACATTAATTAAAAAGAAAAAAGAAAAAATCTACACCTTTAGATTTACTTTAGTGTGAGCCCAAAGTAATAAGATGTAATTATTCAGTTAACGCAATAAACATGGGTTAACATTTAATCATCTCTCTATATATATACATATATTTACTCAATCTTACGGAGGTCAATTCTAGCTATTCATTTTAAATTATAAAAATTAATATATGTTTCAAATTAAAGTTTAATAAAAAATTATGGTTAAAATTAAAAAAAATCAAATTTAATATAATTAAACGTGGACCATGCATTTTTTTCGTGATTTAAATAGACGGTAGAGATAGAGTTCAAGGGTTAATTTTTTAAAATTACGCTATCATATAATACAGCCTCTTTACGTGTGTGTGTATATATTCATGTTTCTGATTCAAAATTCTAAGAAATCAAACTAAAAATCATATATTCAAAATTTGATATCAAACTTTGAGTCGAATTGATTTCAACTTAGAGATTTTTGAATCGAAATCGAATTAAATTTCGAATTTTTCGAATTCGATTAGGAAATGAAAACACCTTACTAGAAGCTGATATGTGCGATAGTGTTTCATATGAATTTTTGAGTTCGATTAGAAAAATAAATAAAATAATAAGACTGTTTAAGGCATTTAAATTAAATGAATAAAAATTAAGTACAAACTTTTATATAAATAAAAATAATATAAAGAAAGAATATTTATTCAAAATTATTAATAGTTTACAAACTTAATGTATATAAAATTAAATGAATAAAAATCAAGTAAGAATAAAATAATATAACAATATTTCAAGAAGATAAATTAAAAACAAAACTAAATAAAAAATGTAACACTTATTTACACAATATTATAAATAAAAAAGAAATATCGAAATAAATCGTAAATCGTAAATCGTTTTTTGAGCGTTTTATGATCGTTTTTGATAGTTTTCGAGCGTTTAAGAGCGTAAGAGAAGAATAGATGTTGTGTGATCAAACCAAAGCACACCCCATCTATTTATACTTTCGTTTAGGGGCAAAATTGTCCAAAAAAATATTTCAAACGGCTAGTTCTTGAATTTTTCACGACTAGTTAACCGGTTAAACCGGTCCCCAACGGCTAGTTTTCCTCCAACGGTTAATAACCGGTGATGAATTTACGCATTAAATATGTTATTGATCATTATTAGTTGTTCAAATATATTCTATTTACATAATTTTTAGATTACACATCTTGACCCATATTGTGATAAGTTTTTATTCATTTCAACCTGTTCTATGATATAGCGTTATCCACTTCAACCCGAAAAATAATAATTGTTACCTAAACCAACACATTTATTTTATTTCATGTCAAAATTGTCAACTCCTATTTATGAGTTAATTGTATAATTAGTTCTTACTAAGCTTAACAAACTCCCCTAAACTGTGATGCCAAAACTCTCTTATTAGCACTTGTTTTTCTTATCTGGCTACAACCATTTAATTAAAATCTTCCATGTTATTCTTTAAATGAAATAAATTCAAAATCATTTGTTGGACAATCATCTTCATCACAAAGAAAGGATATTTAATCAATTTCAGAAAAGTTTTATTATTACAAGCATAGACAAGTTTTATCGTATTTTTAATAATTTCAAATTTGTAACAACTTCAAATACTAATTAAGTTTTAAAATCACATCATATATCTTATGTTACGACGCAAGCAATCAGGTAATATGCATATTCACTTGAGTGAGTTGGCGATATCGATCACAAACCGATACTTGATATCTTTCTTGATTAACCTCTCTAGAGCCTCATTTGCATACTGAATCGGGACAATCTCGATGTTCGGGTAAATCTCATGTTTTGCACAGTAGTCTATCATCTCCTGTGTTTGTTTTGTGCCACCAGTAACACTACCAGAGATGCTTTTCATGCCTACAGATTCAATTACATATGTTAATGTATAAGAAGATATGTACATGTATGTTTTCTGATCATTACTTGTGATGCAAGTCACTATTACCTAGATTAAGGCTTGCTGGATGAAACTTCACTTCACTTGGAAACCCGACCAACGATAGTACACCGCCACTTTTCAACAGTGACAGATATTGATCAAACGGGATATCCCCAGACGCGGTGTTAATTATGAAGTCGAGTGATTTCTCCATTGCCTGTAATGAAAATGCCAAACCATTAAATACAAAGTTAACTACATAAATCAACTTTTTTGGGTAAAGTAGCATGTCTGGATACTAAGTAAAATAAGTAACAAGTTTGGCAATTGTGATTTCAATTTTGTAACGAATTTAGGTATTAATGCTAACTTTCGTAAACTTTTCAGTTAAATAAAAATTGATCTATATACCCTTTGACTTTTTGAATAGTAAAGTCAAAGGGCGAAAAGTTAAAGGAAATTTTGGTCATTTAATCCTAAGTGAACAGAAGAGTTAACGAAAGTTAACTTAATACTCAAACTCGTTACAAAATCAAAAGCACAAACCTCAAACTTGTTGCTTTTATACCTTAGTACCAAAAGCTGTAACTTTGCACAAATAATATGAGTATATGTTTAACTAACTCTTACATATACATATATATAGGGGTAAGATCCAATAAGAACAAGATTTTTCCTAAGAACAATAAGAACAATTTAAAAATGACATTTGACAACTTTAACGAACTCCGATCGAACTCATTTCGGATGTATTAGAACCGTCTCTTTGGAGCTTAAACCCTAATCCTAAACCCTAAAGCTAAAAACTAAATCTAAACTCTAAAGCTAAAACTAAAGCTAAACTCTAAAGTTAAACCTAAAACCTAATGCTAAAAGCTAAACCGTAATCTTAAACCTTAAAGCTAAATCCTAAACCATAAAACTAAACCCTAAACCCTAAAGAGAAATCCTAAATCCGAAAGTTAAACCTAAAAAGCTAAATCTAAACCCTAAAAACTAAACTTTAAGACCAAACGCTAAGCTAAATTATAAAACCTAATTTCTAAACCATAAAAGCTAAACCCTAAATGCTAAGATCGTAGAGTTCAACGAGACGGTTCCAACGCATCCGGAATTAGTTCAATCGGATTTCATTAGGGTTGTCAAATGTTTTTTTAAATTGTTCTTAGGCAAAATATCCTTCTTATTTGAACCTCCCTCTATATATGTGTGTGTGTGTGTGTGTATAATCGAGTTTGAACATGGTACAAATGGGCTATACGGGTTTTACCTTCATCTCCTCATTGTTGCTTGAAATGATAAAGTTGTCAGCTCTCAGAAGATTCAATGCCTCGTCTTTCTTTGACAAACTAGTGCTAAAAACCGTTACCTTTAACCCAAACGACTTCCCAAACTTCACTGCCATGTGCCCAAGCCCACCAAGCCCAATCACTCCTAGAGATTTACCGGGCTGGTTCATCTTATGGCTCATCATGGGTGTCCAAACAGTGATTCCAGCACATAGCAAAGGAGCTGCAGAAGCTAATGGATAGTTTTCTGGTATTTTATAACAGTATCTGCAGATTAATATACAATTAGAGTCATATCACAAAACTGAATCCATCACTTTAATTTGACAAAGAAACTTACCTTTCGTGAACGACAATATAAGATGAATATCCTCCTTTAGTTACTGTGCCATCGGTATCAATACCATCAAATGTTAATACAATCCCCTTGGAGCATTGAACTTCAAGCCCATCATTACAATTATCACAGTCCCTACAAGAGTTTACATATGTGCCTACTCCAACATGATCCCCAATTTTTAACCGTTGAACGTTTGAGCCAACACTTTTAACAATTCCAACAATCTCATGACTGCCATAAACAAAAGATTTTCAAAATCATGAATTAACTACACGGTTGGTCCCTGTAATTTGGGTAAAGTAACAATGTTTGGGTACTAACAAAAAAAGATAACAAGTTTGTGACAAGTTTAAGCATTAAAGTTATCTTCTGTTAAGATGATATGACCAAAATGCCCATTTATTTTTTGAATAGTCAAAGTCAAAGGTGAAAGATCAAAGGGTATTTTGTTCAGTTCACATTAATTTAATGGAAGTTATCCTTAATACCCAAATTCATTACAAATTTGAAAACACAAACCTTAAACTTGCTTTTAAATCTTAGTGTCCAAAGTTGTTACTCTCACCAAACCACATGTGTAACTAACTCCGAAATTATTTATTTAGAAAATGAACAAGTCATTGGGTGTTTGTTAAAGTTTTAATAATATGTCAAATATTTGTAGATACCCAGGTACCAAAGGATATTTGGAGTGCCCTTGTATGTTTCGAGTCCATGCTACATCCGCATAACAAACTCCACAATGTGTAATAATTATTGAAATATCTTCAACACCAACATCCCTGTTGAATGTGGTAAAAGATGATTAAAATCGTTGGTTATTTAACTGAAAACTGACCAAAAAATGGAAGGAGACCTGCGGTTAAACTTGTAAGGTGATAGAAATCCGGTTGGATCCCTTGCAGCCCACCCCAGGCAGTTCTCATTACCAGAATCGGAAGTCATATTAAGTTCTAAGAACTGAGTTTAACCTAAAAAAAATTTGAGTTAATTACATCATGTATTGCTAAAATAGGTATAGTTATGACAACAAATTTTCTAAATCCTTAGAAACAGAGATATGTTTTTGGTAACCTTATAATTCATAAACATTCTGAATTCAAAATTTTACTAGTTGAACAAATTCAGAAGCAACATCTATTAAAGGAATGCAAGATAACAAATGAAGCCTTCATCCAAATGATCAAACTGATGTTTACCAACGACAAGGTTAATTTTGGAACGTTTAAACTAATCACTTGAAATAGATTCAAGATGCTTCTGCATATCATCATATGGTATATGTTTCAACAACATATCATTATGTTTCTCGCACAATTATAAACGGAGATAAAAAAGATGTTAAACAGCATATTTTAGCATTCCTTCCACTAAATATATAACTGCCATAAGTTATCTACACATGTTCCATATTTGAATACCTCTAAACCAAATGTGATAGCGGCACTTTTTAACAATTTAATTTCAAGAATTCAACCACAAATACTCAAATGATTTTATTACTGAAAATGTTTATATATAGTCTCCTCTGTTGAAGCTATATAACATCATATCACATATCAGTTCCCAAAATTACAAAAAAGCCCTGTTTCAGACAATATCCTTTGTTGCTTTTCGTTTTGTTTTTCTTTTTGCCATAAGCAAGAAGATGGTTGCCAAAGGCGCATGCCTAGGCGTTCAGGCACAACATAGCACACCTTATGCGCCTCGCCTAAATAGGGGCACTCAGGCCCATTTTCTAGCCTAAAAACTGGCTTAATTCAGGCCAAAAATCATTTGAAAAGGTTTAAACATGCCTAAACACCACTAAGATGGCAATTTTACACCATGTGTTACGCTTAAAAAAGCCCACACTTTTTAGGCACCTTATGCCTAGGCTTCGGGAGAGGCCTATGCGCCTTGACAACTACTAGCAAGAATAATATAATACTTTGATAAAAAGCCTAAAAACAGATACTTGTACTTCAAGGGGCGGGAGGTGGTCCCCTCATCTGAGGTGTTCATTTTTTCGACTCAAGTGTTATTTTTAACTAACAATAAAGGTTTTGCCCCATCGCTTAAAAAAATTAATATGTATTCTGGTTCGTAAATTTCCGCTCCCTCTCAATACTCAAGCTTTGCAGCCTGATGAAGCCAGGTAATTAAACGGTTACTATCCTAATAAGCACGATAGGAATTTGGGGATTCTACTGATGATGAATTCCAAACAACCTAGAAGCTACTTATCAAACTCAAAACATATTATACGCAGATGATCAGTTTCAGTGAGTGATTGATTCCAAACACCACGAGATGATGAGATCAATGAGGATTGAGGAAACGGACTGATCATAAGTGTAACATGTATCGGAGGGTTCATAACAAAGAAGATCATAAAAATTTATACTAAATATACAATAATCGTGAGAATTTAGGAATCAAGCATCTAGTCAATGGCGATCATTGCTATAAACTGTTAATCATTAAAGAAGAAGAAAATAAACATGATTTGAATCTGAAAACAAAATGCATAACGGTACAGGATAGGGTTCCGAGCATACCTACACTTCGAGGATGAGTAGGAATTGAATGCCGGCGATCTTCAATCGTTAACAGAAGGATGTTGAGGTTTTATATGTGTGTGAATATTAACTTCAGATAACATTCCGCCATGCCTTCCGTCATCTGCTGATAAACAAAAAGTCGCATAAATTTATTTAGTTTTTCAGAGTTGGAGAAAAAATTTCCGGACTTCAAGACGAGATTTTAACCGTTCATCTATGCTTTGTGGTGTACGTTCAAGCTCACCACGGGTGCTCACAACTGAGTACACATTTAACCTTATTTAACTAAATATGTTTTAGCCCAAATTCAAGCCCCAAACATCTTATTGAAAAAGTCAATAACGTAATCGTGAATCTATATCAGTAACTTCATCAATTTATAGTCCATCTATACTCTATTCTGAGTTGTTTTTCTAAATGAGTTGAGTTAAAAAAAAAATTTACCAAATAGGTTTAATTGAAAACTTATTTGCAAAAGTGAGTGTTTTCCTTTATAAAAAAAAACTCATATAAAGAAAAACACTCTCATTTTGGTAAATAAGTTTTCAATTACACATATATATTTAATAATTTTTTTCAACAACACCTATTTGGTATAAAAACTCCTCTATTCTTGATTGATTTGGAGAGGGACAAACCAAGTTATGTTAAAAACCAAATACGGAGATGAACCAGTGTAAGTTTTGATCAACAAAATCAAGAACTGGTTATAGATGAAACTGGTTCTGTTTAGGTTCGGACTTTTTTACCAAATTTTGACGGATTTTTGGCCGGTTTTGGTTGTGGTTTTCGTAGAGAATATCACAGAATACGAACACGATTTTATCACTGGATGAATTGAAAGTCGTGGATCACACTTTCATATCAAACAATTTGTAGTTCACCCAAATGTTTGATCGGATAAAATTCAATTCGAAAAACGAAGAACTAGTATGAATCAAAGTGTTTATGGAATGAACCAGTGAACAATGATCGATGATTGGATTCTTGGATATACGCAGGTTTGGAAACCGGCTCTAGGCAGTTTTCAAGTTTTGTTCTTCCCAAATTTGCAATAATAGTTTCTTCTTCCCAAGTTTCAGGTTTGGACCCCACTATCCGAGGGCCCCCGACTCCCACCCAACTTGTTTAATGAATTTCATGATTCACACCAATTAGTGACGAAGCTTGGGCGGAGTAAAAGGGGGCAGAAATTTTTGAAACTCGGAATACATGTTAATTTTTTGAAGCGAGGGGGCGAAACCACTATTTTTAACTAAAAATAACATTTCGGCCGAAAAGTTAACACTACGGATTGAAAAAGACGGTGCGCCCCCGGCCCCTATAAAGCTTCGTCATTGACACCAATCAAACAAAATTAATTTAATTACACTAAAATCTAACAGTTTTTGCCTAAGAGACCGCTTCCGATAATTTTGATTCGGTTAGGATAAAGTTATGTCTGTTTTGAAATTGGTTTTTCCCCACCCCTAGATTCGCCCATAGAATTATCTTCTCCCCCGTCATGAAGACATGCATACAAATTGATGACGGGGCTAAGTACACCCCTTTAGCCGAGCTAAAGTATATCACGGCTAAGATCTAGCACGGATAACACACGGTTCGGACAAGCCTTACCCGGGACACCAACATCACCGATAAGCTTGGCCAGCACATAGAAACAAAAGATACGACTGTTCAATAAAACAGGCGGGTTGTGCAAAGAAGGAAAGTCTGTAAAGGTACTTTTACATAAAAAGTAACAATCAACCATTATGATGTAACTTACTGCAAAAACATCACTGCATGACTAAAGTATAAAGGTGACCACTGCATGATGTGAATGAGACAATTGGTGATAAGTCAAACACTAACACCAAATTGGAAACATTACAATAATCAAAGTCTGAAGAAGAGATTCAAAGAAGATAGGGTTGTCACACCCCGAGCCGGCGGGATAGGATCGGTTGTCCCGTCGGGCGGAAGGTTCCCGGGGCGCGATATCGTGAGTGATAATCGACTTGATCAGATTGTTATATGGCACATGATACATAAATGAGAAATGCTAAATATGATATAATTACAAGGTTAAATTACTTCAGTATTGTTTATAATTTAACAATGTAAATCTACCATTAACATCATAAGTTTCTATCTTGTATTTACACAAGATATACAAAATGGTATGTGTAATGATGTCTTCAAAAATTATGCAGGTCCAAAATACTAAGTCTTCTATTTGAAGTCCTAGTCCAGAAGTAATGACTTCCTAATTGACCTGTTCGTCACCTGAGAAGTCATGCAAAAAGATCAAGTCAACACATGGTTGGTGAGTTCATATAGTTTTGTAAATTTGAAAATGTTTTGAACCCTTCTTTCGGTAAAGACCCTAACCTCATTAACACCACATGTATCATCCAGATCGGTATGCTTATATATAGGGCATACCCCTGGGTCAAGGCTACAACCCCGCCCAGACGACGTCCCACCACATACTAATCCGCATAGGACATTGTTGTTAATGATAATTAAGCGTTTTTACCTACCATACACCTTTAAACACCCATGATCCCTCTGTTCTCTGTTCCTGTAATTGCAATCGTTTGAAATCCCTCTTGATTTCATATGTTCATCATACAAATATGATTAGAACAGCAATTGTAGAATTTGTTATAAATGCTTAATTAAATCAATAAATAAACATTCCATAAAATCTAAGTCCTAACGATTGGGGCCTTTGGTCAACTCGAGTAGACTAGTCTGTCAATCAAGGTACTTAGTAGTAAAGGAGATCTGTAAACCTCATCAAACATGTGACCTATAATCAATCAGTCTAGCTAGGACATCTTTTGATATATAGGCTTTCATAGTTCTTTAGAACGTCCATAGTTCTTTAGTTCTTTGGCACATGTTATCTTTGAGCATTTCCCAGATGTTCCTCAAAATAGTTCTTTGTACTTAGTTCTTTGAAATAGATCGTTAGTTCTTTGACAACACCTTCTTGAAATACTTCTTTGAAAATAGATTGTTAGTTCTTTGACAACACCTTCTTGAAATAGTTCTTTGAAAATAGATCATTAGTTCTTTGACAACACCTTCTTGAAATAGTTCTTTGAAAATAGATCGTTAGTTCTTTGACAACACCTTCTTGAAATAGTTCTTTGAAAATAGATCATTAGTTCTTTGACAACACCTTCTTGAAATAGTTCTTTGAAAATAGATCGTTAGTTCTTTGACAACACCTTCTTGAAATAGTTCTTTGAAAATAGATCGTTAGTTCTTTGAAAACAGATCTTTGAAAATAGTTCTTTGTTTGAGGTCTTTAGTTCTTTGAAAATAGTTCTTTGATACATAACAGTTACCTAAACAGGAGTCTAAGATAACAGTTATACATGTAAACATATAAAAGCATTCAAGTAAACAATTTACATAAAACAGTTTACGCATGCTTCTCAGCCCCGCGTTTTAAAACAAAATGTTAGAAAAGGGGCAATGAACTCACCTTGTAGTTGTTGGGTTGACTTAGCTTAAACGAAAGAATGCACGCGCTCTGTATTGTATTTGAGTTTGTTTTCACGATCCTGTATTGATTTCACGTTGTTAAGACTTATAAGTATAAGTTTGTAGGGTTTTGTGTGTGTAAATGTAGATATTAGCCCTAAAGTTGGCTAATACGCGTAAGACTTGATCATGATCCCTGTTCGGTCCCATATGTTTGATTCAAGTCAATGACATTATAAGTTATCATCTGTCATTAGTTATAAGCCATTTGTTTTGATGAAAGACTTAGTGCTTAGTTTCCAACTCGTCTTTGTTGATCTTGTACGTTTTGAACATTTATTGCATAATTATTAATTAATTAAGCAAACATTCTTTTGACATATCTTATTTTGATCTTATGAAATGTAGTGAACCCATGTGGGCCTAATCATGGCATATGGACCGAACAATGTGACCAAGTTACTTGTTGGGCCTTGGTGTAACAAGTTGGGCCTTGGAATAGTTCTTGAACAATGGAGGGTTGTGAGGCTTATTGGAATGTGTGGGCCAATGCTATGGGCTGTTGGAATACAAAGGCCCGGCCAAATGTTACAAGGCCTATAATTCAAGTGTTCTTATGGGCCTCTATTGGGCCATGAGGGAAATTGTTGGGCCAAAGGTGGGCCTAGGCAAGAATTGTTGGGCCTATAGTTAGAATGGGCTGTAGGATTCAAAATTGGGCCAGAAGTAGGCTGTTGGCCAAGCCAATAGCAAAGTGGCTCCCAAATGAGGACAAGGGCCTCACAAATAGGCCTTGGATCAATTTCTGTGGGCCTCGGGCTGATTTTGCTGGGCCCCTTGGATTCCATCAAGGCCCGAAGTAAAATAAGTCTTGGGCCAACCTGGGCCTGGTTCTTTTGGGCTGAATTCGATCGTGGTCCAATTTGTCCTTGGGTCACCTAATGGATATGGGCCAAAACAAGGTTTTTGGTTGAATACTTTGGGCCTACTAAGGCTAATGGGCTGGAACGGATTATTTGGGCCAAAATACCCTTGGGCCTAGACAGTAGGCTGTTGGGCCCATCCTGGGCCTACCAGAATGCAATTGGGCCTACTGTTGGGCCTGTTGGGCCAAGGTACCAAGCTGTTGGGCCTGAATGTTATGATTTGAGTTAAATAAGGATTTGTGGCTAAGTCTTTTGGGCTAGAAAAGCATGTTGAATATGTTCCATGTTATGAGGATAATTAGAAACCAATGTGGCCTGTTTGTTGCTAGTGGGCCTGGACAAGAATATTGGGCCGAATAGTTATTACTGGGTCAGATGGTTTGTTTGCCCTAACCCCCGTTGAAGGAGGGGTGTGTAGGCCAGAGAAATAGGAGCTTAGGTTGACTGGATCTTGTTCAGGCCGAATGATGACCTAGCCCTCTTAGTTCGGCCGAATGTAAGTGATGATGTTGGCGAATGGAGGCTGGCCGTATGAGGCCTGGCGAATGACTCCTGGTCGAATGGAACTCATCTGGTCGAATGAAGGCTTGAATAGGTAGTGGCAAATGTGGCTCAATCGGTGGCCAAAGGCCATTCGACCAAGGCCTTTCGGCCATAGGCCATTCGGCCTCTACTTCGGCCGCAGCTAGGCCCCCTTTAGATCTGGTCGTGACTTGTGATTTCGAAGGTGTTGATAGGTCAGAGATGGTGTTGGAGGGTGTAGGGTTCGAGGAAATATGGTGCTTGGCCGGTTAGAAGTAGATTAGAACAAAAGGGTGAGAAAACCCTATTTTTCGCTACTTTCACAGCCTCTTACCTCGCGATTCAGTGAAGCTTGGCTTAGATCTGTTGTACTTTTGGGTAGAGGGCATCAAGAGCTTCGTTTAGGTGAAAGAATCACTCAATTTCGTTGAGAAATGAGAAAGTTATGGTGATTTGAAGTTCTTGGGTGGCTAGGGTTTTCAAAACCGGGAATGGGGTGTTTGGTGGAAGAGATGAAGTGGGAAATGAGTAATTTTTACTCATTTATGTGTTTTTATACCCCGAGGGTGTTCGGGTTCGTTTTCGTTGCTCGGTTCGCGTTTTCGTTACGTTTCCGGAAAATTACGCGTAATTTAAATGGAATTAATTAAAAGAGTTTAATTTAATTATTTTGATGAGTTTCAAAATTGTAAATGTCATTTATTTTATTTTATTAAATTACTTTCGTTCGTGTCGTGTTTTCGTTTTCGTTTCGTCAGATCGCGTCACCTTCGCGCGTAATTCGTTCGAATCGTCACCCGAACGAATACGACGATGGTTTTGCTTTCTGACTTTTGTTTTCTACTTTTCAGTCATTATTTCAGAACTCTAAACTCACAGATATGTTTGTGTGAATCGTCACCCACGCAAACACACTGTCAGTTCGTTATTCTGAAATAACACTGTAATTGTGTTTGGATTGTGTTTCCTCACTGTCGGACTCAACTAAACTTCCTGTTTTCACATTGTTCTTGTACTGACTTGTCGGTCATCTGATTCCTGTCATTTGTGGACATCAGATCGCAACCGATATGTTTTCTGAATATTGTTTGAGTACCGTTGTTTCTCGTGATTTGTTGTGTTAACTGTAATTAAGTTTTCACTTAATAAACGTAACTAATGTTCCAAATGTACGTTGTACTTAATGTATTTAAGTTTATACGAAAATACGTACAACGATTTCTTGTATTTAAGATCCTGTTAATTCAAGTACTGTTTACAATCGTATAAGTACACATAGTTACTGTATAAAGTACACGTACCGTACGGACTTGCCGGACGATCTGGTACTTGCTGTTACAAGGGTCCAGAAGAAGAATGAGATGATCTGGCCAAGCCAGAACTCAGCTGCTATAAAAGGAGGAGTTATAGACTTAAACGAGGTACTACAACATTCAACTATCTAAATATTCTCTATACTTCTCACTTACGGTTATCTTCCATTTCCTCTAACCAGTTCTTATTCTCACTCCGGAGTTCCGACCACAGGAGACCCCTCTTGTGGTGAGTCTAACGGTGTGTTTGTGGTGATCTTAGCAGGATTATATTATCAGCTTGGAAGCCAGAGGTCATTGAAGCAACACAAATAAACGGACTCTAAATCTTGATTTCTTTATAGTAGAAAGTAAACATTTTGGGAATTTTTTTACATAAGCTTCCACTAATCTCAATTTTTAAACTACCATTACAAGTCTACGTATTTCCAAACTATTTTAATTTTATGAAATGATTATAATCTACAAGTTATATAAGTGTTTAACGAATCAAATTTCGAATAACTTAAATAATTCGAAGCCAATAATGCATGTTCGTTTACGTTCGGAACCATTTATAAACAAGTTCAATTCCTTAACGAACGAACACAAATAAGGCCTCGTTTTAATTTTAGGAATTATTCTTAATTACAAAATACATTTATAGAGGGTTTTACCATTAAATTAATTATATAAATCATAATGTAATTTAAGAGGGGAAACCCTATGAATCCTGACTGTTTTAATGAGTTTTGATAAATTAACAAACCCCAACCAATTTGGCTCATTGTATTGGTGTGGATTTCATCGATCAGTGAATATCATTTGGCCATTCTAATGAGATTAAGGTCACTTCTTCATCTACAATTCAGGCGGGGGACCTTTGATGTCATCAAAGATGGTTCGAGTTTATCTGAAAGCAATTATTTACTGATAAGTAAGAGGTTTTCTACGTATAATTTTTCTTCTAAATAATGTAGTCAAGCTGCTTATTTATCGAGTGTTGGAGTGATTTAAAGGTTAAAGAAAAGAAAGAAAGAAAAAGTGAATAACATAGTCATGAATTCAAAAAGTGATACCAAATGCACTTTTGCAAAACCCTAGAAAGCATAATCGGTTTTAAAGTGTTACACCGGTAAACATTCAAATTTTATTACAAGTTTAATTAAATCCATATTAATATTAATAATAGCAACTTGTTTTATCATTAACAATATTGTGTTATGATTCTGTTTTTTTTTTTTTTTTTTTTGAGGTAGAAGTTACCTCCTTTTGTTTTTATCATCGTGTTAAATTATAAACCGAGCTTTTGATTTCGTGTGTTGTTCTTGATTGGTTAAAGGCTTTTCTTTATTATTATTTTTTATTTGTAATATCGTATAGTAGAATTAGGTCTGTTTTGTATCCGTTTTTAAGGGTGTAAACGAATCAAAAAGTCTAATAAGCTATCTGAGATTAAATCTATAAAAAGTTCGAATGCATCGAGCTCAAGCTTTGATATATGGCTCGTTAAGTTTTCAAGTCTGACAACTAGCCCCTTATTAATATAAAATGAAAGAGGTTAGAGAAAAGAACACTTCTTTCTCTTCGAAACTCTCTCGTTTGGGCTTTACGTATTAAGCTTGATTCGTCTCGTGAGCCCAAATGTGTCTTTTATTTATATAATATATGTTAATCTAACTAGTATCTATATATTTAAGAGTAAATTACAAAAATCGTCATTTATCTATATCACAAATAACATATTTCATCCTTAAACTTCTATAATTACGTTAAACATCATTTATCTTTATGTTTTGTAACAATCATGTCCTTTTTACCTAACAGAGTTAACTATTCTATTAAATTTAAAAAAAAAAACCATTTTGCCCTCATTATTAAAGGATTAAACACGTAATTATCTACATAGTTAAAGGATATGTTATGTAATTTGCTCTTTATATTAGTTTTTTTCTTTTCTTTGGTCTTTTCGTTTTCTTTGATTTTTTTAGCATTTTTATTTTATATATTTTTTAATTTATAAATTAATTAAATAATTCATGCATATTATAAATACAAAATTATATACATTTATTTTTTTGATTTCATAATATATTTATTTTCATTTGTTTAGAGTGTCTTCATTTAAGTTTCGACTTATATTTTAAGCTATATATTTATATTTCTCGTTCTAATTTACTCTTTATTTATATATTTTTTATTAACAAAATTTTGTTAATACTATCATTGTTTATAGGTATTGTTATCGGTTTGTGCAGTTTATTAGATTTGGTGTAATCGGTTTTAAAATCTTTTTATGTATAACCATACCAAATCAAACCAAATTAAATTTTTTTATCTGTAACCAAACCAAATCGAACCAAATTCAAAAAATTGTTAACCAAACTGAATTCATCCAAATACAATTTGCTTTGGATTTGGTTATAAACCAAATTCAAACTAATTAACCGATTAAACCAAGTAAACCAATTAAAAAGCAAATAAGGCGATTAAATCTAACTAAATAAACTGAATTCAACTGAATAAAACCTAATGGAATAAATTCATTAGTGGACACATAATTTGTTTCCGTTCGATTGAGTTATGTTTATTAGGTTAAATTAATATGTTTTCTCTGTTTTTAACAAGTTTATTTAGTTTTAATCGTTTCTTTGATAGAATTCGGTTTGTTCAATTTATAATAAAAAAAAACAAATTGAATTTGGATGAGTCGGTTCGGTTAAATATATTTCAAAACTTTTTTGATTAGATTTTTTGATTAACAAAAACATTTATAATTTTTTAAAATCAAATTTAAGTGAAAATTTAAACTAAAATACCTTGAAAGAATCACGATAGTAAACAAAATATAAATAAAGAATAAATTATATAATTGGAAATTTAAGTATATAGTTCAACATATAACTAAAAATTTAAACTAAGATAATATAAACAAATAAAAATAAATATATTATAATATATATATATATATATATGTATGTATAAAATAGACGAATTTATTAGTTGATTAATAAATTATAAAATAAAAATGCTAAAAATAAAAGAAAAGGAAAAAAAATAAAGAAAACAACAAAAAAAACTAATAGAAATAACAAATTACATAGCATGTCCTTTAATAAGGGTAAAATGACCACTTTATAAAAAATTTAACAGAAAAATTAACTCAGTTATGTGTAAAGGACTTGATTGTTATAAAACATGAAGATAAAGGACGTCTGACGTAATATTTAAAGTTTAAGGATGAAATATGTTATTTGTTATATAAGGATGATTTTTATAATTTACTCTATATTTAAATAATTGTTTTTACATATAAAATTAAAAAAAAAAGTAAATCATATATATTACGTTACTCGAGAAGTGTCTGTATGAGGCGTCGTGGAAAACAACATATAACGCATACACTGGCAAAACACTTAATCATGTAATACTATGTAATTAAGTAACATGGTTATATTATTTAAAAATTTAAAAATAACGGTATCGTACAAAAGCTAAAGAGAATAAAATATTTTTGTATAATTTAATTAAAAAAAGATATTAGTATATGAAAAAGTTATGAGCATTTAGAAATTGTTATTATTATTTAAAGTTAATGTTAATAATTATTATTGCATTTAATCACACATTTAGCTTTAAGAGTCGTAATATATTCTATAAATTTTGAATACTTAAACTCATAAAATTTGATTGAATTATCCTTTTGTCTTTATCATATGTATTATAATATACTTTAAAAATGTAATTAAAGTGTTATTTATTATTGCAATTAGTCGCAAATTTGACTTTTAAAGAGTCATTGCCTCAATGGTACCCCATGATTATTCCAAATGAGAGATCATGTGTTCAAATCCCTCCCGCAGCGAAATAGGGGTCTGAGGGGGGTCAGGGGGTTTTCCCAGTGGGGTTTCCTCCTGGGGTGGTTGTGATGGCTCATGGGAGGTCCAGGTAACTAGACCTTGGTGACATGGCCTGGAAACAGTGGGTTCACATGATTGAGACCTTCGCCGTTCAAAAAAAAAAAAAGAGTTGTAACATATCTTAAAATTTATGATTACTTAAACTCTCAAAATTTGATTGATATTACCTTTTAGTTCTTTTCTTTTGCAGAATATATAAAGATTTAAAATTAATAATAAAAAGTTATATAAGTTATATAATTAAACAATAAACAAACCAAACTCGTGCTCAAATTCGAGATATGTTAAGTCAAAATAAGTCAAGCTTAAGCTTTAACAAGCTGAGTTATGCCCGGTTGTTTACATCTTTACATTACACCAACTTTTGTCATTATTTCAGTTTTGTAATTAAAGAGTGTGTAAATTGATTTATAAGGTAAGTTGGACCTTTCAAGGTAGAAACTTATGAAGAAAATGTGGCATACCAACTAGAACTACTAGAAGAGTTAAGTGGAATTTATCCATCATTCTACATGTTGCAATTAAAGATGATCCTGGCTGGACATTATATGTATTTTTGATAAGAAAATTATTTACAATAAATGTTAACTTAAACTAAATTGATTATTTTAAAACGACACATTTAACCTCAAACTATTTTTGTTTAAAACGCATCTTGATGAGAATCTGTTCTAACAGATTACTCAACTTGACCCAACACAACTTAGCTATTTTACATTGCTTAACGATCATCCAATAAGGTCATCAAACACAACTTAGGCGTCCCTCACCGACCGGTCCCACGGCCAACATGAGGGAGGTAAATCGCGTAACCCAGGGTAAATTGGGTGGTGCCGGGGCTTTGAACCCTAAACCTCCATTACATATTCCCACCCCGTTACCACTAGGCTACCATATTGGGAACTCAAACACAAGTTAAGGTGAAGTGAGCACGTGAAGTGTAAAAGAAAGATGAAAAAGTCCTGTGGCACCAACCGGGGACTGAGAAGGTGTATTATCTCTATTAGACTATCCACAACGGTCACCCCACTGAAAATCCCTCCCCACCGAAATTTCCTGCCACGTCATCACCCCACTGAAAACCTTAAAACCCCACAGTGGTCACCCCACTGAAAACTCTTCCCCACTATTTCATGTGAGCCAATCAGAAAAAAGCTATCCTATGTGGGCCAATCAGAAGAAAGGAGGAGCGCGGGGAACGGGGGCCGTGGGAGGGGGTTGGGCGGGAGCCGCTGAGGCGGGGGGCGGTGTTCCCGCTGGAAGCCGCCGAAAGGGCTGAAGCCGCTGGGAGAGCGGGGTAACCATTGTGCCCGGTCTTATATATACTATTAAGAAGGTTGATGCATTATTAACTTTTATTCAAGTCTTCATAATTATTTTAACCTTTTTTAGTTATAATTTTTTTTTTCTTTCAATTTTCTGCATTACACTTTAGTCTTTTATTTTTATTTTTTCCTTCAATTTTTTTTTAATTTGTGATTAAGTCCTTATGATCAATTAAATTTTCTTTCAGTTCTCAAGCTTTCTTACCTTATTTTATTTTCGTTTTTTCTTAATTCACTTTAGTTCTTTGTCTTTCTTTACCTTTTTATATTTATATTGTATTTTTCTTTTATATAATTTCAATTCCTCAATTCCTTTAGTAGGTCTTTTACAATTCATTCTTAGGCTTTGTAGAACATCGCTTTGTTTTAAGTTTGAAGTTTATTCATTGTTAAAACTTTTAGACTACTCTCCTAATTTTTTATGTTTTACCCCTAAATTTTGCACGCTGTTGCCTTAGAATTTTAGAGTTCGAGTTTTATCACTAGAGTCAATTTGTGGTGTCGGTGGCAACCTGCGACCGACCACCTACAATCCTCTAGATTTTAAAACTTTTAAATTGGGGCTTCTAGGCTTTTGTATTTACCCACTTCGTTCTGTTATTTGCTCTCACTTTCTCTGATCAATTTCGTGGTTAACACTTTCACCACCTTCACATTCTACTGTAAAATGTAATTATGTCCGCTCAGGTTTCTAAATTTTTAATTTACCCATTTTGTTCCTTAACAAAAAATAAATAAATTTCTTGAAAAGTCAGTTTGAGGTATATGTCGGTATAAAATCCAGTTGATTGACATTATGATGTAAATTGTCCTTGAAAATGAGTGAAGTCAAATATTATATGTTTTCGTACATATTTTATGTACATTTTCACTTGTATATGTTTTGCCGTGAAACTTTTGAGCAATTGAGTTGGGTAAAATTACTACATGTGTTCATTCGAAAGTATAAATTTGAATTACTATAGGTTTGACACGCCAATGTGTGACGGGTAAAATCACCATGTTGTTACCATATAAGAAGTTTCAGTGTTTAAACTTTGTTTAACGTCTCTCGTTCTGTTTTTACTTTTAAAAATAAAATAATGTAATGTTTTAAAATATTACACTACGTTGGTATTTTTAACTTGCTATCATTCTACCAACGCACATGTATGTCACGTATTCAGCATCACTCGTTGTTTGATTATGTGCCAACTTCTTGTAATATTTATTAATTAGTTACACTCCTAAATACCCACATAGTTATCATACTGATTAAATTACGATTTTGGTTCAAGTGATTTAAGTTTTTTAATCAATTCAACCTAAAATAGAATCTTCTAAAAATGAAGCCTTGTCGTTTAAACTTAACGGTTTTGGTCTCCCTTATAACTGAAAACATTAAATGTTACATAATGGAATAAAATTAAGAGAATTAAATCATAGGAGCCAAAATCTTTAATTATTGAGTAAATTACAAGATTTATCCTTTATGTATATAAGTAATTATGAATTAGGTCATGTATCAATGTTAATTATAAATAACATCCTTTATTTCAATAATTTACAACAATTGCATCCTTTAAATTAACCATTGTTGATTTGATTGGTTATCTAAAAAGGTAAAACACGAAAATACACATCTTTTATTATTTTTATTTAAACTTTTAAATTAAACTACATAATGCAAAACTAATCAAACTTTGGGTTGATGAATTGATTATATTTCTTGAAAACTACGTCGTTACAATGTTAAAAGCATTTATTTAATTCACAATAGATTATGAAAAATTTATATATAAGTTCTCACTCTTAAAAATTATCAACAAAACCGTACATAATAGTTTCAAATTCAACATCCATAAACCTGTATTGTTTACAAGCTAGAAACTTAGAAGAATGTATACAACTTTAACAATAAACCTATCAAAGTACGTGGATAAAGTTTCAACCACACTCACTCTGCCAAACTCATCATAATCCGGTGGGAAGACCCAAAAAGTAAGAAGAAAATCAACACCTAAATTAGAAGATATGAGAAAAGGGGGGATGTTGTTAATGAAAAACTCAAGTATAACTTGTAGAAAGTGTTTGAAAAAAGGACATGATAGCAAATAATGCAATAGTCAAGAACAAATGTAACAATGTTATAGGTTTATAGCTTGTTTTGGAATTATTATGTTTGGTTTTAGTTATGGTTATGGAATTGGAACTATTATGTAAGGTTTTGGTTTATGGATTATGAATTTGAAACAATTATGTATGTTTTTGTTGATAATCTTTTAGAGTGAGAACTTGCACATAAATTTACCATAATCTATTATGAATTAAATAAATGTTTTAAATGTTGTAAAGAGATAGTTTTCGTGAAAAAGAACTAATTCATTAACCCAAAGTTTGATTAGTTATGATTATGTAGTTTAGTTAAAAAGATTAAATAAAATAATTAAAAGGTTGTTATTTATTTTTTGCCCTTTTTGATAACCTATCAAATTAACAATGGTTAATTTAAAGGATGAAATTGTTATAAATTCTTGAAATAAATGATGTTATTTGTAATTAGCATAGATAAAGGACTTAATTCATAATCACTTGTATAGTTAAAGGATGAATCTTGTAATTTACTCTTAATTATTTAAATGCAGGAACTTAATTGTTATAAGATTTTGTTTTGGGTTAAATATGTTATAAGGCTTAAACAACCAGGACCAAAACCATAATTCACTCTAAATATCAATTTACATATTTTTCCCTTCCTAATATCATTTATTACATATGTACCCGAGTAAAAAGTCAATTACATATTTTCTATTTTTAAAAGATATTTTCCTAATATCATTAAATGTAATTGATTATAAAGATTAGGTTATTATATATTAAAAATTCTTAGTAGGTAGATATATGTAAGAATTCCTAATTATATTATCTCAAACTCTCCAGTATATTTGTCGTCAAACTTTTGGTAAAAACCAGTTTGAAAAAATTAAACGTTTTAACACCACATGCTAACAAATAACAATGTCTCCATTGTAAAATTTTATTCTAAAACTCCTTGAATTGTGGGCAATTTCTTAAACAAAGATGTAATTCGTTTAGGGTTGGAAACATGTAACAGGCCATAGTTGGGCCTCTTATTTTATTATAGGCCTTGATTGGGCTTATTTTATGTTTTGATCCATTGTTTTATAAATTGATGTTTGAATTTTAAATACTTAATTAATTTATATGAAAAAAAGGATGTAGTTTTAGGTTAGTAAGCAATCGAGGCTACATGAGTCTCAACCTTGAAAAGTATAATATAACTTTGGACTCAATTTATTTGGTTGTAAATTTGAGATGAAATTCAAAACTTATTATATTGCAATCATCTGCATGTATATACAAATCACGTCGAGTCTAAGCTCACCAAGGTTAGGGCTTATTTTGACTTAAGATCGCTTAAGCACGAGGCCAGTTTGTTTAAATATTTATCTTAAAGCTCGAGCTTGGCTTATAAGAGAAATTTCTAGCTTGGTTCGGATAGTTTAATTGTTAAGTTATTTAATTTATATATTTTTTATTATTAATTCTATGTGTATTACTCTTTGTAATTTTAATATATATATATACTATAATATAATACATATGAGAAGGACAAAAATGTAATTTTATATAAATTTTAGAAGTTTAAGTAATTACAAATTTTAAGACACTTGATATAACTATTAAAAGCTAAATGTATAATAATTGTAGTAATAATTAATCATTAAGCTTTAACATTAAATAATAATAATAACAATAACAATAATAACAGACGGTCAAAAATTCTATCTATTACTACTTTTTCTGAACAACTTCTATCTATTATTACTATTATTTTTTTTTTAATTTACACTATGAACAGGAACATTTTTCTAATTTTAGTTTAATATTGTTATTTTTACTTAATTTGCACTATGAACAGGAACATTTTTCTAATTCTAGTTTAATATTGTTATTTTTACTTTAAAAAATTAGCATATTACGTGATTACTTGTCATTATGTGATTAAGTGTTCTATTAATGTCTGTGTTAATGTGCTTAAAGGACAACCCATTTAGCAAGAAGTTTGCATTCAATATCTTCAAAAGCGGAAAAGGATCATTTGCAAATTTTGACTTCTTATTCTTCAACGATTCAGCTCGGTGATCCTTTTCTGCTTTTGTAGATATTGATCGCAAACTTCTTGCCAAACATGTTCATCCTTTTGTCCTTTAAGCACATTAATTTCCAATCGGATACGATATCTGATCCCATTGTTAATTCAAGATTTGATATGCTAATTTAAAACGTTTAATTTATGTCATTCGAAATTTGTTGAGATACATGTTTGGGTTGAATTTAAGGGCGATTACCAAGAATTTGTAGGAAGTCATGTGATGTATATTTGTAACAACTGGTTTTCCAGTCATCTATGTTTTGTAATAAAATAATATAACCATTTATGTAATTTCAAATTATGTTATGTTTATAATATGAATGGTGTATTAAAGTTAACCAATAACTAACTAAATTTGGTTGGTTAAATTAGTTAACTAGACAAAAGTTAGAGGGGCCAAAGTTGTCAATTAGTCAAACATGCTTAATAAGACCATGCTTGTCAAAATCCAAGGCATTTTGTGTCTAGAAGCTCCCATTCATACGAGCCAGAGAAGAAAATAAGGGAAACGAAAACCTAACCTCAAATTCGCGTGTTCTTGAGCTTACAATCAGAAATTAAGGATCAAATCACTTGAGTTGTTGAATATCTACTAACTTGTAAGTGTTATTCTTCTTCTTCTTCTTCTTCTTAGAAGTTCTCATGAGTTCATTAATGGAGTTAGTTAGGTTTTTGGTCACAAATTGAGAATTGATGTTGTAATGCTTGTTAGAAACATAAGTAGATGGTGATCAAGTAACTAAACATCTAATTCGATTATAAATCAATGATTATGAACATGGGTGTTAATGGGAGGTTTTATGATAGCTGAAATTGAATGAAATACGAGTTAGTAAATGATGCACATAAGGTGTTTGATGAATTGCTTGAAAGAAAAGAAACTATGTGCAGAATTGTGTAAAAATGGTTGCGGTTCTGTTTTTGTAAATTATGTATAAAATTGTATAAAAATTGTGAGAAAATGTAACTTATATTCTTAGAAAGCTCTTTGAAAGGGCTACAATCCATCTTTTGACATGAAAAGCTGAAAACAAACGTAGGGTGAGTTAAAAGGGCAATTACAACAGCAACATAGAAAAATTCAGCAACCTGAATTGTGAAAATGAAGGTGCTTGCTTGATTTTGTAAACTGTGTATAAAATCAACAATGTATCCGTTTGATGCGTATTTTATATTCCTTTAAAGGCCTAAGAGTCTACTACAACCATCCTTGAACCTGAAGAGCTAAAACATACTGTAAATGTGTCAAAAATGTTGATTACAGCAGCAACTCAGAAAGTTGCTGCACAAAAATAAGATTTTCCAAAATGTGATAAAAATGGGAAATTGAGTATGTGTGATGAGTAGATGATACTAGTGGGTTATGTACATCTAAATAAATGTTTTATAAGTATCTAAGATACTTGTTCATGGGTTTTGATGGAAATGATGGGTTTTGGGTAGAATTTATGTTAGAAAGCGTTGTTCGGTGGATATAGATCATAATCCATGGGTTAAATATTAATATGCAGTAAATTGATGTTAAAATTGATAAAAGTTATGATCTTGGGTGAATCTTGACTAAAATGGGTGATTTTGGGTAATTATGGGGTAATTATGTGTGATAAATTGACTTTAAAAAAGTCAAACGGGTTGAACTTGATTGTATGCATGTGTTATATGTAATTCAACTAGTTATATATGTGTTTTGCAATTAGGTGGTGGTGGTGGAAGTCAAGCAAGTATTCATAGATCTGGGAAGGAACCTGTAGGTGCTAATCCATCATATGAACAAGGTAAGTAATCCCACAACTATGACATCACATAATGAATATTAAACTTGTTGTTGAATCAATTATATGATAAGCATGGTATTGGTGCTAGTGGAAAGTTGAATATTAGAAGTTCAACAAGCTATCATAAATCCAATACCTTGGTGAGTTAAAGTAGTGGGATTCTATGATAGAAGTACCAGTGAGTGAACATCATAGTGATTTGATTGAAATAAAGAACCACATGTGTGTGGATAGCTAGAGGTGATAGCAAGTTTCTTACATGGAAGAACCGGTGGGTGAACATCTTAAGACTTAAGATTATGTATGAAACTATATGTGTGGATAGTCAAAGGTGCTGACAAGTAACTATGGTAGAAGAACAGGAGGGTGAACACTATAGTGTGATCATGACTAAACTATTGCAAACAATAATTGATAAATAGTAGAATGATATTATTACATTGTGAGAGTCAATTTGAATAGAAGTGACTCATTTGAATCATTGATTGTGAAAGATGTATTTTGACATTTTTGCCTTGAGGGACCATTGGGGACTTAACTTACTTAGTTCCTATGAGTCTATTGTTGTTATGTGATGTTTGTAGGTCGACTCAACCATGACAAACATGGCTATAAGGATCGAGACGGATCAGGAATCGAACAAACAATGTTTCAAACGTTTTAGCTTTTGTTTAAAAGTGTCTTTTTGTAAATGCGGTTTGTAAAAGTTGTGACATGTTTTTGCTTTAATAAACCTTGTTAAATATGATAAAATGGTTTTAAAAAGTTAAACAAGGTTTTGAAAACGAGAAATTTTCTGGGACAAACTCTGATATTATGTGAAAAATGTTAAATTGTAACAGGAGGTTACAATATTTAAACTGTGATGCTTATTTAATGGTATTTTTTTTCGCTGGCTTTATGAGTTGGTTAAAGCTATGTTTTGAAAACTATGAAAAAACTATGGTTTGAGAAATATGGTTTGTTTGAGTGATTCATGTTTATGTTGCAAGTCTATTTCATCCTAATCTTATGAATGGAGGTTGTGTATGTTTATGATGTAGGTTTGTTTCATTTCAGTGAAGTGAATGCAAGTTTGTTTATAAATTTTATCTAGATGTATGTGTATGATGCAATTTTAATTTAGTTATGAAATGCTATAAGATTGAGTAAACTGTTTCAAGATCATTTGCTTAAATAATGGGGTTAGGTTGAGTGAGTTCCCACATAAAAGAGTTTGTATTTACTGTTTTGAAATTGAAGAGGCAAAGGGATCTTTTTTAGAGATGTAACATTTACATAAAACAATATTTAAAATAATCTGAGCAACCAAATTCAAATGATAAACATATATATATTTAAATAATGAACAATCAAATCTAAACTCCGAACACACAAATCCAAACAATCAACAATCAAATATAAACATCGCACACACAAATGTAAATAGTAAGCAATCAAATCTAAGAAACAACACACACAAATTCAATAATGAAAAATCAAATCCAAACGTCAACATAAATTCAACAACAATCGGTGTCAGTCTCATTTTTTATTATATTAACAAGTTATAATCAGTTGATATAATCCACAATAATAATAATAATAATAATATTAATAATAATAATAATAATAATAATAATAATAATAATAATAATAATAATATTATTATTATTATTATTATTATTATTATTATTATATCATTATTATTATTTTAAATTAGCGAATGAAAGTTATTGAGAAAAATGAGATTACATATACACCAAATGAGATAGGTTCTAAACTTTGTAAACCTAAGGTGACTTTTTGCAAGTTTTCAAAGTAGAGGGTAGAAGTAATTCACCGATATTTAAATTGATTTGTATATAAACTAGGAGATTCTTCGCGCTTTGCGGCGAGAATTTTGATACGATTTCAAATATCAAAACGAATATACAATTTGCTATATCATAACACAGATATGAAAACACGTCGCAACGGTTCGTAAACATGTTCGTCACACCAAAACAAAAAAACATCTTATTTAGTCGTAAAATCTAAGATTAAGAAACACGAACACACAAAAAATAAAAATAAAAACTTAAAAATCGCATCATACAATGTTGCTCAATTAAAATCATACAATAAAAAAAGGTTGACTCTTACCGCCCTACCTATCTAAGTATTCGATCATTACGATGATGACATAACGTATATTAAAACACAGACTAAAACTGCATGTAATAGCTATCAAAACGTCTAACCATTGTAAAAACAGACGTCTCTCATAATGAATGCCAACATGCGTTAGAATGATTTCAAATAATTGGTTCCACAAAATTTATTCCTTGTGCAACTCATTTTATATTTATAAATGTCACATAATAAATATTCTCACTTAATTATTAAACTTTTCCCTTTGAGCTCTTTGATGAAAAAGAATTCCTCCTATCATCATCTGTTGAGAAAACTTTTAACCAAATTTTAGGAGCGGTTACAATTTTAATTTTTTTGGAGCGGTTCAAAATAATTCGTTTGAACTAATATTATTGATTGCAAAAAAATGCATTTATTTGAAGCAATCTTATGAAGCGGTTTAATGCTATTGTTTGAACGAAAATTGTATATGGAAGCCTACTTATTGAAGCGGTCAATTTTTTTAGGGCGGTTTCAATAAACTTTGGTTAAGATTTTATAGCGGTTCTCACTCATTTTTTAAAGCGATGGTTAAATAGAAATGATTTTGACCTTTTACAACGGTGGTTAAAAAGATTTTTAAGCGGTTATTATTAGTTTTTGAAGCGGTGCTTACGATTTTAAAAATATACATTTGAAGGCTATAATTGGTAATTCATCGATTTATTTATTACTAGGTTAAATCCCGTGTGTTACACGGGTTGTATAAATAAAATGTTATATAATTTACAATTAAAAAAAGTCATGTCTTTAAAAAACATATGTATTACAATAGTTAAATAAACATGTTTATTGCATAAGTTGAATAAAATACAGTATAAATTGTTAATACTTAGAGTCATTAAAATAAATCAATAAAAAAATAAACTTTAAAGTGACGATAATAAATTTTGTTAAGTTAATTCTTAAATATATTGTATTTAACTATATGTATTATTGTTTTTATGTAATTGATAAATATTAACTTTATTAAAATATGATAAATATTAACTTTATTAAAATATGATAAATATTAACTTTATTAAAATATAAATTATCATATAAATATTTTTGTTATCATGGTGAAACGAACTTGAATTGCAATTAAATTGAATACATATAAAAAACTAAGAATGAATACTTGTATTTTTTATAAAAAAATACTATAATAATTGGTCAAATTTGTTAATTATTACTATTAATAATGGAATGTTAACAAATGAATTAATACTCTAAATTTAAGGAGGTAAATGAATCAAAACATGTCTTATTGCATGACATGTGGCAAAAAAACATTTATTTTATTATATAAGATATATTGTCACTATTCATTCAGTTTATAAATGTATATATGATAATTTCCTTTTTTAAATGCGTTTAAAAATTATTTTTAACATATTTTGTTCGTCAATTTTTAAGTATAAAGAGAGAAAGTTTTGACCAATTAAAGAGTCCCTTATAACTATTATGCAATTAAAAAGTATAATTATAAACCGACTTGCATCAACCATATTTGATGCCCTCAAAACATGTTGGCAAAAAACAGCCATAGGTTTTGTATAATGAAATAAAAAGCCGATGTAAGCAATGACTTGTATGGAATCAAGAATCATATTTTAAACACAATATATTAATTGATAAATTTATTGCCCCTTATAAAATTATTATTTTGCTATCCTTTCATAATATGGTGATAAATTATGACATAGACCTATTTCGTATGGGTGTGGTAACTAGAAGACATGGATGTAAAGTGTGTAACTAGTCTATATATATAACTAACTTTATGAATAGTTTTATAAAACTTTTATAGCATATTGTATAAAGACTAATGAGCCAAAAATGGGATTTTTTTTTTTTTTTTGAAGGCTTCATTCTTAATGGTTTGTTTAAATAATTTCTATTTTTATTTTTAACAAAAGCTAGTATTGATGAGATGGTTGGAGCTTTGTTTTGATAACCTAGAACTATGTTTGAACCCCTTCAACTTTTTTTTTTCTTCCCATAAAATTGATTTTAAACCTTTTTATTTTTGTTTTTATATGATTTTTTATATCTGTTTTTGACGTTTTACATTTTAGTCTTTGTGTATATGTTTTTTTTTTTTTTAAAACGAGCCCTCCCAAGTCACAATCGCGAGACACAATCATGAGACACGGGTGTTTGGTTCTTTTTTTTTCGAACGGCGAAGGTCTCAATCATGTGAACCCACTGTTTCCAGGCCATGTCACCAAGGTCTAGTTACCTGGACCTCCCATGAGCCACCACAACTACCTCAGGAGGAAACCCCACTGGAAAAACCCCCTGACCCCCTCAGACCCCTTTTTTCGCTGCGGGAGGGATTTGAACCCAAGACCTTCCATTTGGAAGACCCTTGGTTCTAAGTTTATCTTTTTGCACCTAATCAGGCTGAATGTTTAGGTAGCTACTTCGATATCAAAGTTGCTACCTTTTTATATGTGTTTTGATGTATTCTTCGTTTTGATAATTGACATCATAGCAGAGTTTTAGTGCAATATTTGAAAGAAAATCACTAGTTTATTCTATATCTGTTCTTTTAAAAAGAAAAAGAAAAAAGAAAAAAATATTTTTGTATAACTCACAATATTTGTAGAAATTCAAGGGTCATGGGGAAAGCCCTAAAATCCTATATACAAACAATTAAACTCGTTACCAGACCTCAAAATGGTTAAACTGTCAAACCACATTGAGCATAATGTTCATTTTGAAAAGTTTGAAGCAAAATGGATGAAACTGTCAAACAACAGGGAGCAAAAGAGAAGTTTTTCCTATTACAAACAAACATATTCAGTTAATTCTTATTTTTGAGTATGGTCTAGAGGATAGATGAAGGCAACATTACCCATACCCTAAAGTGTTATATTACATCCTTTAGTTATTTCTTTATTTATGTATAGATATTTTCAAACACACACTTCGAACACTAAAACATACTCGATTCAACACGTAAACATATAACCATATAGCAGATATACATACACATAGAGAAACAGGGGCACATAAAGCCAAAAAAACAAAATACCAAAATATATATACCAATGAGTAAGATTATAAAATATTGTTGCTTACCAAAACACAAAATTGTCTTGACAAAGTCAAACTCTCAGAAGTCCAAAGAAAAATCAGAAGGATCGTTTTATCCTTCGAAAGCCTTTAGTCCTTGGAAGATTAATTTGATCTTCGAAAGACTAGAAGCTTCTGAAGAATAACCATATCCTTCCAGTAACCAAGAAGAACAAAAACTTCCGATCAAGAAAAGTTTTCGAGATACAAAAGCTTCCGATACAAAGACGTCTGCAACCAGCCACTGTCGATGCTATACAGATATTAGAAGAAAGTTGCATAGCTAATTTCCAATGTCAAATATAAATCAAATGACATTCTTATGATAATTAGCATATCTCTTACAACATTCAGAAGAGCAGTGACTACAGAATATCATCTGAAGATCAATATGATAAAGTGTTATTCCAATTATTCAACCCGATCCGTCACAATGATTTACTTCTTTTCTATGGATGAATATTAGTATTTATGTTCTTATAGGTTAATTTTTCTAAAAGATTATGATAGTCATTGAAATTACGATCTAATTGATCGAACATAACTTGTAAACAAGGGTCCCTAGAACACAAGGCTTCTACTCATACGAAGTTGAAAATTTAGAGATTTCATGTCATTTGGGTCTAATGTATGATTTCTTGATTTTTGAAGAGACTGTTTTCACTACATTAACAAAGGGCCGGGAGAATTTGTACAAATTTATCAATCACAACTTATTTAAATAAATATGATATATGTTGCCTAGCATTCAATTAGGTTAATTAATTAATTTATTAACAATAATTTAAATTTATTGTATTCATTAATACTTGGAGTAGATAGATATTTTTATTATTATTGATGGTTGTTAAAGTGGATTATTTATAAGTTCAGAGTAACAATATAAATGGATTATAAATTAAGATGGTATCGTTTACACTTGATACCATTTCATCTGCTGTTTTCACACGAGTTCTTATTTTTTAAATATAAACGGTATAACTTAATATGATAAATGGCTAAAATATTCAAGATTGATTAAAAATCAATTTCGATGACATAGATGGAGTAATATATTTAACTTTAATATGTAAGATGATTTTATTGGGTATAAGTAATTATATATATATATCCTTCACATATCCCCTTGTATTTTTTTTCCCTTTATTATCTCAAGAACAATCTGGATCTGGATTAAAAAATGTTCTTGTTACAAGGGCAACAAAGTTGTATATACATTATTTTTAGGAGTATGGCTTTGAATTCCAATCATACAAAACCGATAACTGAAAAGAAAATGAAAAACCGAAACAAATCGAAACTGACTTAACAAACCAGTTATGGTTAAGGTTGGGCAAAAGCCAAACCATTCTGTTACGGTTTTGGTTTACCCATCTCCAATAACGAAAATAACCGATACTGAACCGATATCTATATTTTCATGATTTTTTCATATGTTTTTTTATGTATTTCCATGCATTTGAATTAAATTTTTATGTATTTTCCTTGTATTTGATGTACTTTTATACATATGTATGTTTGAAACAGGTTTAAAACACTTCAAAATAATAAAAACAAGTTTCATAACTAAATTTATAGTTTCAATACACTCACTAAAAAATAACCGAAACCAAACACTAAAATTAACCGAGATAAACGAAACCAATGCTGGGTTTCGGTTTTGGTTTCTGTTGAAACAATTCTAATAACCGAACCATCGGTTTCGATTTTGGTGGAAGATGAAAACCGAAATGGCTTTTGCACACCCCTGCTTGAAGGTTGTGTTGATTTTATCAAAGAAAATTTCTTAAAAAGTTATAAACAAAGATACTAAACAGAATATGTTTTTAAATAGTAATTAACTTACACCTACTATACTTACTCATAAATCTATATTATGTGAAACTTATTTTAGTTGAGTCTTTAAATTATATTCTTTGATTACCATAAAAATATTAGGAGTTACTTAAAATATTGCGTATGTGTTCTTTTATTGATTCCTGGACCTAAATTATCCTGAGCTAAGTTTAAGAACACCCATAGTCAAAACCTGTCACCCAAAATTAGTGATAGATCAGTGACCATATTACCAAATTAGAAGACATGATGTTTGACTTTAATTCTTGGTTAAGAAACAAACAGAACCAGATAACCATGGTTACCTTTAAAAAAAAACACAAGTAGGGATTCAAAAATAGTGAACGCCACCATTAGGCATCCATCACAAGTAGGGATTCAAAGGAGTTACAGAAGGGAATGTTGGCTTAATTTCTGAGTATAGAGCCTCATGCAAGTTGACATAGGAGCCGTCCCATGTAATAGGATTTAAGGGGTCACTAGTGATGACCAAGTTGGATTTGATTTAAACCATTGATCATTTATTATCTATGGTAAGAATTTGGTATTTTGGTATGTATTATGTAAATGAATTTTCTTATCAATTATCCCCTACATAAAATGTTCGAACCCTTAAATATTAATATGACCTACCCATTTATTAACTTTCACATAGATGGAAATACAATAATTAAAATATAAAGAGATTTCCACTTAGATGTTGAGATGCAGAGAATTCACGTAAGAAGTAATGGAAGAAGAAACCAAACACAAGAAGAAAATTGGTTTCCCTTCTGGTGATTGAATACATCATCACTTCAACATCATAACGGGAATGATCATCTTCATAGCCAGTGGCGGACCTAGAAAAGTATTTTATGGGAGTCGAGATTTTTTCTTGGATAATTATTTATTGTTAATTATTTTATTTTTTTGACAAATTCAAATAGAATTGGGTCGGATCATCCCAAAAATGATAAAACTAAATTAAATCACAAAAACATAATAAAAGCACACTAAATTATCATCTCAGATTCTCAGTAATTACGATGATATGATAAAATTGGTTTTTTTACATGATTTAAAATAATACTATTTACATTTATAAATTAAATATTAAAAGAAGGTAAAGGTTTAAATTTTCTTTTAAAAAAAATGTTTTATATTACCTAAATAAACAAATTATACACAAATCAATTAATTTTCTCATCATGTTAATAACTTTCAACTTACACAATAATCGCTCAATCTATAAATTGCGGTTGTTGTGATGTGAAAGAAAACAATGTATATTAGTAAGTTATTACTGTAGTCTATTTTTATGAGCGAAACTAACACGAATTCTGAACATCAAGTTCAATCACTTAAATTACAAATTGGGTTTTATTACGTTTTTTAAGTGTGCTATGACTGATTAGATATTTGATTAACTTATTAATTGTTAATTGAGTTTCATCACAAGTAATGCATATTTTGTTATTTGAGTATTATTATTTTATTTTTGGTTTTAAAATAATTTTAAATTGAGCTTTATCTAGTTTGTCAAATTTTCATGCGGGTAGGAAACAAAATTTATTAGGGGTCAGTCGAGATTGTATCATATATATAACATTGAAAATCAAAAGTTCATGAGGGTTGGTCGAACTCCATAAGCTCTTATTGGGTATGTCCCTGTTCATGGCTTCATCTTCGTCATCCAAGATAAGTAAGTTTTACATGTTATTCGATATAACAACTCAGATTCATGCCAACATAAAAAACATATATTAACACATATTAGGAAGAGAGATGTTAAAAAGGCTTAGGTAGTGTTTGGTATATATGAATAAAAAATGAAATGGAATTAGTCATTACGTTGAAATGAAAAGAAACGTGTTTGGTTACCACGTAGGAATGGAATGCACCATTCCATAAGGGATGTTATTCCTTCAATTTTGAAGATTTTCATTCCTTGGAGTGTGGATGTTTTTTTTTCATTCCTTCTCTTGAAGAAATGACCCGACCAATGACCCGACTCATGTCCAAAACCATGACCCGATCCATAACCAAAACCATGAGCCGACCCTTGACCCGAACTATGACACGAACCATGACTCGACCCATGACACGAACCATGATTTGAACCATGACCCGACCCATGAACTGAACCATGACACAAACAATGATCCAAACCATGCTCGAACTATGACCCGACCCATGACTCAAAAAATTACCCGAACCATGACCTAATCCACAAACCAAACCATGACATGATCCATGAAATGCCCCATGATCGAACCATGAGCTAAACAATAACCTACCAATGAACCGACCGATGGTCTGAACCATGACTCGACCCCTGACACACGACCCGACCCGACCCATGATTTGAACAATAATTCAAACAACAACTCGACCCATAAATTGTATTTCATTCCTTCATCTTCTCATGTCTACCAAACAACAAGAAGTAATGAATCAATTCATTATATAGGTAACCAAACATGACAATGGAATTGTAATGATTCATTTATTTCCCACATCCATTCCATTCCTTCGTTCATTCCATTCCATCGTCTATTCCAATCTCCCGTTCATTTCATTCGTTCATACCAAACAGACCCTTAGGGTTTAAAAAGTGTAAGAAATCCCTATCATTCGCAATGCGTCAAAAATGTTTGCCAGGAACAGTGGCGAAGCTTGACCCCAAGCGTAGGGGGGGCGAAACTTCAGGGGGGCGAACATAGGGTGTATTTTTTTTTCCCGGGGGGGGGGGGCGAAATAGAAATTTTAAAAAATTTTGCACTACGAATCGGAAAATGTACACCACTGAACGAAAAAACAGGGGGCGCGGTCGCCCCCCCTAGCCCCTTCAAAGCTGTGCCCCTGGCCAGGAATTTGCATCCGTTTTTTCGAATAAATAAAAATATGGCCACTAGTTTACAAGTGTACACTCACGGGTGTAAACTAGTTGAATTGATTGAACCATGTTTCATAACTACATACTATTCAAAAATATATACAACATGAAAACTCACACACACGTATGTGTGTGAACGATAAAATGAAAGTCCACTTGAGTTAAAAAAAATCATGAAAACCTAGTATAACATTCTAATATATTCTTTTTTTTTTAAATTAAGTTATTTAATAAATGTTGCTATAAATAAATAATTTATATGTTTTTTTCATCATTTTGTAACATATATGTAGCATTTACTTATAATTTACTTATTATTTTTTTATTTTACTGTAATAATATATACTGCAGACATAAACTAAAAAAATAAAAAGATTGAATATTACACTGGGTTTTCTCAGGTTTCTTGACTCAAGTGCGGTTTTAAATTATCATTTATCTATATATGCAAACATATGCACCAAATTTTAAAACAATAGTGAAATAATAAAAAAAAAAACATTTCAACCTAAACTAAATAAAATAAAAATATGTCGTAAATAAAAACCTACTATATAACACTCATTTTAAAGGGTTGGCCGTTGGTGGCAATTTGTCACCGATTACTTTTAAGTCGAATTAAAACTCATTACTTAACTTTGTAAAATGTTAAAGATTTTAAACTATTATCATGTAATATTTAATTTTTTTCTTAATAATTTCCGTTCATTAATTTTTAAAAAATAATAGTCATAGCTTATACCGACTGACATTAATATGTTATTACCATTAAAATGTGAATGAACCCGGCAAGAACAAAATATTATTATTAAACTACTTTTTATTTATATTTTGGTCTTGACAACTCAGTCGTCATAATTTTTTTTCATTTATTTAATCACTGAACATTATTTCAAAATCCGTGGCTCCTTTTTTATCTTAAAAAACATAAGGTAAATGTGATATAATAAAAAAATCGTACAAAATATACTTATAGACACGATGGTTCACGAGCCGGGTCGAACATAACATATCTTCGCTGCTTGGTTCGTTTGCAATTCAAATCAAACCGAACCGAGCGTTTTTCAACCGAATTGAAATTGAACTAGCATATTTACGATCCGAACACTTTTCGAGTAAACGTCGGGCGAATTTCGAGCTTCGTAGAACAAAAAAGAAAGTGTTGATGGAAGTGTTAAGTTTTTTTTTAAACTTTATGTTCAATAGCTAACAAATATAGACGTTATTTTTAACTTTTTTACATGATGACCTAATTGTTTTGTATATTTATATAACATAAATCTTCTTCTCATATATTTATATACTAGGTTATTAACCCGTGTATTACACGTATTTAATATAAAATATTAAATAGTTAGCAATGAAAAGTTAGCAATTATAAAATAATATTTTGATATAAACTGATTAATTTATATATTAATAAATATTTTAAGTGATGAAAAAATAATTAAAAATTGTAATCATATAAAAATGATATATGACCTAGCCCTATTATTGTTTAACAATTGATTTACATATTAATGTTTAACAATTAATATTTTTGAAATAATTGACGTTAAAAACTTCAGTTAGTATTATATTAAAACAAACTTTTATAAATCAATAATATAAAATATAATTTTTATAATTACTATATTTGAATGAGCCAATTTAAATGTTAAACATGACGGACCAAAAGTATAATTTTCTCTATCATTTTTATTACTTTAATTCATAAATAAATTAAAAAACGTTATTTGTTTATAAAAATTTCATTGTTTACAAACTTCTTTTATAGTACACTTTATTTTAAAAAAAAATTAAGATAACTTATTTTTTACATAAATTTTGTATTTTTGAAAATAAAATATTTCTTACTTTAAAAGTTTTGATTTTACAAAATGTTGTATTCTATAAAAAAATTTAAGTGTGTTTTGTAATAAAAAGATCAATAATATATTAGTTATTAATATTATAATTATTTAATAAAAGAAAATTTTGTTTAATAAGAAAGAGAAAATAGTAATTTAATAGGAGATGAATTAAATGAAATAATAAGTAATTGACAAGTGTCACTTGTGGAGTTGTGGTATAAAAATGTGACAAGTGACAATAGTGTAGTAAGGAGATGACATGTGACAAAATATTTACTCTTTTATTAGAGAGTATATATATATGTTAATCACATAAATTCATAATCAAATAGTTTCAAAATTCACTCATACTAACAAAATGATAAAATCAAAATATATCTTTTCATTTTTAGTTTAACTAAAGTTTTTAATCACAATGTTTTTGATATTTTATTGTAATGTATTGGAGCCAACAACATTAACATGAAGTGAACATCGCCTACTGTATTGAAAAGTATATATAATTATATTTATGTGTATATATATTTGTATATATAAAATAGATAAAGAAATTAAATCAAGTTAACCGATTCAAGCGACAAGCGAGCTTACAATTAGTCATGCTCGGTTTGTTTACAAACCAAATCAAGCAGAACCGAGCACTTTTCAATCAAACATAAATCAAACGAGCATATTTCCGAATATTTTCAGGCGAATATCGAACAAGTTTCGAGCGTAGTAGCAATTTGGACAGTCCTACATTTTTTTTTGAACAACAAGAGTATTTCACTCCTAAATAATATCTCCTTACCTGGATTTGAACTCGAAACATCCTTTTTAAGAGGTAATGACTCTGCCAAGTAGGCTAGTCTCATATTGATGAACAATCCTACATGGTAAATATATTTACGTATCATCCAAATTGAAGGATTTGAATTTTCAATCTCTGTGTAACACCTATTACATATATATGCGTTGATACTTAATATCATTGAACTAAATTTTTTTTGAACGACAATTTTCTTACGTACAATGTATGTTGTCTTAATCGGGTACAGGTAAGATATACGCCACTAATGCGCGGGAATCCCGAGAAATAGGTAAACCATCGCCCCCACTAGGATCGAACCCGGGATAAAGCTCAAACTAACATTTCACATGATGTCCTTCAAACTTGCTTCCAGATTGATGCAAACACTTGACCTCCACTAAGGTGAGGGCACTAACCATTAGGCTACGTTTTCGGAATAATAGCATTGGACTAAATGACTTTGGTACAAGTCCACTGAAGAGGTAGATCCATAAATATAAAGAATAATAATAATCTTAATTATAATAAAATATGTTATGGTGGAGGGTCACAAATCAATTCTCACCAATCACGAATGAGAAAAAGTTAGTTATGGTGGGACCAGGAAAAACGAACGACCCACTAATGACAAACAGATTTTGGTATGGGGCCCACGGAAAAACCTTAAAAAGACCTTATAAAAGACAATGAAAGAGAGAAAAAGAATGACATTCTGTCTCGGATATAAAAAAGAAAATACTTTCAAAACTCACAAGGAACGATCATCATCTCTGATTCAGAGATAGTACAAAGACATTGCTAAGCTCACTCAGGACGGTGACACATAGATTGGGATAATTAGACCTTGACATAGGAAAGTTCTGGTTATTACATCTTCATCCACGTAGAACAAGTACTCGAAGCCCTCGTAGAACTTGCCATCGAGGGAGAAAATTACCAAAATTTTCTCATCTGATATTTTTACCTTTTTTTTTAATTTAACTTTCAAAAGCCAATAAATATTTGTACCTAAATACAATACTAGGAAATACAATATAGTGGAGTGGGAATATTGGTGTAAATTTGTATTTTGAAATCGGGGAGGATATAAGCTTAAGCAGGAGACTCGGGTGACTTGGGGGTGAGGGATTCAAGAAACGGGCTTGTTATCAAGAGCAAGCATGGTGTGATTAGGGGTTAAAGCAACAAAATGGTTTGGGAAGTCAGTAAATAGATTTGGGATGATTTTGGGGTTGGGGGTAAGGGATTAATTGGGCGACTAAGTGGTAAATCGGGGTGGGTGATCGTAATTTCATGGAAGTATCTTTGGGCTTAAGATGGATTGGTTTATGGCAAATTTTGGCAACAAAAGAGATTGGTATGAATAAGTGGAAGTAGAGAGGTGGTCACAAAAACATTGGAAGTATTGATTGGAAGAAATGGTGTTGGACCTAGGTTTAGGAAAAAGGCTCAAAAACGTTATGGCTGTATTTGGGCTTCACTCGAGTTCAACCTATTTCCTGATCGATAAGTCTAGGTACGATAACGTGAGACAAAGAAAAGGTGTTTGATCCAGTAACATGAAGATTGCGCAAGAAGATTCAATTGATATTATCGTGTAGAGTTAGTGATGAGGTTGGGCCTAGGTCAAGGAAAAGGCTCTAATATCAGTGTTTTGGCTTCACCCGGATCTATCTCATCTCTCTCTCTCCAATTTTAGGTAAAAAAACAAAAACAATTGGAGATAAGCAAATGAGGACCGACATGAACAGTTTGGGTGCAAATACTAGGTGGCTAATGTAATGTGTGGTTATATGAATATATCACGGATGTAATTTATGCTTTGTAATTGACTATCTTAGTATCTTGCGAAGTATGTAAAAAGTTCTATATATAATAAAGTTTATGTTGGCTGTTAAAAAAAACCTAAATAGATGCTGGTGCCTATAACTATAGGAGGGCTCGTTGTAAAACCAACTGATCAGAAAATGTCACTTCTCCTCTACGAGCTCTCGTGTCCATATGCTCTAATAGGAACTCGTATAATTTAAATTTTAACTTAATAATCTTGACGGAAAAATCATATCTTTTGTAGGTAGATGCCTATACACGCATATTTTTTTACGAATGGACAACTCTCAAGCAACAAGAGGAGCGGACGACTCTCGAGCAGCAAGCGGATATCTATACATATACAAACATTTCTTAGCATTCAAAAAATCTGAAGGACAAAACGAGGTAAAAAAAGTGAAATGTAGACGGAATTTGGTGACAAGGGGTCATGCCACGCAGAACAAATACTCGGAAATGTTATGCTGTCGCCGACGACTGGGATCGGACGGTTGCGACGTGGCCTGCTTTCGATTTTTGTCAAGATGGTCTTTCGAATCGATACAACTTTAAACAGCACCGAAGTCCCGTTGCCGTGAGCGAGTACAATGCTTGCCCTGAACGGGATATCGATCCGTTATATGATTTTGGTTCACGATGAGAGCATGAATTTCACGTTGCTTGAATCGTCCGCAAGCATATTCAGGCCGGTGAGTTCGACGGTGCGTGCAAACAGTGACGGAGCTTGAAAAAAAGCTCGGAGGGGCCGAAGTATTTTTAAGAAGAAAATAGAGGGGTCGAAGGATTTTTAATAAGAAAACAAAGGGAACAAAAGGATTTCCCGACAAAATAATATTATATCGACCCTTCTGAACGAAAAATATAGAGGCCGGCATCCGGGCCCCAATGATCCTCTGTCTCTACGTGCACAGATGAAATTGCGGGTGTGTCCCGATGATTGTTTGCTGCAGCCAATTCGGCTGACTTATCAGGCGGTTCAGCTATTCTTTGCGGTAGTGAACCGGAAGTTGCAACTTTCCGAAGTTATAGATTTTTGTGTTTATTTTATTTATTATTTTATTTTATTATTATATTTATTTTCTGGTTTTTTATATTAACCAATGTACTGCTCTTGCGTCTTTATCTACAAAAATATACAATACTTAACAGCTGCCTATATATATATATATATTTGAAGGATGACAAGCTATAGAACCTCAAATAAGTCAACAGAGAGAGAGAGAGAGATGAAGAGAAGAAGAGAAACAGATACATCGGAGTTAAAATCCGCCATTGAAGAGCTTTCTTTGTTGTTAGCTGTCATGAAGCTCAACCATCATCATCATCATCATCATCATCATCATCCTGCAACTGCAGTTGTTACAGATCATCAGAAGATTGACACCCATCTACCCGTTAAACCCTTCCTTACTCTCTGCAACTTCCTTCTCCATCTTCTTGGTACATACATACATACATATATACATACATACATACATACATGGTCTTTTTTGTTTGCAAATTGAAGAACATGAGAAGGGTATTGATTAATTAATTTGTAGTTATGATTTGATGAAGTTAATTTGAATAAGGTTGTTTGTTTTTAATTATTGGTGGACTGCAGATAAGATAGGGCCGACAATGGTTGTTTTGAGACAAGACATCAATCGGAATATACAGGTAAACTTTGGATCTGCCCTCTTTTTCGCTAATTTCTTCCCACAAAATACTTTTTTTTTAAACGGCGGTTGATGCAACGGTAAGACCGTTGACTCGACCCGAGTGTAGTAGCTGAGTATCAAAATCTCAGCGTTACACTCATGTTACAATTGTAGCAATGCATTTATTCATGTTTATTGTCATTCTGCAAAATAAAATTCAAAATAAAAAGGATAATATATATGTGTGTGTGTATGATTCATTCTAAGTTGGTGGTAATTCTTTACAAAATGTTAGTTTTAACTTGTAGTTTATAGAACTTTTGTCATATACCCTAAATGAAGCTTTTGTGGTATTCATCATTTTTTTTTAAATGAAGGTTTTGTGGAGTTTGAAATATTTGATTTAACAAAACAACAAATATGGTGAGGGTTTAAGACCATTAATTAAAGTTAAAAGGTAAAGTATTCGAGTCTAGTCAAAGACGAATTGGTGATTGATATAAAAGGTTACTGCTAAAAAAACAGCAAATTAATTAAATTTTGACAAATAGTGAAAGCCTGTATACAAGAGTAACAACTTTGTTTGTATCGATATGTGTATTAAAAACAGGGGTTCGTTTACCTCAAGAGTTGCGGCGACAATCATATTAAACATAACAAAAACACAATAGTTTTTTTTTAACGGCTTGGTACAACGACATCCAAGACGGGATTTCAACCGTCCCCTCGGATTTGACGCTCTGGGGCGTATGCCCGAGCCCACCCCAGGAGGAACCCCACAACTGGGTAAACCCCATGACCTTGCTTCAGCAAATATGCCTCAGCCCGGATTCGAACCCAATACCTCCCATAAGAAAGTCAAGGGGGTAACCATTAGGCTAGAAACCCTTTATTGCAAAAACACAATAGTTGCTTAATTAAAATTTCGAAAGAAAAAAAGTTGTATCATAGGGCTCAGCTGATATAAATATTCATCCCAAAGACATTGATAACATCACGGATAACAAAAACGTAGGCAACAAACTATCTCAATGGTGTCAATTTGCTATAAAGCAACAAATCAAACTGTCGCAAAAGAAAGTATCACTCACTTTCTAGGAATATGAACCAAAATATAAGCTTACAATTTTAAAAATTATATAACTAAAACAATAAAAAAGACGTTTATAGTCGTAAAATTTAATATCAAGAAATACATATAAAGTAAAGCAAGCAATATTTATATTATTATTATTAATTAATAATTATTACTACTGTTTAATGATTCTATAAAATAAATATTATTACTTTTTTAATACAACGAGTGTAGTTCACAAATATATAAATAATATTTAAATTGTTTAGAAATTATATAAAATAATTAAAAATATAATAACAATAAAAGCTCCACACTTCTAGATGCATAGAAAATAACAATATTAAAAAATATATATAAATTTGCACTTAATGCGGAGAGTAAAAACTCTTGGTTCTTGTAAAATGATGCACATTTATACTTAGGACGGTGAACGAACCGAACGAACACAAACAAGCCTTTGTTCGTGTTCGTTCGTTTAACTTTTAACTTGTTCACAAACGGTTCATGAACGTTAACCAAACGAAAATTCTTGTTCATGTTCACGGATTTAATTTGTTCACGAAGGCTAACAAACACGTCTTATTTAACCAATAAAAACCATAATTCTTAATTTCAAGCATTGGAGATAATTATTTATAAATATATCAATTAAAATATTTTAGTATTAAACTAAAAATAACTTAAATATTATGATATTAAACTAAAAATAAAAAAATTTAAAAATATACAACACATTTAATGAATAAATATAATAAATGAACTTAACTGAACATAAACGAACGTAAACGAACATGTTACCAAACGTTCACGAACACAAATGAACGAACACGACCTCTGTTCATGTTCGTTCCTTTAACTAAACGAACGGAATTTCTTGTTCGTGTTCGCTCATTTATTAAATGAACGAACATAAACGAACTTCCCGCCGAGCAGTTCACGAACTGTTCGTTAAACATTTGGTTCGTTTACAGTCCTTTCATATTAAGTTCCGGAGTGTGTGATGTGTGGATATGCAAAAACAATGCATAGAATTGAATTAATTATGTGTCGTAATATGCTTTTTATCTTTAATTAGTAAAACTGAATTATCGTTGTAACGTACAAACTTGGATGTGCAATAATTTGAATCTAATGGGGTTTATGTTTCATATTTGACCCTTAGAGATTGGAGAAGATGCAAGAATCAGACCCTAAACATTATTCAAATGTTGTGGAGATACTTAAGAAAGAAGCAAATGAAGGCACATCAAAAAAGGTTACTAGTTCTAGCAAAGCCTTTCTTTGGCTAACCAGGTAACTAACCAATTTATTAATTAAACACCCAAAAAATATTAAGGCTGTGTGTAATGGCCTGGTAGCTTGATTGCATGCCATATAGGTGTTATGTAAACATAGTGTTAGTGCGTGAGTAAAAAATGTATATAATAATAAGATATACTAGGTGAAATGATGAGGACTAGTGTAGGTTTTTTTATTGATGTAGAAAAAAAAAGAAAAAAAAAGTGATCGTGGAGTTTGGCCCTCAACCCGTGACCACGGTCACTTACTCACTTGCAGCTCATCACTCATTGGGCACGCCCATATGTAATGGATATGGGGGCATGACCATAGTCACATGGATCGTGGTTCGCTTTGGTTCGGGAACGAGGAATTGGTTTGTGATTCGCTAGAGGCCATGAATTCGGTTCGCTTGGGGGTGAGTTCATTCCGGTACGATCTGGTTTGGTGTACCAATAATTTAGGGTCGCTACACGTATATCAAAATTAAGGATTGTTCCAAAATAAAGTAATTATATATCTCAAAACATATATTCCAATACAAAAACAAATTGTTTCAAAATAATAAAAGTAAAAAATTCCAAAATAAATAAAACATAAAACAAACTGCAAATCACATTGTGCCGGTGAAACAAAAGTCGTTCAAACAAAAGAGTCTCGCATCGTTCAAACTTCTACAGTCAACCGACGCTACATACCAATTCGGGGATTTTATATTGAAATCGCGATTTAGGGTTACTAGTTCTATTTTAGCCCGAATTTGGTTCAATTTTAGTCTGAATTGCAATAGATTATACACCGAATTTGATTCACGAACCATTGGCGATCTGATCGCAAGCGAATTCGAACATGATCGAAACAATCCAATTCGAAAATCGTGGTGATCCTGGCGAATTCTGTGACTATGGGCATGAACAGAGATCACGACTAGATCACCTATCATTACACGTAGTTTAATAACGTATAACAATATGATAATTAACACGATTCATTTTTACAGATCTTTAAACTTTACAGTGAATCTATTGGAGTTGATAGAAAAAAATACTAAGGTGGACATGGAACAAGCCGTTGAAGAAGCATACGAATCAACTCTAAAACCATGGCATGGATGGATCTCTTCCACGGCTTATAGAGTATCTATTAATTATATATTGATATGATCTCTGTCTTCGTTAGTTTCACATATATATAAAACTAGGTAACCACCTGTGTATTACACAGGTTAAATAAATAAATTTTAAAATTACTTATTTTAAATAACCTATTACATATTTTTCAAAGACTTTTTATAAAAAAAATAAATATATGACTCAGAATATGATCATATTATTTATTAAACTGAGTAAAATTATTATTATTTAATAAAAGAAAATGAAAAAAAATCAAGATTTGACAAAAGATTGTTTACAAACAATTAATAAGAGAGGGAAACAAGAAAACTAATTTTTAGATGATCTACAATGTTGACATGTGTTATATCAAAACAGTTATTTATTATATAGTACTAGGTTAATATCTCGTGTATTACACGGTTTAAATACAAAAATAATATACAGTCATTAATGAAAATCTTTATAATATAAGTCGTTTTTTTAAATATAGTATGATTAAAATTTTTGAAAAACATAATACATTAAGTAATAAAATAATAATATTATTTTTTTAAATATTACTTTTTCAAAGTTTGTTTTTTTAAACATTTTATTTTAGAAAATTGTTTTCAATATTTTCTTATTTTACAATAATTTTGCTTTTGGAAAAAAAAAGGATTTTTTATATTAATATATTTTTAATGTCTTAAAAAAATTTTCAATTTAAAAATGCATAAATATGTATTCAATATTTAATACTATTATTTAATGTATGATGCATTAAATAAGAGAGAGAAACAAAAAAGTTATTGTTATAATAGTGTACATTAGTAACATGTGTCCTCTTTTATTTTCATTTATTATATATAATAGATAAATATCGGTTTTCAAACATATGTTATTCCCGAACCACCTAAAATTTAATTTACATCAGAGCAAACAACAGTTTAAAACAAACAAACAAATTTACCCAGTATATTCTCACTTTTTAGTAGGGTCTGGTAGAAAATGATGGATAGAACATTTAATTAGGATCATATTTCTATCATTCAAGTAGTACAATACTAAGAAATCGTTGTTCAAATCGGCTTTTCAGGTAGCACGAAAATTAATTCCTGATAATAAAACCATGATTGAAATTCTCGTATCTGAATCAAAAGACGAAGAAACACTCAAACATGACATAAAGACCTTCACGACGTTGCTTATACCACTTCTAGACGAAATACGCTCAATTTTGGTGCGTTTGTCGTTGATTTTCAGTAAAATTTTGGGTTAATTTTGTAACTTCAAAACTTGATCCTTGATCAATATGTGTGTTAATGCAGGAAACCTATGGTTTGGACAGGCTGAAGGCAACTTGATTAAAGACTCAAGAGCAAGAAGGCTTAAAAACTACTAATATTAAATGTAGCATTTGTATATGCATACACTAGATTAGAGATATGACAATAGTTTCTTTTGTTTTTATGATAAATGTTGTCATAGTTACCTTTATCTAAACTAGCTAGTGAAGTTGCCCATAAGTCTTGCATGTGTAAATATTTCTTGAACATTTATGCAGATTATGTAACCTAGGTGTGACATGTATAATGCAAAATAAAATTTATAACAATTAGCATTACAACGAAAATGGGTTATGAATGCGGTTATGTTAGCATTACAAGTTACAAGTTGTTGAACTAGAGAGTTTTTTTTTGGTTTTTTCTAACATAAATACTACGTCATGTTTGCCGCTAGCTAGCCTAATTGATAAAGGTATTATCAGCTTATAATATCCCTGTTGACGCTAGTCTGAATCCCAACTCTTACCCCACTGCACCCATGCTGACGTCATCTTTCTCATTGACGTTAGCTTCAGGTTTCTTTATTATCTTTTTTTTTTTCCAGCTAGCCACAATGTATTAAGGTTTTCTTTTCTTTATATAAGTTTTGATGGTATTACTTTTTTACTATGTTTAGCGTGCAACTTTATTTATAATTTGAAAGTTAGTTCTTTTAAAATAGTTGTTTATATAAATTTTGATTGTATTACTTTTTTTGTAGGCCATGATACTCAAAACAATTTTTTTTATCTCTTTAGAATTTTTTAAATGTCGACATTTCATGAGTTGTGCACATTTACAACATGTAAAGGTTATATCTTTTTTTTTAACATTTTTTCCATTGTTTAATGTGTCACAATTCGTGACGGACGTAATAAATTAAGGTAAAGGGCTAGTTATAACTACTAGTTATGTGTTATTGTGTTTACACTAATAAGAGAGCCTTTTAACATAACCAATTAAGAAATTACCTGTCGTGTCCTTCTTTAACATGTGTATCTTTTTTGTTACTACCAAGGATTCTTGTTCAACAAGTTGAATTATTATAATGTAGCAAAATTTCAACCGAAATCTAGTGACATCAACAGAACTGTCACCGGACGTGTGCAAAACTGAAAGATCGTCATTATACAATTTGCTAAGAAAGGATACTGAAAGTTATTTGTATCAAAAGAAAATGGTAAAAATAGTCCCACATGACACGTATAGATCATAACACCTTGTGTTTTACGCATAGTAGGAGACAGATATGAACACATGATTGAGTCGACGTTGTTCTTTGATGGTATGAGTGATTCTTCAACTGGATATCCAAGATCAATGAAGAATCTGAGCCTTGCTAACAAAACCTATACATACATACATACATACATACATACATACATACATACATACATACATACATAGGAATGGGAAGTAAAAAAACCCATTCTTATTTCGTTAACCCGAAATAACTCGTTAAAATCAAGCAAAATCTTAGATTTTTTTTGACATCATTGTAACAAATTTAAAACACTTTATTCTTTTATAAGTTTGTGTATATTCATCACTGTTTAAAAGGTAACATCGTTGTAAGGTTTTGATTTGCAGCACTGTAACTATTCTAGATCTAATATTTACAACGATGTTACCTCTTATTATCTTAAACAATGATTAATTTACATGAACTAATAAAAGAATAAAATGTTTTAAATGTGTTACAATGATGTTCGAATAAAAATCCAAGCTTTGACTTGATCTTGGCTCAGTAACCAAATGGTTCTGGGTTCGAATCCCACAAGAGAGTTTTCTCAAAGTACTGAGTTTTTTCAGAACTGGTAATTTGATGAAAGATATGATCAGATGGATAGTACTATTGGTGACACAATGATGCTCTAGTAATTCGTTATTGATCCAAAAATTAGCCGTTAAAAACAAATGTCAGTATGTGGTACATGTTTTCACTTTTTGCCTTTGTAGATCAATAATCATTATCAAAACTCAAAAGTAGCTTATATATATATATATATATATATATATATATATATAAATAGCTAGACTTATCAGTATTTAAGCAGAGCAAATTAAACTTTTGATATATAAGTACACAAATAAAATAAAGTACTTATGCTACTTTTTTGTCAATTGGAAAAAGTTATTAAATCTTTTGTAAGAATATATTGTCAAATGTTAAATTGTATTGAATAAGAAACCAAAAAGACATATCTAAAAAGCAGCTGTAGTACAAAAACAGAGCATTAAATAATAACTAAAATAATAATTTTAATAACAAAAATATTGTAAGCTAGTTATTAAAATGTTAAATTCAGGTTGCATTATCATGACAACAAGATAAAAAGAAAAAAAAAATCATAAACAATAAGAAATGTTACTGGCAGCTTTGGAAACCACACCATTTGCTTCGCACACAAAAATAAATAAATAAATAAATAAATAAATACCTATCAAACATGTTGATCTCTTGTCTACATGCACAAATTATATTATTAATTAACCAACGAGTCAGCTGATACTCTTGGATTCTTTTAAATGGGGGTCTGGGGTTCGAAACACTTCCTTAGCAAAAAAGAGGTCTGTGGAGGTCATGGGGGTTTTCTGTGAGGTTTCCTCTTGAGGTGGTTGTGGGGTTCATAGGAGGTCCAGGTAACTAGACATTGGTGACATGGCCTAAAAACAATAGGCTCACACGATTGAGACATTCGCCGTTAAAAAAATTAAATAAGTGTTGGTAATAAAAAACAATTAATTAACCGTTCACAACGGCATGCACTTGTACCAACTAAAGCATTAAATAAAAAATAGTTTCTAGCTTAGTGGTAGCCTCTTAACTTCTCTTATTAGAGGTCTTGTATTGGAGTCTCACCTAGAGCAAATATTGCTCTGGGTTGAGCCAGGGGTTTTCCTAGTTGTAGGTTTCCTTCTAGACGGGTGTGTCAGGTCACCACGCTCTGTTATTAGGGTGAAAGGGTGATGTATTTGTCAGGGTGATCCCGGATGACCGGACATTTGCTGTTCAAAAAAAAACTAAAGCATTAAATATATGTTGCATTACAATAACTCCATGAGTGAAAGGGGAAAAAATCAAAAAATAAATTAAGGGGAAAAAACCCATCACAAATGTTACTAACGAGTTAAAACTCAGCTTTTAATTCAACTCACATTTCATGATTTTCACAAGATTTAAGCGATGTAAGATCATGAGTTTAATTCTTAGTCAAAGCAATCACTAGAGGATTTTACCACATAACAGGTTTTCTTCTAAGAAACAGATGGATTTGCTAGGTCTAAGTATCCGGAGAATTGCCTCAACTGGTAAAGGCTCACCCTTCCAATGTGGAGGTCATGGGTTCAAACCTTGTTGGGAGCAATTTAATGGATATCCAGGTGAAGGAACGAATCAGGGCTTTAATCCCAGGTTCGAACCTAATGGGGGGCGAGGGTTTACGGATTCCATCCGGTTCCCGCGCATCTGGGGGCACACGTGTCTCAGGTCGGAGATCGAGGAATCGATCTTAGCTATCAATCGTCAGGATAACTGAAGGTAGCACGACGAGACAGTTTAACTGCCGTTCAAAAAAAAAGAGATCCATTTAAGTTATAAAAAAGCATGTCACTCCGCGCTAATTTGTTGATAAAAAAATAACAGTGGCAAGTTGGTTCACCCAAAACCTAAACCAACCCATACAGCATTCGGAAGGTTTTAATGCTAAAATTAAAGTACTTAAATTAAACAATAGTTGGTAATAAAAAAATTATTTGTTTACTCTTCCCATCGACTGGCACATCTACTATATAAGTAATCCTTAAATGCAACATTGATTCTTATTTAAAAAAACATAACATAATCTAAACCATCTTGCATAAACAAATTTAGAATTATAGAAATCTGTGTGATTTATATATGTTAATCTTTAATTCCTCACATCTTAAAAACCTTATAATTAATGTTCTATAAGTTACTTAAAAATCTGATAAGAAAACTCATCAAAAGAAACATTTTGACTCTTTGTTTAATAAAAAAAAACATTGAGATTTTGCTATTTCAAAGCCATGTATATCTAAAATAAGCAATCATAATTCACAACATTAGCCTGTATATAAAATAAGCCTCATATTACAACCCAGCTAATATGGCCGGTTAAAAATAAGTGACTAGATTATTTTTAAAGTGACATTTTAAAGTTATTATAAGAGGCAGGCCTCTACCAACATGTTTATCTAAGTGACATTTTATGATTAAAGTTATTTTCTAATATAATTTATGTGTAAAGTGTCATTTTTATTTTTTTGATTTGGTCATTTACGTTATTTTAATGCAAAAGATTGAATCTTATCGTTTCTTTCTTATAGTTTCAATTTTATTGCTACTTCAATCCACAAATTAAACATAATTAGAAAATCCATCAACTCTAAGAGTATTTTTGAATTAGAGTTATTGGAATAAAATACTCCCAACTTTAACATTTTGGCCGGCAATACTCTCTACTCAGGAAATGTTTCATAGCACTCACTACTTTAAACTTAGTTTTTGCTGGCACTCTCAATCTAACGGAAGTGTAACTCTGTTAACATTTTTGATGATTATCCCCAATTCTACATAAACCCTAGTTTTGAACCCCTATCCAAATCGATCAAATGATCATCTGATGATCAAATTAACCATAGGGTTTTCGTTCTAGACCTAAAAACGATGCTAGTTGTTTCAAGAATTACCTGGATCGGATTCAAATTGCTTGAGTTTGTTTATAAATGCAGTTGTGACTGTTTCTTGGATTCAAAATCGATAGGAAGGATAATGCTTGATCAAATTAACCATAGGGCTTTCATTCTAGACCTAAAAACGAGGCTAATGGCTTCAAGATTACCTGGATTGTATTCGAATTGCTTGAGTTCGTGTATACAATAAGCGTGATTGTTTCTTGGATTCAAAATCAATAGGGAGAATGATGTTTGATGAAATTGAGCCCACGATTAGGACTGAATGAATGTCAACTAAGTTTATGTGAGTTCAATTTTTGATTGAGAGAAGGTATTGTGATTGTTAGGTTCGATTTTGCGATTTAAGTTAACGGAATTACAGTTCTGTTAGGATAGGAGTGCCAGCAAAAAACTAAGTTTAAAGTAGGGAGTGATTTGAAACATTTCCTGAGTAGGGAGTATTGCCGGCCAATAGGTTAAAGTTTGGAGTATTTTAATCCAATGATAAGATTTAAACTTTTGCAATGAAATAACAAAATGACCAAACCTGAAACCACACGAAACAAATGAAAACGAAATTTACTCTGTGTTAGGGTAAAAAGTTCTCATATTTATATCTAAAAGAATAGTTCAAGATGTAGCTAGATTTTGGTAATTTTCATTAATAATTGATTGGGTCATAAAAGACAAGGGTTAACAAATAAAACTACTAGCAAAGGTTGATTCAGGGGCGGCCCGGGGGAGGGGCAAACCCGACTTCCGTCCCGGGCCCAAATTTTCGAGGGGCACATTTTTATATATGTATTTATATATATATATTAGGTTATAAACCTGAGTATTACACGGGTTTGAGTAACAAATAACTCAATTAAATATATTTATGGGCCCATTTCGTTTCTCAAAAGCCCTTTATCCTAACCGGCTCCATGGACGCTCACGTTCAAGAAGAAATTAAAATTCAAAATCCCAAGAAATTGGGCCCATGGATTTACAGTTTACTGATTATTGAATGACTGATTTAGGTAAAATACGGAAGTTAATCCCGAACATATTAACTTATGACATTTCGTTTAGGTTTCGGGGCCCCACAAGGGGGCGCTGCCCCCTTGACCCCCGCCCGCTGACTGGCCAGCGGGACCGCCACCAGGGGCTCTGCCCCTTGGACCCCGCCAGGGGCGCTGCCCCTAGTACCCCGCAAGGGGCGCGGCCCCCTTGACCCCCGCTTGGTCAGGAGCTTTGAATGCGTTAGGGGCCTTTTTCCCCGACTCGTCCTGGGCACCTAATTTCTCAGGGCCGCCCCTGGGTTGATTGACATAATTGGTTAATTAGGTCTAGCCAGTAACCAGTCGATTTATATAGAAACAGCTCAAAGACACATAATAGAACTAGCTTGTGATGGGTTTCTGGTTCACTGGTTCGGATCGCGTACTGGTCACGAAACTAAGCTTATGATAACTAGATATCAGTTTGATGCAACTTTCATGAACATTTCTAAGCATCAAATAAGATGAGAGCCTGTTTAATTAAGTGCTGAAGTAAGGTCCTTTGTCACGTCATGATGACGTTGCTTGTTTGGCAAGAAACGTAAGACAAAACATAGGATTACAACGAGAGAAACAAGTAATGGAAGATGTAGCAAAAATGAAGCGTTTGAAGTTTTTTTTATTGGTGACATTAGTTTGAAATCAATGTATATTGTGGGAATAGGTTGAAGTTGACTTCGATTGAGTTCCAGCGGCTGGCCGACGGGTGAAGCCGACCGGCCCACCCGAGAGATTGTGTGCACGTAAAGTATGTGGCCTGGGTCGCTGGTTCGGGGGGTGTCCATTGGCCACTGGGGATATGGTGGTTAGGATTATTAGATATGATGGTTAATTTGTGAGTGAAGAGACACATGATTTTGGTCATGCTATGAATTGGGAAAATGCTGAGTGATTTTGAAATTTTGTCGTGCCCCTTGTCCCAAAGAAAAAGTTGCACATCTTTAATACTGCAATCAAACTATTTTTTCCTTTGTTTAAATGTGAATATAGTCATAATCGTATTATGAAAATCTCACTGGTAGCTAGAGCTGGCAAATTTTTATATTGAGTTGTTAACACGACACGACACGACATGAAGTTGATGTATTTAGTGTCATAAACAGGTTGACATGTTTAAAATATGGCAAAAATTGTGTCTAAACATGTTAACGACGTATAATAATCTGTTTGGACATAGTTAAACAAATATTTGAGCTCGTTAACAACATGTTTAAGCTTGTTAACAATATTTTTAAATCTGTTTAAACACATGTTAATTTGTTATCAACCTATTAAACCAATGTTAACTTTTTTTAACATGTTTGTATTTTTAAAATAAATAATAATTTAATAAGTGATTTTTATCTTGTCTGTAAACAGGTCTTATCATGTGTATAATTTGTAAAAATGACACGATTAATTATTATGTTTTGTATTTATCTTATATTATTATATTTATAATATTATATCAGCACTACTTGTAACATGGTATTTGTTTAAATTTGAATAAATTATTTTCTTTTAAATAATAGTAAAGTTTCCCTCTAATTCGGGGAGTTGGGGCTAGTGGTGCACAAAATGGTTTTTTTGCTAAATCGGTTCGGGTTTGGAACCTGTCCGGTTTGGTCAATGATGGTTCTAAACCAGTTTGGGTGAAACGGGTTCGGTTTGGAAATCGGTTTGAGAGAAAGGAATGCCAAACATATAGAAACCGTTTTGAAGATGTTGAAACGATTTGAATGGGTTGAAACCAATTTGAAGGAGTTAGAAACCGGTTTAAAAGCCAAAATCTCGAACATATGCCAAACTGAAGGTTTAGACCGATTTGAGAACCTTTTTCTGTTCACCTCTAGTTGGGACTAAATTGTTGGGCTTGGTAATCTTTAACTTCTTTTTTAAAAAAATGATACTTGACCCATATATTCATGAATTCATACAATATAATAAATATAGGTTTTTATTTGACACCTTATGACATTATAGATTACCTAAAAGACTAAAATTTAGTTTTTCTACTTCTCTTTTTTTAATTGTTTCTAAACCATCTTTTAAGTAATAATAATTTTATTCAATTTAACAAATAGTCTAATACATCATAAGTCATATTATTTAATTTTTTACAAAAAATCTTTAGAAAAATGGAATATGTTATTTTAAATAAATAATTTTAAAATTTATCAATTTAATATGTGTAAGCCCCATATTTTTACCAATTGTTTTACTTAGGGATTACCCGCTTCTGTGGTGGTAACTCTGCATTTCACAAGGATAAATATATGATTTCAAAAATCAAAACTTGAATAACATAAAGTTATCACTTTATCATAAAACTTCTAAATATAATACAAAACTTTTAAAATTAATAGTAAAAAATAAAATTGTAAAATTTGAATCACATTGATACTCAATTAAAATTCTAAAAAAAAAAAGAAAAAAGTTAAGTCAAAGGTAGTGATAGAATCATTAACATCAATATAGGGGGGAAAAGTCGTAACGAGCGTCAATTTGTCGTAAAACGCTAAACCAGTTAGTTCGTAGCAAATTGCGATCGTTGCACGTGGGTTGTTGAATCCAAGAATTCAGTTGGGCGATAAAAGGACATGTCACAGCGTCCTAGTTTGCCGTTCGAAAAGATCTACGACAAATAAGGCTTTATTTGTTATGATCAATGTTTTGAAAACCGGACCGGCCGATCGGACATGCAACCGGTGGGTGAACCGGTCCAGTTAGGGTTTTTGGGCCGTTTTGAGCGAACCGGTGGTTGAACCGTTTTTTTTTTTATTATATATATATATATTTAAAAAATGTTTATAAAATCATCCGGTTCGACCGGTCGGACCTCTGAGGATTTTGCATGATTTTATGTTTTTATGAAAAATTGTATAGAATTCGTGATGAAAGATTTGATTTTGCTATGTAACATATGCTTCTGCAAATGATATATAATATCATTCTCGGGAGTCAACTGTGATAACTTGTCGCAACACGCGAGAGGGTTAAACCTAGTTGGTTATGATTTTACAATCGAGGTCCCTATCATTTGCGATCACTTGCATGTTTTAGAGAAACCGTCCCTCCTAATGGTGACCTGTCATCGACCATCTTTCAAATGCGACTAGTTCTCTCTCTAATTAAGAATTCCTAAGAATTCCATGATTGCTTAAAGTATAGTTTTTCTATCTGGTTAAAGTTTAAATTTTTAGAAGGAATTCGTTATTTACACAGTTTGTTCTTAACATATTTAATATATAGTAAGAAAAATAAAATAAAAAAATATTATTTTCTAGAAAGAGTAAGAACTAATTGAAGTTTGACATATGTCAATGTCTAAGAAGAGATTTTTGTACTGGATTCTTTTTTGTTCTGTATTTTTTTGTACTGGATTTTAATTTTTTTGTACTACATTTTTGTTTTTTGTACAGTATTTTTATTTTTTTGTACTGGATTTTTAATTTTTTATACCATATTTTAATTTTTTGTACTGAATTTTTGATTTTTTATGCTAAATTTTAATTTTTTTGTACTGGATATTGTCTTTCTTACTGGATTTTTGTTTTTTATATTATTAGCATGCCACATGTCAAATTCCTATTGATTCTTACTCATTTTAGACAAAAATTTGTTCTCGCTGAATCCAACTCCTTAATATATATGTACTTTTGGTTATTAAAAAATAAATTTATTATTAGTTACCCGAAAAATACACGAAAGGTTTTAAGCCAGTTATTTTTAACGCGTAATTTAGTTAAACTAACGAGTATACTTGATACCCACGGGTATACCTGATGGTTTATATCCGAAGATACCTGATAGGTTTTAGGTCGGTGTTTAAGTTTGAACTTTAAAGTACTTAACTTAGTATGTTTAAGTTTATTTTTTAAATTATTTAAAGTATTATATTAAATTATTGATATTGATATGTGTATATAATATATACTAGGTTATTAACCCGTATGTTACACGAGTTTAATATAAAGTATTAAATAATAAGTAATGGAAATTTAGCAATTATAAAACGATATTTGACATACTAATAAATATTTTAAGTAATAAATAAATAATTAAAAATTTTAATCACTATACAAATGATATATTAACTTATGATGTATACAAATTGATAATTTTGAAATAACGGACGTTAAAACTTCAGTTTGTATTATATTAAAAAACTAACTTTTATAAATCAATAATATAAAAATATAATTTTGGTAATTATTAATGTTAAACAAACCAATTTAAAAATAGCGTTAAACATAACAGAACAAAAGTGTAACTTTCTCTATCATTTTTATTACTTCAGTTTTTAAATAAATTAAAAAATGTCATTTTTTATAAAAATTTCATTGTTTAAAAACTCACTTTATGGTATATTTTAAAAAAATCATTTTATGGTATATTTTAAAAAAATCATTTTATAAGATAATTTTTTTTACATAAATTTTAATTTTTTTGAAAGTAAAATATTTCTTTCTTTAAAAAATTTTGATGTATTTTATAAAAATTATAAGTGTGTTTTATTATAAAAAGAAAAATAATATATTAGGAATTAGTATTATAATTATTTAATGAAAGAAATAATTTATTTAATAAGAGGGAGAATATATAGTTATTTAATAGGAGAGATAATTAAGTGCATTGATAAGAAATTGACAAATGTCAATAGTGGTTTGAGAATGTGACATGTGGCATATAGTGGTGTGTGAATGTGACATGTGGCAAAAATTTACTCTTTTATTATAGTTTATAGATTTGTAAAATTAGATATAAAAATCTCAATCCGCCTAGCGCCGATTAATCCCTAGGTGGTACCTCGCCACCCGACTAGTTCCTAACGACTTATACAATCATGGATACATAGGAAAGGTAAACGAGTATATACAATCGGATAATCGGGTCAAGTAACGAGTGTATGAACGAATCTCATGTCTGTTCCATACCTGCGAAAAATTTAACAATTAACCTCATGCCTGGCCCATTACACAACGGGTTCGAACATACATGTCTCATATGTATATAGGGGAAGGTTCCCCTAAAAAGTTCATTTTGCCTAAGAAGGATTTTTAAAAACTCCAAAAGCGACTCAAACAAACTCCGATTGAACTTTTTTTTGTATAATTGGAACCGGCTTGTCGAATATTAAACCACAAACCTTAAACCATAAACAATAAACCTCTAAAACTCAAATCAAAACTTTAAAAACAATCCTAAACCTAAATATAAAACCTAAAAGCTAAAAATCAATCACTAAAACCCAAAATCTAAAACTAGTTGTTAAATCTAAAACATAAAAGTTAATATTGTAATGTTCGACGAGACGGTTTTAATGTCGTAGAAATGAGCTTATTCGGAGTTCGTTTGGGTTAGTTTTGGAGGTTTTAAAAATCATTTTTAATCTTCTTAGGAAAAAAATACCTTTTATTTGATCTTTCTCATATATATATATATAGGAGGCAGATCCAATACATAGGAAGTTTTACGTGAGAATGATATGAAGGATTCCGGACCCTTGATCAAATAAATCAATGGTTAATATCTAGTGGTCCCCACTTTTTGATTAAAACTTGTGTAAATTAAAACTAAAAGAGCAAAGAAAGAATTGACTACATTTGTTGACTTTTTTTTGTGGGTAAATCAAGTTCCACCATCTTCTTGAAAATCGAATAAATTTTAAACGTTTAATTATTATTTAAAAAATATTACAACATAAAATTGAGAATTTTATTATCTTTAATTTGAGTATAGTATTGTTATAGTTTTTTTTAAAATTTTTACGTGGTCTGTGATTTTTATGCTTGGTACGTGATTTTTGTTGGTACGTGATTATGCAGTTGGTCCTTTGATCATGCATGTTAAATGACGGTCCGTGATTTTCATATAACGTGGTCCGTGATTATACATTTGGCCCTTGATTATGTGTGTTAAAATACGGTCTCTGATTTTTTATATAATACGGTCCGTAATTATTAGTCTGTGATTATCCTGGTGGTCCTAGATTAATGTTATTAAATGTCAGTCTGTAATTTTATGAAGCACGGTTTGTAATTTTACATGTCCATTTACCCTTTACCCATATTACACATGGCGCATTATGGTGGCTTCCTACGCTTCGCATGTTAATTTTCTTTGTACAATAACCGCTCCTTTTATCCATCTATCTATCTGAATTTTTACATATATTTCCTTAGTTTATATTCCATTAGTATGAACTTTTATTGTACATCTAATTGACTAGTTTATTTGGTTTAAAAAATATTTTAAAAGATAAAATAAAATACGTAGAAAACATGTTATACACCAGATGAAATTCTAAGAACAGAATTATGATCTAAATTGCATTCATTTGTTTGCTATCTGGAAATCAAATTTCTGCAAGTTCATCTTCCGTTACGAGAATCCAGATCCCAATTTTGGAAATCACGAATTCATAATCCACTACGTTTGTTGCTGAATTTCTCTCGAATCCCAGTGAATGCGTTCTGCTATTCTGAACCTAAAATCGTACCGATCACTACTCAGATCTCCTCTCCGATTTGTTTCCAATAACTGATCCCGATTTCATCCTGCAATCTGATTGCTCCGTATGAAGCGGAATCCCAATTGGAAACCTAATTTTACATAATCAGTCGATTAGGTATGTTTTAATTGCTGCCAATAATGCTCAATTATCAATTCGCTTCAGATAGTCCTAAATCCTTCAATGCATATCCAAAAGGTGATTTCGATTTAGAATCAAATACCGTTAGAAGATCAAGAAAGCCCAAACATCCTTCTTTTCATCCCGTTATAATGATCAAATCGTTTGGAAATCGAGTTATGTATTATTACAAACTTCACCCTATGATGCTTCTCTTGATCTTCCTGTCATTTGGGGTTGCCACTCTCATTACTCTTTCAGTTTACACCAGCCATATCCGTACGATGACTAATTACAGCAAACTTAAAACGGGTTTAGATGATGTTTATCCTTTTTCAAAGCTTCGTAATCTTGTTATGGTTGCTGGTCATTCGATATATACAAGTAGCAGTTGTGAGAAAATTGATAAGGAGGATTCATGGTTTCTTGAATCATATCAGAAGAATCCAGGGCAAGCTTCTACCTTTGTGTCACATATAAAAGAGGGGATTGAGAGTGCAGCAAGAGATGATGAAGCTTTGTTGTTGTTTAGTGGTGGTGAGACACGTAAAGATGCCGGTCCACGAAGTGAGGCTCAAAGTTATTGGATGGTTGCTGAATCAAAAGGATGGTTTGGTGAGATTTTATATATTTATATGTTTATCTGTTTTGTTTAATGTTTTATCTAATGTGACCTGCAGATGAAAAATGAATTGAGTTTTAAATTTATTCGTGTTTGAGATTTGTATACCAGGATGGATAATCAAGCCAGTTTAGTGTAGGAAGTTTGTATTTTGAACTCATTGGTCCATATGCAAATCTCTCCATGGATGGATCACCTTCTTCTTGTTTTTTGTGTATACATAACAGCCTTTTGCTACTTTCATATAGATTTGAAATCTTGAGTAGTTTTGTTTCTTTGCTATATATCACATGAAAGCTTTATTAATTATTATGGTGACTGGAACTTGATTAATAGAATGGTGTTAAGGAATAGGTATTTGGATAAATGTGATTACGCCAGCTAAATGTATAGCCAAATTCCAACCATATGGCTCTCTGAACCAATTTCTTTTATAAAATTCAAATTTTACATTTATGGTCACTTGGTTAAATATTCCCATTTCGTTTCTTGAGATTATCTTTATGTTTTTCACAGAGCAAAACTCAAAACTCACCTCCCCAGTAAATGGGAAAAAAGACTGTCTCATTATCATATGATGTTATAAAACTAATGTGTAAATATACCCTCCAAGCTATGAGTTTTGTTAATGGATGTGTTGTGTTATAACCAAGTTTTTGCTGGTGATGGGTAGTTGAAGTGATTTTATTACATTTATAGAAGAGATGAAGTAGAGCTTTGAATAACAATTGATGTGTAGGATCAAGTTGAACATGGGTTCTCTAAGTGTTTTTGGGTAAGGGTAAAATAAACTTATGATGTGGATAACAGAGCATGTTATTAACCAAAATAAGGATTAAACAACATGAATTAAGTGTTGTTGGGTAAGGATAAGTTGCCCCACTCCCTATAAGTAGTACGCTCATGAAAAAAGCTTATGTGAAAGGATTGTGGACTGTATGTTGGTAGGATGTAGTAATTTTTTCCTGCAATAATGTTGGGTACTTATTAAGGGAAGTAATGGTTCTCTCTGAAGAAATTGTCTATGTTGAATTTGGAAACATTAACGCGTTAAGAGAGTAGAAATATTATGTTCAATTTTTTCCTTTCAGTTTTTCCATTTAATGGAAATTTTTTTAATATAGATTGATGTTCAATGGTTAAAATTTGAATACCCCGTTTTTGCATAATTGGAGAATACGAGTATGAGTCAAGTGCCGTAGATATATTTTCATACAAATCTTTCTAGTCAAGAATGATGAGGTGACATTATTCTCTCACTGCATGTTAGAGAAACCGTCTCTAACCTCATCAAACTCAATGTTAAGCCCCATTAGGTACTTAGAAGTATGATTTTTAATCTATTTTCTTCTTATAGTGTAACATTCCTCCATTGTCTTTTTCCTTCATAATTGTTGTATTGATCTTAATCTTACCAAAAGCCCTTAAGGGAATTCAATTATTCTGTAACAATATCCTTAACATGTCGAATGTCTTTTAGTTTGAAAGTCAACTCACAGACTGGCATTTATTTTTTCAAATCTGGGTACCTTCTTCGGTTGACTTCACCAATCAGGTCATTAGTGTTGAATTGTTGGCATCCCAAGTAGAATAAAATTCAAACCTACAACAGAACATACAAGTCCTTAACTATTCTTTTCACTAAATTAAATCTGTTATGATTTTGACTATTAGGCATAAATAAAAGGTTGAAATGAAGAAACATGTGTTCTAAAGAGATTTTTTTTTGTAAAATTGTGTGATTGTTAACAGGCAATCAAGAGAAGGTGAGATGGAAAGCACTCACTGAAGAACACGCAAGGGACAGCTTTGAGAATCTTCTCTTTAGTGTATGTCGATTTAGAGAACTTACCGGTTCTTATCCACAAAATATCACTGTAAGTTTGTATACTAATTAAAGAAATGCATAATCTCAGGGGAGGCAAGAATGGCGGGTCAATGGGTTAAGTGATGAATAAAATATGATTACAAGAACGAATTATTTGAGTAATAAGTTTAATCTTTAAATAAGATGATTTTGGAGATTGGGTGCTTTTATTGTACTTTGGGCATCTTCAAAGTTTCAACCCATTCTATCTGTTTGTCTGTAAAACACAATCCAAACTGCTACCTCTATAACATAATTGAACTGTTGAATCTATTTTTAGTTTTGATCCAAGAATTCTCACTTCCTGAAGTAGTAATTGGCTTAAATTTAAAACATAGGTTGTGGGTTATGATTTCAAGAAAGACAGATTTGTTAATCTGCACCGGCCGGCAATTCGGTTCCCTGAGTCAAGATTTTCCTATTTGGGCACTCCAGCTGCTACATCATCAAGAGAAGGTGCATTAAAAGGGGAGGCATTAGTGAGAACACAATTTGAACACGATCCTTACGCGTGTCTAGGCGCGCTGCATCGCAAAAAGATTGGTCGTGATCCTTTCCACAGGTCAATACCTTACCCATATGGCTGCCCTGAAATTGAAGGCTTGTTTAGATATTGCAGAGCTTCACTATATGCAGGTTCCCTTCCTTGGGCCTAACAACATTGATTATATTTTCCTTTTTGTTTCATAATATCTAAGTTTGTATGATTTTGACACAATGTAAAGGGGATGGATTTGATATTATAAAGAGATGTAGTGACACTTAGTCATAATATAAATAGAAAATCTAGTCAACTTTCAAGTATATTTATTATTTGTGTTAGTTAATCGGTACACCACCGACTAGAAACCAGACAACACCACTGACGTGACATACGCCCTATAGCGGCGTATGGCATGTATGTCATGTCAGTGGTGTTAATCTTTGTTGGTCATACATGCATACAGGACACATCCAAACATATGTTTCGAATGTCACCTAATACGATTTTTATTTAACATTACAAACAAAAAATCATTATATCTAGGTTTATTTCCTCCCGCACTTTGCGGCGGGTTATCGCAATACACTTCCAAAACCGGGGTATTATATATCATTTACAAAATCTTAAGTTACATAGCAAAATAAAATCTCTCATAACGAACTAAACTCTAAACCCTAAATCTACATTTTTTTTCTTCTTGTGTCAATGTGCGAAACTCAAAAAAATATCACAGTACACTCGCGAGAATGGATATTATATATCACTTGTAGAAGCATAAGTTAAATATCAAAATTAAATATCTCGTCACGAACTAAACTTTAAACCCTAAATCCACACATTTTTTTTCTTTTTGTGTCAAAAGTGTGATTTTTTTTGTTTTTCTTGTGTCAAAGTGTGAAACCATGAAAAGATGTTATTCCTTTTTTATGGTTTTTAATAGTATATATATATAGTAATTTGGTACATAACTGGATCGTCATAATCAACATTATGAGTAGCTTCTATTAACGGGTCATACCTTTGTAGATGTGATGTCTACAACGTATGGCACATGTTACATATCAATGTCTAATTGTCTATGGTATAGCTACCAACACCGTTGGGTAGAGGTGCGCAAATCGGGTTTTTTTGGAACCGGTTCCAGTTACGGTCAACAAAGTCAATACCCGGTTTCGGTTTCGGTTCCGGTCCCGGGTTTCAATTGGTTTTTAACCGGTTCGGGTTTTGGCTGGGTATAGGTGGAACCAGTTCCGGTTTCGGTTCCGATTCTAATTTGTCTGAAAAACCGTACCCGTTTGTACCCAGCGGTTCAGGCATGACCGGTTCCGATTCGGGTTGTCAGTTCCAGGTCCGGTTTTTTCGCCCACCTCTACCGTTGGGTGACACATCAGATATTTTTTTTTATCTAAGTGAACCATCATGTTTTTTTTATCTAACTAGACCATCATATAATTGTTACCATACACATATGCAACTGTAATGGTTTAATGAACCAAAAACTCATATGGACCTTTCCATAGGGGGAAGCAAGGCGTACTCCCTTGTTCCATTAACATATGAATAATTACATCAAATGTGTTTGTTCAAGGAAATCAAGAGATTGAACCTACTCATTGAATGTTTCACTCATGAGAGGAGCCATATGATTGTTTAGCTCATCTGAGTGGTCTCATAATCCATGACCATTGATCTCCTTCATATCCAATACTAACAGTTATTGCCTGAGATCCACAATTTCCGTCAAGCCGGACATCTTTCGCATATGTAACATACAGGTGAAAGATTGATGGAATCTATCAAAATGACATGTGGCATGATACATTTTTCGGGTGTCTCTTTAAGCTTGGTTAATAACCTGTAAAGTTGCCCTCCCTTTCTTAGCATATAAATGCGAAAGCTATATAAAGTCTCGTTGGTTGAAGTCACATCAACAAACTGAAGAAATGACATATCCGTCTTATATATCCTACCAGTGATTAATACATGCGGTAATACACGCCATATATCCATTGAAGATGGATGAATGAAGAATAACATCTCCTAACCATTAGTTAAATTATTCCCATGATAATCATAAACATAACCATTAGAATGTTAAAGTGAGAGATGTTGGGTATAAAATTGTTCCGCTTGCTTGTTTTTATGCATCTTTTGGCCTACAATATATACGGTCTAAAGCATAGATACATTTTCCTCGTTGGGGTCTCTTAGTGTAGATAGAATGTTGTGTGACTTCATATTTTGTTTATATTCACTACCACAATCATATTGAAGAAAATTTTGATCACATGGCAACTAATGTATATTCTCACTCTTCAGTAGGGTCTGGGAGGAATGATGAAGACAAACCTTACCCCTATCTGAGTTGATATAGAGAGGTTGATGAGTCCCCTTGCTCAAAGTTTTCGTTGAAGTTCATCATCCCAACACTTTTAACGTTATTTTCACAAAATAAGTAAAATAAAGTTAAAATTAGTGGCTTAGTGCAATTTTACTTTTGTTTCTTGAGGGCCCACACATATATACATTATACGCATGCAACACAAATTGGGCGTTCCTGTGATCTTACACTTTTCTTCAAATACCTGGCACATGTTTATAACGTTATCTAGCACACTTTTTAAGGAACACAAACATGAAGACATACATATTGTATGGTTAGAAGATATACAATCAGTATGGCTTTATACGACCCGTATAATGTTTTAAAAGTGTTTAATATGCCATGTTTGATATATTGTTGATCTGTATCACCACATATGACCTATATGATGTGACATTAACTCTAATAAATTTAGGGGTATTGTTCTTTCTCATGCCCCTTATTATGCTATAGATGTATATATTTTGGATTGAGATGGAGGCTATTTTAACTCGTGAAGATGTGGAGGTTGGAATTGTTTGTAATGCTATAATAGTTGGGTAGTCTTTTATTATTATTTTTGATGAATCATAGTTATATTTAATTTTATAAATTGCTTTAAAGTAATCTAATGTATTGGTGAAGAACACGAAAAACATATTGGACTTGCGGATAGAGGTGGCCAAAAAACTTACATATACAGACCCGATTACCCAAACTGGTAGATGTGTACAAACGGGTTTTGGTTTTAAATTGGCTCTGGTTTTGGTCAACAAACTTAAAAACCGGTTTCGGTTAGGTTCAAGCTTTTGATCGGTTTTTGACAGGTTTTTATCGGTTGTTGGCTAGTTTTGAATTTCGATTCCAATTTTGGCTAGAGAAAGATGGAACAAATTCCATAACTATAGTTCTGGTTATATTTTCTGAAAAATTAGAGTATCCATTGTTTCGGATTGGATTGGCTCCGGTTCCAGTTCCGATAGTTGGTTCCGGTTACAGAATCGTTTTTTTGTGCACCACTCTACTAGCCGATGGATACAGGCAATTTTGGTGTCTCAATGGAATCATAACTGGAACCGAAACTACCGGAACCAGATCCACCTTTACCCGTTCAAAACGGGAACCAAAACTAACCAAAAACCGATGAATCCAATCGAAAACTCGAATAGGTTCTTTACTTTGTTGACAAAAAACCGAAATCAATTTTAAAGAAAAAAAAACTTGTTTTCCCACCTCTAGCAACTTATATGTAAATTGATGAAGAAAATCCAAAACATACTTGAGCTACATACATCTTAATACAATGTATTGAAAAAAACATATTGAGGTTTATATATATATATATATATATATATATATATATATATATATATATATATATATATATATATATATGAATTGAATCAAATGAAAACCCGATCATAAAGAGAAAACCCATAAACCCTATCTCAACCGTTAGATCAAACTTTTTTATTTTACTATTTATTTATATTTAACCACTCCCTATATATATATATATATATATATATATATATATATATATATATATATAGGGTATGGTTAAAATGAAAACCACATCTCAATGAGAAAACCGCGAAAACCATGCAAAAATCACGTAAAACGAACGTATTTTTTTTTGAAATTTTTTTTTACATGTTTGTAACACTATTGGACACATTTTTATAAAAAAAAATAAAAAAAGCGCCGGCCAAATATTTTTAAAAAAAATATTTTATAAACCCACGTAAAACTTACGTAACAAAACTAAATTTAGTTTTGTTACGTAAGTTTTACGTGGGTTTATAAAATATTTTTTTTAAAAATATTTGGCCGGCGCTTTTTTTATTTTTTTTATAAAAATGTGTCCAATAGTGTTATAAACATGTAAAAAAATTTTAAAAAAAAAAACGTTCGTTTTACGTGATTTTTGAATAGTTTTCGCGGTTTTCTCATTGAGATGTGGTTTTCATTTTATCTTTTCCCTATATATATATATATATATATATATATATATATATATATATCTTTTCACCCTCTCTCTCCCTCATTAATTTGAAAACCTGCAACTCTCCATTCTCTCTCTACTCTCTCTCTCTCTCTACGATGAAGATGAAGAATGTGCTGGACGGTGGTGGTCGTGGGTTTAGGCGGTGGTGACCAACAATGGGTAGTGACGGGAGGTGATGGTGACAGGGCGGGGGTGGTGGTGATGGTGACCGGCGTCAACAGCAACATCGGTGGTGGTGGTGGTGGTGACAGGCGTCAACAACGTCGGATCTAGGGTTCTAGACGACGGTGGTTGTGGTGGCGGTTTCAAGAGGTGGTGGTCATCGTTCTCTCTCTACTCTCTCTCTAAATCAATGATGGAGGTTGTTGATGATGGTGGTTGATGGTGGCGGTAGTTCTCTGTCGATGGTGGTGGTGGTGGTCCGATGGTGGTTGTGGTGGTGGTGGTTCGATGGTGGTTGTGGTGGTCATGGTGGTGGTTGTTCTCTGTCGATGGCGGCGGTGGCGGTGGTGGTGGTCCGATTGTGGTGTGGTGTTGACCGAAGGATGGTGGTGGTGACAGGCGGTTGGTGGTGGTGACCGGCAGATGGTGGTGGTGGTGGCGGTTACAAGAGGCGGTAGTCATGGTGGTGTTTCAAACACATGCTTAACCAGGTGTACTTTGTACTTCAAAAGCTTTTACATTTTTTTTGTACACATGTGTAGTTTTCAGATTTTATGGGTATTGCTTGACCAGGTGTACTTTATGCAGTAAAACTTGTACATTTTTAATGCTAGACATGTGTACTTTTTCAGATTTTATAGGTCTTGCTTGACAAGATGTACTTTAGACAGTAAAATTTGTACATTTTTAATAGTACACATGTGTAGTTATCAGATCTTATAGATGTTGCTTTGGCCAAGTGTATTTTACGCATTAAAACTTGTACATATTTAATACTACACGTGTAGTTTTTTAGATCTTGTATGTGTACTGTCTGTTGTAAAATTTGTACATTTTTATTCTACACATGTGTAGTGTGATTTTGGTAATTTTGATATTCTTGTAAAAAATTACACATGTGTAATGTTTTTATTATGGTTGAGAATATGGTTGATACACATGTGCATATTTTTTGTTTCTTAAAAAAATATGACTTTTTTATTTTGTATGAAAATTATACATTTTTGTTGTAATATTTTAAAAAATATTTTTTTTAACCTAAAAATAAAACACTACACATGTGTAGTATTCTAGAAATCAAATAATTATATATATATATATATAGAGAGAGAGAAGAGAGGAGAGAGGAGACAAAAGTCAATTATACCCCTTAAAGGGTAAAAGAGTAAATTTACTCTTAAAAACCCCAATAAAATATTCAACTTTAATTGTAGACCACATGTTTTTTCTGATTGATTAATTAAAATTAAAATAACTTTGATCTAACGGTCCATGTAGGGTTTAAGGGTTTTCTCTTTAAGATCGGGTTTTCAAAGGATTCAAACCCTATATATATAGGATTGGGATCAAATAATAACCCACTCTTAAAGAAAATAACCCAGATAACTTTGGCAAGATGAAGCCGAATCTTGAATTTTTTTTTTGAACATCATTGTAACGCAATTAGAAAACTATGTTCTTTTATGAGTTTGCGAAAATTCATCACCATTTGAGAGTTTACATCGTTGTAAGTTTTGGGCCTAAAACAGTTACAGTGCTGTAAATCAAAAACTTACAACGATGATATCTCTTAAACGGTGATGAATTTTCACAAACTTATAAAAGAACATAGTGTTCTAATTGTGTTACAATAATGTTCAAAAAAAATTCAAGATTCGACTTCATCTTGCCAAAGTTATTTGGGTTATTGCTTTAAGAGTGAGTTATTATTTGAACACTTTCCTATATATATATATATATAGGGATTGAATCCTTTGAAAACCCAACCTTAGAGAGAAAACCCTTAAACCCTATGTGAGCCACTCATTTGGAATCTTGAAGATAAATATGTGGTCCACATTAAACCTGAATAAAAAATTGAGTTTTGAATAAACAAATCATTTTTAATGTGGGTTAATATGGATCACATATTTATTTTCAAGATTCCAAATGAGTGGCTCACATAGGGTTTAAGGGTTTTCTCTCTAAGGTTGGGTTTTCATTGGATTCAATTCCTATATATATATATATATATACACACAATCATACGTTACATGGGGTTTAGTTTTGTGAATATACAAGTTTAGTTTTTACTAAAAAAAATGACACAACTAAAATATATTATGATGAATTACAAAATCTATTGTATATGAATACATTTTATAATTATAAATCCCTAAAACCTTATTTATATACAACATTGGACATCATGTTGGTAGCATTACCGCCTTTGTTAAAAATTAAAATTTCAGACCGTCCCTGCTTTTGTCTTTCGATAAAACAACATACAATTGTTCATGAAAAAACTGGTTGTTTTAATAACAAACACGTTTTTCATAACGGGTAGCCTTGACTTTTATTTATTGACATTATAAATGATACGTTAGAGTAAATTGTCTTATTTGAAATTTAAACAAAATTTTTTACCTGATGATGTTAAAGTGATTCCAAGAATGTATTTAATAGTATATAAAAATATAAAAAAATAATTATAATGCCGGATAAATACCCACAAATGGATCTTCCATTATACAGTTCGTTCTCAATATCATATATGTGTGATTGAGATAATTTAGGTTTAGAACCATGTTTAGATAAAATATTTCTTGTGCTATGATAATTTTGAACATTCAATCTAATATAAATAAAGCATTGTCTTTGTTAATAAAAAAAACTTAACATTTTTACCTATGAACGTAAATGAGAACATTGAATTGTAACGAGGAATGTTCTTAAAAAATAATTACTTTGACAATCTTAACCATTATAAATACACTTATAATTCAACCATTTTTTGAATGTCATTTTTTGAGATGTAAAGGTTGATAAAAAAAATTAAGGTTTTCTACTAAAGACATGTCATTAAATTTTCTACAATCCAAGTAAAAATTTAATGCATTTAGAAGTGTTTAATATTGTCATTGCTAATGTTTGTGTTTAAAAATGTAGAAAAAATTCAAATACATGAATTAAGTTAAAAAAAATATAAAGCATTAATAATAAGTATTATTACTGTAAAAACATAGCATCAATTAAAATTTTAAGAAATTTAAATATTTAAAGATATAATGCACTAAGTATATTATGATTAAATAACTATTTTTTTTAAAACCTAACATATTTGTGAAATTGACGTAAAAATAAATCTTATTAGTTATATTTTAATTAAAATATAACTTTTATACATAAGTTAGGTTTATATTTATACAATATTCCATTGATTTTGAACAAAATATTATTAATATATAATCTTAATAATAATCAAATAAATGTTAGAAGAATAATATAACATAAATTTGTCACCATAAAAATAGGATTGATTTAATCATACATAAAATAGAATCTATTTATTATATTGCTTTTAATTATAAACTGACAGATTAAATTACCGAGATGGTCCTTGTGGTTTGCTAGTATTTCACTTTTGGTTCCTACGTTTCATAAATTACTCATATGATCCCAAACTTTGCATATTTATAACACATATAGTCCTTAAGTTACCAAATTATTGACCAAATTACCCTCACATAAGGACTATAAGTGTTACAAATATGCAAAGTTTGGGACCATATGGGTAATTTCTGAAACCCAGGGACTAATAGTAAAATACTAGCAAACCACAAGAACCATATCGGTAATTTACTCTAAATTGACATGTGTCAATAACTATTTGAAATTGAATGTGTGGTTGACACATGTCATGTTTAAAGGGAGATTGGTTGTATTATTGACACATAAACAAAAATATTTTTCTTTTATTATAATAGATAGATTTGTACATGTATGATTATGTTACATATACGTGACAATGTTGTTGCATATGCACAACTATATTTACGAGTGACTAAGTTGTAACATACAAAATGCAAATTTGGTAAAAAAAAAACAAAAAAAAAAGTTTTTAATGGCAAAGAAGATCAATCTAAGTTCATTACTGTGAGGTATATACAATCAATCTTCTATAAAGTGAATAATTGGCATTGCAAGTACATATATCAAGATCAGTAGTTAGTAGTAGTATCTCAGTTATCAGCTGCAACATTACATCCAATGCTGTTTAGGGCAAAATCTGTGTCAGTTTCTGTATTTGCTGCTACTCTCAACATACTTGTACAGTGGCTTTGAGTTAAAGATGTTAATCTGGAAAATAGAGGAAACTGTCATTGTCATATATGTTGATTAGAGGTGGCAGATTAGCTCATTAGCCAGTTTACTACAAAATAAATGGGCCCAACAAGTGAAATTATCAAAATATCCTAAATATATAATGTTCTTCATTTTATTACATTATTATTGAAATAACTTACTGTCCATAATCATATTTGGCACGCTGATTATCTATAATTAAAAAAACATGAGCGAAAAGGGTTTCAAATTGTACAAAAATTACTGGATTTGACCCATTTTTATCTCATCTTTATATATTATCAGTCAATAATGTTGATTATTTTATGAATAGGGCAATAGTTTGGATGTCTTACATAATTGAGAAAAAGGTGACTTTGATTGTTGTCGCTGGCGCCTAGCATTAGTGAGATTGCTGTCGCTAAAACTGCCTTTTTCCACGTCATCAACGCAAGGAAATTCATTGGTCCAGGAATTTAAAGGAATGAGAGAACTGTCGTCTTTAGGGCCTCTTCTTCTATCCTCATGACGTCTCACATTTTCTGATATCTCATGAAAAGTTCTATTTATCTTTGCTAATCCCCTTTCTACCGGTTCTACAACATGAGAAACTGTGAACTTCATGTCATCTGCGATCTGTATCAAGCATATTATATCACAAGTATGATTACTTAAACAGATTTAAAACAGGGTTGATAAATTAATTCATAGATGTGGGAATTTTGACGAGTTGATTACATAAATGGTCCCTATGGTAGTAACAAGTTTGGGTTTGTGCTTTCAATTTGCAATGACCAAAATACCCTTTCACCTTTTAAATAGATAAAGTCAAAGCATGAAAAGTCAATGGGTATTTTCGTTATTTCACCCTACTACCCAAACTTGTTACTTAGTACTTAAACCTATTACTTTGCCAAAACCATAGGGACCATACGGACCAGACACTCGTTTTGCTAGTAATGGGCCAAGAACTTACAATTTCACCACTTCCAAAAACAACATCACGAACACTATGGTGTAACCTAGGACGGCGTGGTCTGTTGTCATGTCGAGCAAGATGTAATCTAGGTGTTTTCTCACAGTCTCGAACCTCTTCTGGATCAGGTGGAGCTCCTAATGATGCATAGTTGGTCATCACAGACACATCACGCACACATCGTTCTCCCCGTTTGTAAGGCACTGCTGGGAAAACATATAGGTGCACCACAGCAGCCACACTCATCTGCTTTGCAACAAGTTCACTACATTTAAGAATCCCAGGCTCAAAACAAGAAGCTTTAGTTTTTAAAGGTGCAAAAGTTGAGCCTTGGACCTAGGCTGAGGGTGCTTAAAAAGTGAAGATTGAAGACCCAAGATACGCAATGCACATATTATACTCATACCAACTTTCAAGGGTTATAAATATGTTTTAGGCTGGTTTAGTATAGGCTGGTTCCAGGCTATTTTTTAAAGTTTTAGGCAACTTTGGTTATAATTTGCAAAAGCTAGACAAAATTTATGGGATTTGGCTGGAATCTAGCCAGAATCTTTACCAAAGCCTTATTGGAACCTCATTCGAGGGCCTAATGGCCGCAAGATTTTTATCTATGCCGCATCACGCCTAACCTCGTCTTGCCTCAGAGCCTATGCACGTTGATTGCCAGCCCTTCAACATTTTTGAAAATTACACAACAGACCCTAGCCTTTAAGCAATCAAACGCACCTCAATACAGATAATATAATCTTGTATACGTGTTTTTAGCTCTTGGGCTAAAGATCCTTTAAGTGCTCCCATAGAAAAAAGGAAGGCTACACCAACACCTTGCCACCAAGTCAGGAATACTATCGACTTAAAAGTCAAGAACTTGGGCAAAGGTTTGATTGGAGCGAGTTTATCCTTGGTAACTGAATAGAACTGCACAAGGCAATACAAGGCCCAGGTCTGGCTGAAGTTAAGAACAACTGCCAAATACGGGTACCTGTAATACAAGTCACACGCATGTCATTACGAAAAATAACCAAGCCTAATACAGTACAAGTTGGGAATATACGAAAAAAGGAAACCCAAAAATATGTGAGCTTTTAGTCATTTGGTCTGCTTAATACACAATATGCACATGCTCTAACTCAGAGCTGTTTTCTAAGTGAATATATAATATTCCATAAAAAGATCACAAAATCAGCTGTAATAATCAGATGTTACGAGTGTTTGACAAATCTGATTAAGAATTAATAAAATGAAAAAAGTATCTTACGCGTATCCCCATTCGAACTTCCCTTCCCCGTAAACGCCAAAAAAATGAAAGACCATTGCTAAAGGTGCACAGACCAGCTTCAATATCATCTGGAATTAGGCAATTTTGATTAGATTAAGATATGGATCAATAAGGACACATATTATTAAAATATGCAAAAGTAGTCCATACATATTGCACAATGCCAATTTTTACAGCCTGGTAGAATTCAGGACCAAGATACCATTCCCTAAGGAAGCAACTCAGTGGGAAAGGATGTTCGACGATTCCATAAGTGTATGATTCTTCTATAAGAGGTATGCTGTGGCTAATAAGACTATTACTTTCCATGAACTCGATAGTACTATCCTCTCCACCTTTAATAACCATATAGAAATAGAAAATCCATAAAAGATATTAATTCACAAGGATGCTACATATGATTGCACAAATGTAGAAATGACGAAATGGTTGAGAAGGGTAAGAGTTCAAAACATGTATTTTTTGCCTGATCTGGCCTAAAACACTTTTATCCAAAACTTTAACGTTCATATAAAGAACTAGTCTGTCAGGATATTGTCTAAATAGTTCAAATTAGTCAGGTAATTATAAAATTTGGGAGGCTTTATGCATTATAAACACACTTTCAGACACCTTCAACCAGTTTCCTATTCAATAACTTTTTATGGATGTTACCCGTTTGAGTAGGGGTGTTCAACGAGTTGAATTTCTAATAACTTAAATAATTGGAATCGAATAATTTCGAATTTTGAATTTCTTAGTAGGATTCGCATTCGATTCGAATTCGAGTGGATTCGAAATGAATTTACTTAAATAACTTGTTTAAACTTTATTTTCAAAATTAATGCTAATTTTGAACATCAAAACATCAAATAATCAAAACCTTTAACAAATAGCCTCATTATAAAGTTCGATTTATATATATATATTAAACTAGTTATATATATAATAAAAAATATATATGTATATAAATATTTCTATTTTGATACGAATCGAATGAAAAAATCACAAATTCAAAATTCAATATCTGAAGTCAAATCTAATCAAAATTGAATGTAATAATTCGAACCGAATTTTTAATTGGTGATTTTCGAATCAAAATCGAATCGAATTTCGAGTTTTTCGAATCTAATTTGAAAACTGAACACCCCTATGTTTGACATATTAAAGAAAGATAGAACGTGAGCCAAATGAAGCTATTCATATGCATTTGCACATTTGCTTAAATAACTCTGGACTAGAAGAGTGGTGAGATAGATACCATAAACACAAAGGAGAGCATGACATAAAATAAAAGGCCAAATAGTGAGTGTTCTCTCATATCTCACATAAGCTGTTTAAGGGTTCAGGTTGATGATTTTTAAATAAGTAGCTGGTGCACCTATTTAGTTACTTTATTACCATGTATAATAAACATGATTGAATGGTCAGCTAAGTGGGGATATGGGAATACATGTGATTTTTGTAACAAGGAGTAGATCTAGTTAACATATTCGCACATGATAGGCAAACGTCATTGGGAAGCTCATATCTAAATAATTAATTATATAACTTCCATTTTTCCAATTCTTTTGGACTCCTAAGCATAAAGCTAAAACATTGCCAAGTATCACATTCAGAAAACCAACAACCTCATCAAGATCTGCAGGAGCATACCTATGCAGGCTATAAGATACCTCGCAAAGCAATACAAGGCAAAAGCTTCATACCAGTCCCTGATTATTTCATAGTTAAATGCAGCATCTGTATCCAATAGTGACAAAAACTGTACAATTTGGAGAAGGGAAAGTTATACATGATCATTGCATGTGACTGATCGAATTCAAAATCAGTTGCAAAACAAATTCTAAAGGTTAGTCAAGATCATTGCATATGAATGATTGAATACAAAATTAGTTGCAAAAATGTTCAAAAGGACTAAAGGAGTATAACTTGCAGAAAATTGTTTGAAAGCAGAATCCAAAGCATTATATTAGCAACAATAAATCACAATAAAGAGACAAGAAAAAGATAGCTCATTATTACAAGAACCTTACTTGTTTCTGGTTATAAAGTATATATGAAGTTAAAACAAAGTGACATGTCACAGGAACGATATGATGGGTGGTGTTTTCATAAATTGAAAGATCATTTTATTTTTAGATTAACCATATAGGCTCATTATAAAACTCATTCCTTCTAGATTCCTGAGCCTCTGACTGACCGATAAAATGAAAAACAAAATAGAATAGAATTGTTTACTTGAATTCTTATGTGAATATACCTAGGTAATAACTTCTGCACAAAATTGCTGAAACATAAAGTTCTTAGCTTCTAATTACTTAAAAGCAAATAAAATTATCGGTTACATCTAGTGTTGTAATGTGTTACCATAAATATCACAAGCAGGATTTCAGTTTTATATATTTAATGTTTGTTTATACTTTCTGTAAATAAAAAACGGTATATTCCACCAAATAGTAATAATTGAGTTGTATTACTTTGCACAAGCACAAAGAGAACAGACAAAACAGCATGAGATCCCCTTACCGATTCCAATGAATAAACAGGAATCATCATAACAAGCCCAATTAAGAACTTCTGTTCCTGAAAACAAAAGAATAATTTCACAGCTATGAGCTAGAGATAATAACCAAACATGACTTGATTTATAAACATTATTACTGGATGTAAATGATTGCAAAAACAAATGATGTGAAAGCAAAACTCCAAATTCATAAGAATATATACAATATCAAACCTCAGGTTGATTGTAAGCTGCTAAATGCTCAAGGATAAGATATGTGGAAAGAAATAGTGCAACAAGAACACAAATGCTTGCACTGAGTATTGTCCAGGTAAAAAGAGATGATCTTTCAGCACCAAGCTTGCTTGACCACACTGACAATGGTCCACTTGAGGACTCTGCCAATGTGAGAATAAGAGAAAGAACAAGAAATGATACCCTCCATCTAACCAGAAACATTTGTGTGAGCACTATATCAAGGAATGAGAACTATGTCAATGAAGCATTAACACAGATAGTAGATCAGCAAGTGGATTGAGCAAAAGTATGCTGAAATTTAATCTTGACCAATGCATTTATCAAGAGCTCATCAAGGTCAAAATTTAGCATGTCCACTTCATGGTTTGGGCCTTTGGGGACTTCAATTAATCTCTGCAAACCACTAAGTCTGTGCTGGAATGTGAAGACATGCTGCCTAAAATAAGATGATGAAACCCATAACACCAAAACAAAGAAGCCTGCAAAAACTTCACATTATTAAAAAAGTAATGATAAAGTATAAAAGTGTGCAACACTTGGTGGATTCTGAAAATATGGCATAAATTAATTGAAATTTTTTATATAAAGATATATATTCTATTAAGTGCAAGTTTTCACACGAAAAATATCAACTATAAAATTGAAAAATTCATTACGTTTGCTTTGATGATTCAATTTTTACATCATAAAAAAAGCTCCAGCATCTAGATAGAAAACTCTCTTCAATCGACGATCCAAGCAAAACATATTCAAGAAAAACATGGCATTCCTAATAAAGCCACCCCAGAACCCAATGAACTTGAAGGAAGTTGATCAATATGATTCAAACAATCATCCAGGTAAAATACGAAAATTAACCAACAAGAAGATGAATAAATCCTTTGAAACATACATAAACGATTGATTTCATCAACAACGCTATCAATTATCAAACAATGCCAACAACAATAAAGAACGATTGTCTGAAGATACGCATGAATGTAACGAACTGCATTACGACATAGAACCCCATAGATTTATGATTTTACTTACGTAAATCCCGTCGATAGATACAAATTGCATTCGAACGAGGTTTCAAGAATTTGAAGATGATACTTTGGCAGTTACCGGAGAGGAATCTTGCCGGAAAATCGTGAAAAAATTTGTGCAGAGCCTCGAATACGATTAGCGCCTCGGCAGTTGGGAAAGACAAGGGGGGTCGGTGGGGCTTTGTAATATCTTATGGGGGCTTGTGGGGATCCATGTGTACTTGGAGATTTATTATTGGGAAATTTACCAAAATAATCAATGTTGGTCAAGAAATTACCAAAATGATCATAATGATTTCGGTGTCTAAGACTCCCATTTAGACGCCCATTTAGACGCCCATTTTGTGTACTTTTTACAACATACGGGCCCACATGTCGGCGGCTTTGTCGGGGTGTCTAAGACTCCTTTTCTACTGGCGTCTTAGACGCCGACCTAGACGCCGACTTAGACGCCTTTAGACGCCCGTATGTTTACAATAATTACAGAAAAAGGGCGTCTAAAGGCGTCTAAGTCGGCGTCTAAGACGCCAGTAGAAAAGGAGTCTTAGACACCCCGACAAAGCCGTCGACATGTGGGCCCGTATGTTGTAAAAAAGTACACAAAATGGGCGTCTAAATGGGCGTCTAAATGGGAGTCTTAGACGCCGAAATCATTGTGATCATTTTGGTAATTTCTTGGTCAACATTGATCATTTTGGTAATTTTCCCTTTATTATTTGTCTGTATGATTTCGTAAGGGGCATGCCATGTGACCGAAGATTTGCAATTTATCGCAATTATCGTACTCAGTATATCGTACTCAATAGTAGTGACGGATTCAGAAATTTATTTTACGGGGGGGGGGGGGGGGGGGGGGGGGCAAAAAATGGGTCTAGATAAAAACGGGTCGGGTTAGTTGAAACCACAAAACAAACCCATCGGTTCGGGTTAGTTAAAATCATCAAACAAACCTATCAAAAATATTTAAAAAAACAATTACTTAAATAATCAATTTCAAAGTTGCATCATAAGTTAATATTCGTATAAATTCTATGAAAAGAACACAATTTTTTATTAATTTCCAATGGTGCCGTTTTATAATCAGGTATGTGCCATTTGTAATTAAATTCATGCCCCTTAAAATCAGATTCATGCCCCTTAATAATCAGATTTGTGCCCCCTTTTGTTTCAAAATTAAACAAAACTATTTAAAAATAATGTGTTTTAACATTCGATCGTGGGGTTCTACGAGGGGCCTATCCCCCCTTAAGTTGGCTTTGTATCCGCTGCTGCTCAATAGAAGGCTGAGGTAGGATTTAAGGATGGTAATATGAAGACAAGTATTACTTGGATCCTGTAGAAATAGAGAGTTTGAGTTTGTTTCCAATGAGACCATCGGCTCATGATGTCTGATTAACCGGCTAATTCAACGTTTTTAACTTATTTTTACAAAAATTAAGTGAAATAACGTTAAAATTATTACAATTTTACTTTTCATCTTAAGGGCTGATACATATATACATTTATATTCACGCACCGCAAACGGGGCGATGATTTTGCAACTAGTGTAAACACTTATTTTACAAGTGTTTTTGTAAACGGATTGAATGTTAAACATAAACATTACAATGATTTGTTGATTGGATTTGTTCGGATTTTAAAACTGGATGCCACGTGTTGTATAGGGTTTCTACCATGAAACTTGTTCTTGAAATAAACATGTTGTAGAGTTACAAGAAACAATTAAGTTTATTGCTCTTACATCTTGGATTAGTGAAGATAAGAGAACCATTAATCTATGCTGAACTACTAATGGATCGTCATCTTGTAACTATATATAAGGGTTTAGGATACATTTTATTCTTCATTTGATTCAAGCAGGATAGAATATAATTACCATATAGTATTAAAACTCATGAAAAATGAATAGTAATTATATATATATATGGGAAAGATCAAATAAAAAGTCTATTTTGCCTAAGAAGGCTAAAAAAGATTTTTAAAACCTCAAAAACCGACCTAAACGAACTCCGATTGAACTCATTTCGATGGTGTTGGAATTGTCTCATCGAACCCTACAATATTAGCTTTTAAGTTTTAGCTTTAATAACTACTTTTAAAGTTTAGATTTTAGGGCTTGGATTTTGGCTTTTTAGGTTTTATCTTTAGGTTTATGGTTTGTTTTTAAAGTTTTGGTTTTAGTATTTAGGTTTATTGTTTACAATTTAATGTTTGTGCTTTAGTGTTCAACAAGACGGTTCCAATGATGCAAAAATTAATTCAATCGGAGTTTGTTTGGATCGGTTTTCGCGTTTTTGAATATCATTTTTATCCTTCTTAGGCAAAATAGACTTTTTAGGAGAACATTCCCCTATATATGTATATATATATATATATGGGATAGAAGTAAAAATAACCTTCTTTATTGCGCTAACCCGAAATAACCCTTCAATATCAAGCCAAATCTTTGTTTTTTTAACATCATTATAAACACATTTATAACACTTTATTATTTTATGAGTTTGCGTAAATTCATCACCGTTTGAGAGTTAACATCGTTGCATTTTGGGAAAACCGGTCGAAACCCGAGACCGGAACATGGTATTAACTTTGTTGACCGAAACCGGAACCGGTTGAAACTGGAAAAACCCGATTTACGCACCTCTATTTACCGTACAAAACTACAAAATAATCAAATGCGTGGCGAGCCCAATAGTATTGGGCCTTTTTGCTAAAAATGCAAGAAGATATATTACATATGTGTTCAAAGTTTTAAAGCAACTTATTTTAATTTCCTTCAAAATGATTTTAGCCAGGGGCGGAGGATCTTAGGAGCTCGGGGGTGCCCCGGCCCCCTCCCTCCCTGTTTTTCTGGCCAGAAGCCCCGATATAGTAGTTTTCGGTCGGGAAATTTTATATGTATTGAGTCCGGCCCCTTCGGTTTTTCTTACAAAAATTCCTAGTGCCCCCTTGGATTTTAAAAAATAATAAACTTGAAACTTTTAAGGATTCACAGTGTCTGTTGTTATCTCGTTTTTTTCACGATATTACATTTAAACATTAATACTTGTGGTGGGCCTGAAATTTAATTGGGCCACTAATAAAATCTCATTCTTATTAAACATTCAAGTCAAAAGGAAACACATTTCCTAAATCCTAATTTTATCGAATTGCAGAGCGAGAGCGGGTAGCAGAAGCCAGAAAGAAAATAGGGTTCTTAAATTCCAAATTCATGATTCAAGCTTCAAGCAACATTTGTTTCTTCTTCTAAGTTCTAATCTTCTTCAACAATCAGTGAATCAACCACGAGGCCCACGACTCCACGAGTGACGAGCGGCCGAGCGCTCAGCTTCTGCCTTCTCACCGAATCTCACAAGTCACGACCTATGTGGCTGAGTCTTCTTCGAGAGTTCGAGTGACCGGTGACGACCCAGGTAACCAGTTTCTTCACTTATTGATTACTTGATTGGTTAATTTTTTGTTTCTGTTACTTTGATTGTGTGAACTGTGAAGTTGAAAAGAGGTTAAGACTTAAGAGGCTTCAAGTGAATCAAGTTTATTTATTGATTTATTGATTGTTATTTGTTTGTTGATTAGTTAATTTATTTTAGGATTTAGGATTAGATTTAAATTTTTAAATTGATTGTTTGTTTAAATTGATTGTTTAATTTTTTGTTAGGATTTAGGATTAGAAATTTATCCGGTTTGTGTCATGAAGAAAACAACTCTTCATCACTTTTTCAGAAGAAAAGAGGCACAAGCCCCACTAGATAATCAACAACAAACTGAAGAAAATTTTAAATTGTTTGACCCGACCCGAATTACTATTTGTCGACCTAAGTTTTTAGCTCGAAACATAGCAATAAGAAAAAAAATTTTAACCTATATCTTTCGGCCCCCTGAACATTATTTCTAAGCTCCGCCACTGATTTTAGCTATGCTGTATTTAACTGGGGGATGTCCTGCGTGTTGCGAGAGTACCTCTCATATACAAGATAAAAACATGATCACAAAATTAAAACTCATATAACATAAATTTGTCACTCTATCGTAAAAACATTAAAGCATAAAACACATTTTTTTTAAAAATGACAATAAAAAATAATATGGTTATTCAATTATAACGGTTGTGCTAACATCATGAATTTCAAAACACACAAAAAACGGTCACAATAGCTGTCAATGTGTCATAAGACACTACCTTGAACCTTGTTACAAAAGCAAACGTCACTATCATGAAACACGAACCGAATCATGTGTGTGTGATGTTAAAATTTGTAGAACCAAAAAGTTTTAAAAAAAGGATCAAAAAACACAAATCTAATATAAGCGTAATACTAATATTATATTATAATATTGTTATACAACGTAAAGTGAGACAAGCAATGTGAAAAGCCTAACAGCAAGGCACTAAATAAACCGCACTATTATAATAATATTATTATTTTTTAATATTATTATTATTATATTTGTATTAATATTATATTGTAATAATAATACAATTATTATAATATTATTATATTCTATTATTATTATTACAATATTATTTATATATGGTGGTATATCATACCCAAACAAAAAATGACATCTTCATTTAACTTTTAATTTTTGTAAAAATTAAGAACTAATAAGTACAACTGTGTTGATTTTTTTAATAATTTGTTCACTTTTTGCAACGATTTTTAGTTATTGTTTATAAATTATCCTTTTACAAAATTTAACATTTTCATATTGACTATACAATTTATGTTAGGTTTTTATATGCTAGATTTATACAGGTCGCAGTCAATACCTTTGAAAGCCTCGATTTATGTATATTTGCTTTCGTGTTTTTTAATACTTATTTTTACAGCAATAAACTTTTATATACGTGATTTATTAAAAATAGGCTCGCTTACCATCACGAAGCACGGTATAATACTAGTTTAACATAATAACTATTTAATGTATACAAATTACAAAGCAAATAAACATATTTGTTGATCACTTCTACCCAACCTCATTCATAAAATATAAACTTGTTCGGACCTTAACCGGCTAAGCGGCTAGCACATTTTGGCACCGCTTGAAAAGCAACCGACCCAATCCTATTGATATATATCGTCCATTCGTTCTAGCCTAACTTTAATGGTCATAAACGACCGCGTCCAAGCATCAAAACCAACCAATCAAAAACAATATCTTAAACAAATGATAATATTAAATTTAGATAATAAGGAGCAAATATTAGACACACCACTTTATGCATACTATTTGAACCAACCATCAAATTGAGTATGCTTTACTTCTGGTTGCATGGCAGATGTTAAGAGATATGAAGGCACCGTGAAGTGGTTCAATGGACAAAAGGGTTTTGGGTTCATTGATCTAGAAGATGATTCCGGTGACGATCTGTTCGTTCACCAGTCAGAGATCAAGGCGGAGGGTTTTCGTTTCCTTAGAGATGGGCAAAGGGTGGAATTCTCTGTAGAGTCCGGTGAGGATGGGAGGAAGAAGGCGGTTAATGTGGTGGGTCTTGGTAGGAGTAGAGGATATCAGTCGAGACCAAGGCTAGGGGGCCGTGGGAGAAGGGGTGGTTATGGTGGTGAAGGTGATGGCATGAGAGGTGGGAGGTTTGGACGTGCCGGTGGTCGTGGTGGTGGTGATAGAGTTGGTAGCCCACAGTGTTATAATTGCGGTCATTTTGGTCATTTTGCAAGGAACTGCTATCAAGATAGGGATCATGGCGGTAGTGATCAAGGTTATGACAATAGTGCCAGTGGTCGTGGTCGTCGTCATGGTATCAGGAGTGGAACATGTTACCACTGCGGAAAGAAAGGACATTTTGCAAGAGAATGCCCAAATAACCAAGAAAATTAATATCATTGGTTGTGAATTTAATACTTTTCACTTTTATACTACTTTGTCTTTGTTTACTTTTATTTATGCATTTTATGCCCAAAAAAAATAATGTTTTTGCATGGTGACCCTATTGCATCTCATATGTGGTTATGTGTCATCATAAACAATCTTCTTTTTTGTCTGACTTTGAACCAAGGCCATTATTTCTAAGAAATATTGTCTCTACCAAGTGAACTACTCTATAAAATTTGACCATGACCCTCGTAAAATAGAAGACAGCTGCTACTTTTTTTAAAATTTAAATAAATTGTTCTCTATCTCTTAATCCCTGCATAGTTTTTTTTTTTAATTGCTCTTGCATTTCTAACTGGTACTACATTATTTGAATGTAACTAAAATTATTTAGACACGTTTAATTACTTTTATTATTCTAGTTTTTAGTTTTTAAGGACTAAATATTGGTAAATATTATCTAGTAACAACCTAAAAATATTATATGATACATAGAGTCTATATACATGAAGCTCTCGATCTTTTAGAACCTAAGCGCATAAAATCGTCTTCGTGTTTTTTAAAACCAGTAATTCACCTAATTACTCAAATACCAATAACTATTAAAACAATTACATCAATTACTTCTTGTCTCATCCATTATAAAATCAAACCCATTACTTCTTTTAAAAATTTTTATTGTTACTTTATTATTGATTATTTGCTATATTATTTGAAAGTTGCCCAACCCTAACTAGGAAATCAAATTATAATTAACAATAGAAAACTGACACTAAAAGATTTTTCAAATCTCATGAAAAAATTCTTAGTTTATTTTTTTAACGACAGAGGGTTATGTCGTGCTACCTTCAGTTATCTTGGTGGTTGGTAACTAAGATTAATTCCTCGATCACGGACCGTGAGACCGTACCCCTGATGCGCGGGAACCCTATGACATAGATAAACCCTCGTCACCCATTGGTTCAGAACCTGAGATTATGTAGGAGCACCGTTCACAAAATAATATATCAATATTTTATTACTTTAATATTTCATATTACAATACAATTTCAAACACTTACAATGAAAATAAAATTACAGTGAAATGCATAAGATCAAAACAATAACAGAAAAAGAACATGTGTTGACTGAAGATTTGTGTTCAACAGAGGTCCCTTAAAACAAATTTCGGGCTACCAATGTGAATCTCGTCTGTCTCCCAGGTTAGAAAAGCCTAAGCAGTATGTACCGTCGGAGTTAACCTAACACCTGAAACAAGAGTATGGATAACAAAATACATTATAGAAGAAAGTGTGTATTGTAGTGAGTTTCCGAATTTTCCAGTGTATTCAGTATGTTCAGTGTGTTCAGTATATCAACCAAGGTACACAACTTTGTATTTATACTGATAGATCAGCACCTGAAACAATTAAAATTAAAGTCTGTATTTAAACAGCCAATTAATTTTGTCTAACAGTCAGAAAATTGATTTAATCAGTCCAAACTGATTATTCAATGCTATATTTGTAACTGATAAACAACAACTGCTGATTCTTTAACTATTGGCAAACAACCACTACTAGTTACCATGGATAGCAACTACTGATAACAACCATGGATAGCAACCACTGATCACAACCTTAGATACAGCCACTAATCACAACCTTGGACAGCAACCACTGATCACAACCTTGGATACAATCATTGATCCATAAATATGGAACACAACCACGGATCAGTTTCCAACGTTATAACAACTGAATTTTTTTCTAAGGTTACAACAACTTATTCCTTTCAGTGGTTAGCAACCATTGATGAAATTCACATTTTCTAATGTTTTCAACTACGTACACGCTTTTAAGCTTCGATATCTCATTCATCTTAGCTCCTCTTTGAACCCGTTTTAGTTCGTTGTGAACCTCTCACATCGTAGAACATAAACTTAGTTATTAATAATTAAATACATAACAAATACGTATAATTATAATTGTCCAAAGTTAGTAAAATATACTAAAATTCCAACAGATTAAGCTCAAGATTTCTCTCCTTACCTGGTATCCATTAAAGTGTCATTAGTGAGACTTGAACCTTAGCCTCCAAGGAGAAAGGGTCAAGCCTTAATCACTAGGTTAACTTTGCTAGATAATTCTAAGTTTATTAATGTAGTAAACTTATGTTTAATAAACTAGAAGATATACATAATTTTATACGTTGACATATACCTCACAATACAAGTCCAAACAACTATTATAGCTTAGTTGGGTCTATAATATGATTGTGGTTAGTAAGAGGTTAGTAATTGGATTCTACATACTTTTCTTACGGGTTAACTCAAGATATTTGTAAAAAATAGATATATAATTAAATAATGTGTTAAAATGAACAAAAGTATTACGTTGATTTGCCATTATCTCTCGCTTGTCGACCACACCAACACTTCTACCACTAGCACTTCATCATTGTCAAATTCGATAAACCTCAACTCTACTACCAACACTATCACCCATCTTAGCAACTAACTATTTATTGTAAATATAGTGATTAATGTTTTTAATTATTGTTATATTACTTAAAGTATTTATTAATATGCAAATTAATCATTTTATCTTAAAATATCTTTTTATAATTTTTAAATTTTTGATACTAACTATTTAATATTAAATTCGTGTTATACACGGGGTAATAGTCTAGTATACACACACATACATACATACTATACAATACATGTTATAATTAGGATTTTATTTATTTAAAATAAATTACTTAAATCAAAGATAAAAACATATTTATGAAACCTTCATATACATACATACATACATACATACATACAATTCAAAACCTGAATTAGTGTTAATAAGGTTTAGGTCAAAAAAGAAAGCATACAAAAGTGTTTTATTTGTGTTTTTTACTTTCTAATTAAGTGTTTTATGGTTTATAGCAATGTTAATTTGAGCTCATGATGTTTCAAAAGTGTCAAATCACTATCTAGGTCATAACTTACCATCATCTGATCGTAAAACATAGAACAAAAGCGAGGGTTCGTAAGCTAGGTTGTAGCTTATGGTCGTTTGGCCGTAAAACAAGACGAAAAAGTAGGAGCTCATAGCTTATTGCCCTAGGTGCAAGAGAAGTGGGTCTGCACGTGTTTCTTGGTATAAAAACATCCCATTCGTTTAGAATTGTGGATTTTTGAGAAATTAAGTTTATTGTGATGTTTTTATCAATTCCAATCATTCTAGATACCCCAAATAACAACCGATTGAAGATCTAATCGTCAAATTTCCAACACTAACGACATGAATCCGATCATTACATGAGTAGCTAGTTTTCTTGTGATCACTTTCAAATGGATAGTTTTGTAAGTGAAACACTTAATTTGTATTAAACCTAGACGTTGGATTGTTTTATTGTTGACACCATGAATTCAATTATATGTATGTTGATTTCAACTAGTTCTTTATGTTTAAGTATTTGTCATATGAACGAATCTTAAAAGTTTATCTACTTTCATTACCTGAATCAAACAATTTTGCAAAATCATGTCTATGTGATTTTCAGCTGAGGGTGTTCATCGGTTTATTCAATTTACTAGGTTCAGTTTATTTGGTTTTGAAAATCTTTTATCTAGAACCAAAAACCGAACAGATCCAAATTCAAAAAATCATTAACCAAACCAAATTCAAATATATTCAGTTTCAGTTAAAAACCGAATAAACCGACTTAACCTAATCAGATAAACTGAATTAAACCTTATGTGCTTATAATAAAAATAACAATAAATTTATATCTAAATTTGTTTTAGTTAATTTAATAAAATAAACCAACCTAACAGGTTTTAAAAAAGCATATGAAGTCAATAACTGAACAAAAAACCGAATTCTGAATTTGGATATGGTTAGAAACTGAACCTAAAACCGAATTCGCAATTTGGTTTGGTTTTTTTTGGTTCCGGATATGATAAATGGTGTTTTTGAACAGTCATATTTCCAACTAGGTTAACTAATTTTTCGAACTTGAAACTCAAAAACGGTTATTGTTTATTAACTGTTTTCAAAACAGAATCATAGTTTGTTGCTTTGCAGCCGTTTTTCATAATCAAAACTTAAATACAAGTTTACTTTATTAGGCTAGTTGAAAACAGTAATAATATTCTCTTAATATGAAAAAACCAAGCTGAAGTTATATTTCTACCTAGTTAACTTACAAAATTCCAACCAATTTGTTTTGTACATTTTTTAACGGCTTGGAACACACACACCCAAGATAAGATTTTAACGTCCTTTTGAATTTGACGTTCTGGGGCATACATGTGAGCCCACCCCAAGAGGAACTCCATAATCAGGTAAACTTCCAACTTTGTTTCAACAAATTTATCTTGAACTGAATTCAAACACAAGATAGTAAGGTGCTCAAATCGGTTAACCGGTCGAAAACCGGTTTTGGAATAACCGAGCCGGTTAACCGGTCAAAGGCTAGTAACCGGTTTTTTCCAATAACCAGTTCGGTTGGTAACCGTTTTTTCAAGCTCAAAAATTGAAACCGTATAATAACCGAAACTGGTTAATCGATTCGGTTAACCTTCAAATTAGGGGTGTGTTTTTTACCTGAACCCGAAGACCAACCCGAAAAACACCTACCCAAACCCGAAAATACCCAACCCGAAAAAGCTATTACCCGAACCCAAAAACTTAGAATGGTTCGGTCCTTGGGTACCCATGAGGTTTGTTCGGGTAAACCCAAAAAACCCAAACTAGGGTTCTAAGGGGCGGTAACATTTCTTGATTTTCAAAGCATTTATATGTTTTGAGATTGTTGAAGAAATGTATGTTTTAGTTAAACACGCTTTACTTATGTTATGGTTAAACATTTGAAATTTTTAAGGAAATGTATGTTTTGGTTAAACATGTTTTAATTTTATTTGTTTGAAAAATAGAATATTAGTTTTTCAAGTATTACCCGAGAACCGTTTAACGGACACGATTAAACCCGAGAACCAATTAAACCGAAGTTAAATGGTTCGGTTCTCGGTTCCATTTTGATATTAGAAAAACCCGATCCGAGCAACCCGAAACCCGAGGAACCAACCCGAACGACATCCCTACTTCAAATAACTGATTTTTTAGTGAGTTGGACCGGTTAATTGGTTTGATTAACCGATATGGTCTCTTGAAACCTCAAACAGGTCTTCAACCGCCGTTTTTCCAAAACCTATAACCGATTGCAATGACCGGTTTAAAACTCGGTTTCTAACCGGTTACGAACCAATACCGGTTCGATTAACCAGTTTTTTTTTTTTTTTTTCATCTCTATACAAAATCAAACAATTAACTATGAGTCTACAAGTCTTTACACTTTTTGAGTTTTTTGAAGTGTCAAAATTCTAACTAGCCCAAAAAAGAGTCAACATTCATACAAGGTGACCACACTATTGCTATGCTACCCCCTTAAATTAAGTTTGTTGTTGGTTGTGTTTGGGGTTTGACCAGAGCAACAGGAAGAAGAATTCATGGCGTCTTTGAGTTTGGTACTCCATCGAATGTAGCGTCACCAATCGATATCGGCAAGCCACCGCTACTCAAAATAGCATATTATGCTTCGATACCCACTTCGTATCACCGCTTGAATCAATTCCTATCCAGTTTGCAGGTAAGCTTGCTTCTCTTGCTTCAATTAGCAAAATTTTTGGTTAAATTTCTTGTTGATTTCTTCATCGAGCTGTTTGCCTAAACCTTTTTGTTTTGTGATTGCAGTTTGCGGTTCCAAATGAACTTGTGTTTCATCTCGAAAGGAATTTGTTGAAGAATCAGTGAGGTATTCGATTTGCTGTATGAATTTCAAGCTGGAAATCAGCATTTAGGAGGTGTTGATTACTTGATTGATCGAGAAGATGGGTGGACTTTGTTCAAGGAGATCCACCGAAGATAGTTTTGATAATGGAAGCTTTCCCGGATTGAATTACGGGTCTGGGGTGATTTATCAATCTCGAGGATTGCCTGTTCAACAGATGAATGCTGAATCTACACCTCCAGTTGTTACGGGAAGCATGGATGATAATAAGCATACTTTGAGGGAACCATTTTCTTTTCCGGAGATGAATGTTGGTTCATATGCATTGGATGATAATGATGGGATTCCTCGATTGTCTAGGGCTCTTTCCAATAAATCTAGGTCAACTAAGTCGAATCTGGCTGCAGTCACAAAGGTATGTCTTCTAGATGCTTGACCTGGTTGGCTGGTTATTTCACTTTGTTGACATTTAGATCATATGATTTTGACAATTGTTTATTCTCCAAATAACTCGTGGAAAGCTATACTTGCTCTAATTTTTACTGTGATCTTTGATTGATCATGGTTGTAAATTTCCCACAATATTAGCTTTTAGGAATGTTGTTTAGAGGGGTCATCTACTTAAAAGGCAGATGACATTTTATTAGTTAACAAGGACATAAAATTTTCATGAATATCATATGCATACATTATTAGGAAAAGAGTTTAAGAAGATTAGTCATAAAAGAAGATCAAATGAGTATATAAAAGAAACAACTTAGGAATAATGCAACATTACATAAAATGACATGTGTGTGTCTGAAAAATGAACAATTCCAAAATTATTTCTCATTCTTTATGCCAATGTGTATTGAGTTGAGGGCCTCTCTCGGTGTAGCCTCTATCCCTTAAAACAGAGATAGGGATAAGGTTTGCCCTCGTACCCTCACGAGACCTTACAAATTGTGGGATTTCCCTGGGTGTGCTTAGTTTAGTTTATTACGCCAATATACTAATATAAAAGAAGCCCTTATGTCTTTAAGATAACCAACTAATAAAATCATCTTCCATATCATATGGGTTCCAAACATTCTTCAAATTTCCGTCTCAATGACGCAATGCAATTTTTTGTCGTTTTAACACATGGAAGAATGAGTATAACTGGAGAGAGAAACACTAATAATGGTTGAGCATACAAGGACCATGAGATGACGACAAGTTCATGACGCTTATTTGTGATTACGTCCATATTGTCATTGAATGTAGAAAGGTCCATTGGATTTTCTATATCTACTATTAATATTTAAAGTGACATATATATATATATATAGGGTAAGGATCAAATAAAAAGTTTATTTTGCCTAAGAAGGCTAAAAAGGATTTTTAAAATCTCTAAAACCGACTCAAACGAACTCCGATTGAACTCATTTCGATGGCATTGGAACCGTCTCATCGAACCCTACAATATTTGCTTTTTGGTTTTAGCTTTAACAACTACTTTTAGAGTTTGGATTTTAGAACATGTATTTTTAGCTGTTAGGTTTTATCTTCAGGTTTAGGGTTTGTTTTTATAATTTTGGTTTTATTATTAGGATTTATTGTTATGATTTAAGGTTTAGGTTTTAGGGAATTACATGCTGGTTCCAATGATGTAAAAATGAATTCAATCGGAGTTTGATTTGGTCGGTTTTTGAGTTTTTAAAAATCCTTCTTAACCTTCTTAGGCAAAAAAGACTTTTTAGAGGAACCTTCCCATATATATATATATATATATATATATATATATAGTATTTTGTAAACCAATTTTAGTAAGAGTATAAGTGGTTTGATGAAGCAGGTACGATGGTTGCTTCAAATTAATTGTTTGAATGAGAGAATAAATTATATGGATAATGATTGGAATATAGTTAAATGAAAGAAAGGAAAAAATGTATCCATCGTAAATTAGCAAGAAGGAATAGAAGTAAGATGTGTAGAAGCTTGAAGATCGGGATATTCTATTAATGGTTATCTAGTAAGTGATATCTAACCTCTATATGTACAAAAAAATCCTTTTAAATATATAAACTATCAAAGAAAACAAAAATTTCTACTAGACTAATTAACATGAGAACTCAACCAAAAGACTAGTCTAATGGGTGAGAGAGCTCATTTAGCCTATAAACCCCACATCAATTGCCCATACAACCAATGTGGGACAAGTTTCATACCTTGCAATGGGTTCGATCCGTCACAATCGACCCTCCTTATGGGCCAACGTCCTCGTTGGTCATAGATGGCTCCTTCCAGGCCACCATTCCAAGTTGGCTCTAATACCACTGTTATAGACCAAACAGAAAAACTCGACCCAAAAGACTAGTCTGATGGGTGAGAGAGCCCAATTGGCCTATAATTCCCACATCAAGTGCCCATACAACCGATGTGGGACAAGTCACATACCTCCCCATGGTTTCAATCCGTAACGCTTAAGATTTCACTTCTTGGTTCTTTATAACTTAAAGTTTTGAACTCCAATTCAATCTCGTTTTAGAAGAGTTATGCCCTTGATCAATATGAACGAGAATGGTAAAGCAAGTTAAGTTAAAAAATTTGAAAATAAATATAGAAAAGAAGGAAAAAGAGGAAAATTAGGGCATTTTGTGGAACAACCCCCTCCCCCCACAACAGCTTGTGCTAAATGGATTTTATCCTATTATGCTGCTGGAAGCACACAAAAAAATCCGCAAGGTGGGCAGTATCCCTGAATTCTATCGGAGAGATTTGACGCTAGGAAACATAATTAATTAGTTTTATGTCCATTTTTGAATATGCTGAGAATCCGAGACAGACCTCAACATTTGTAGCCATTTTTTGTAAAAACTTCTCACAACAATGCAAAAGCCAATTCCTCATTTTCTAGAATTGCCTAATGTAATAGAGAATGTTTGTTGTCACTTTTATAAACAATTTAAGTAATATCATATTTTTATATTTAATCAGGTCCTATAGAAACCCTTTTTTGCTGCTGTTTATGAATTACAAATGCATCTTATATAAGTCGCTATACCTATTTTTTTGTGATTACTACAATATAGATGTATGAGTTCTTAGATATGTGTTCAAATGTTCATTAATCGCTATTTTGACCCCTTGCTTAAAACCCTGGATTGATGTGTTGTTTTTGGCTTTATTTTCAATGGGTCAAGCAGGTAAAAAGTAACACTTAACTAGAAAGGAAATAAACAAGCCAAGTCACACAAGGTTTCTCCAAAAAAGTTAAATTCATTTTTTAATCTAATTCAACTTCATTATTATCTGAGGTGGCCCGTATTAAATAGTCTACCATTTTGAACCATTACCTAACCTACCCATTTTATGACCTTCATATTTTTTGAATTGAGTAATGCAGGTTTCAGAAGTGAGTTCACTCTTTGGTAAAGCAGGGACTGCTGGTCTTGGAAAGGCAGTTGAAGTGCTAGATACACTTGGCAGCAGCATGACAAGCTTACACATTGGCAGTGGTTTTGTGTCTGGGGTGGCAACAAAGGGAAATAAAATAACAATATTATCATTTGAAGTTGCAAATACAATCGTTAAGGGTGCCAATTTAATGCAATCTCTTTCAAAGGATAATATAAAACACTTAAAAGAGGTGGTGTTGCCTTCAGAAGGCGTGCAACATTTAGTATCAAAAGACATGGATGAGCTCCTCAGAATTGCTGCATCTGACAAAAGGTGGGTATTGTGGAAGTAATTAATGATAATATATTCATATATATATATATATATATATATATATATGCATGTATGTGTATATATTTGTTACTTTAAAGGGTGCCTTTTGAAATTTGAATTATCTTGCTTTTATGATGTTTATAGGGAAGAATTAAAAATCTTTTCTGGAGAAGTAATTCGTTTTGGAAATCGGTGCAAAGATCCTCAATGGCACAACCTGGACCGTTATTTTGAAAAGTAATTTCCGTGCACATAAACTGGAGGGGGCAAATTCACTTACGAAGGCGTTAGGTAACAGGTCAAACGTGCAAAAGCAAATTTCTTGAAAATGAACCAGTCAAACCTCCTAAACCAATCCGTTCTAAAGAATTATATTATTATCCAAATAACACTACTCTCTGAAATCTCATTTCACACTAGTTCATTATAAGAAAATTTAAAATTTGGATAAAAGTGTTATTTGTTTTTTGATCTGATTTGTACTGAAAAATACTTTTTTGTACAGTCTTTTGACCTGTTACCCAGCCCACCATTTTGGCACCTCTAACATAAATTAATTTTTTTGAATTCGATTTGCACATGATGCTAGGGAATTTGTTGTATTGTTTAGATTAGGATCAGAACTAAGTCCCCAGAAACAACTAAAAGAGGAAGCAGAAACCATTATGGAGCATTTAAAGAATTTGGTTCATTATACTGCTGTAAGTATTTTCCTCTCTTTACAATATCTCTGTCCTACTTTTGTTGCATATTTGGAAGGGAATAATAAAGAAAATGGATATATCATGGATAATAGCAATGAATGCTACTATGATGTGCATTATGGAATTCTATAATTGATATAGGTGACCTGGTACTTCCATTTGAAGCAGTAACTCAGAAGCTTATCCCGAAAATGAAAAAAATGAATGAGATATGAGCATAGGCTTCTGACATTAATAAAGGTGGCCCTAATATCTATAAGTTTCAAAAGCATACAAAAAGTGTGCCTAGGTGCAAGGCGCCTTTAGGCAAGATGATCTTTGCATCTACCTCATGAAGCGACATGCATACTTGATGTGCACGCATAAGGGCCAAGGAGAAGGTCAAAATTGCTTGAGGTGTGCGCATTGGTAGCACTCCATGTACATTGACAAATTTTGTGCATTAGGTGGTTGTACATATCGCTTTTTTGATTGTACATAGAAAATAATTTAATATTAAATGTGTATAGACTATAGAGGTTATATATATCTACATTATGGGTTCATGATGTAGAAACCTATATGACATATTAAAGAATTATATAAATAACTTGCACCTCTTTCATGAGGTTCATGTGCCTTTGCCTTGCGCCTTAGCTTGAGGACCCTATTGCTTGGCTGTGCCTTGGCTTGGGGGACACTATCGCCTTGGTGTGCTTTGTGTTTTTTAAAACCAAGCTAATATCTCATACAGTATTACAAACACACTAAAAAAATGATGATTTAAAAGGATTGATTTTTTCAAACATTCAGTTTGCGAATATTTTATTTTATACTAATAAAGCTAAAAGAAAAATACAATCACTAGTTTTAGGTATAATCTTCTTTGTTCAAGAAACAAATAATTTATGATTGAAATTTTCTATATGTGCCTAAGAATCAGTTTACCCCAATGTTATCTTTATCTATACTGCTATACATTTATATATGAACGCACACACGCCTACATATACATGCATATATATATGCGTACATACACATATATGGAGGATGGTTTCGGTACAAACCCAGTACTACCTAAAAATTGTAAGAACAAATCTGGTGTGTCGGTTAGATGAATTAAGGGCTAAGATTGATCACAAGTCATCAATCTTTGATTAGACTAACAATAACGGCATAATGGTAATTTAGTAAATGATGGTAAAATTAATTATGAAAACTTGTTCCAGATTTTATATAAAAAAGAAAGTTCTTATTTAAATTTTTCAATAAATATTAATTCCATCAACGTTTTAAAACTAAAATAACCTTTATATACTGTTTTGGTTTTTTTAAATATACCATAAAATCAAGCATTTTTTTATCTGTAATAATATGTATATAATATTGCTAATTTTGTTTTTTTTTAAATGACAGTTTTTGCAAAAGTTAACAAAAATATGCAATATAACTGTGCTATTATAAACAATAAAGCAGTGTTATAAGTGTGTTGCTTTACATATTACAAATTACACAGTGCTACTATAAAATTTATGTAGTGTCATTATCATGTTGTTTATGTACTACAAATTACATTGTGCCATTATAAAATTTACATTGTAGTATTATAACTACAAACAAAACCAGTAAATTATCATCAAACATTAGGGTCTTTGGGGGGGTAGATGAAGGCAAACCTTACCATCATCCTAATGGAATAAAGAGTTTGCTTCTGGAGAGACCCCCAACGCCATGGTATTATAAAAATTGATATTGTAACATGCTACTTAGTGTGAGTTTTTAGAGAACATTAAAATGTAAATCAAATTTTGAATAATAGCAAGAAATTAGGAATACCAAAAACAAACATTATAGGTATGGCAATAATACACCTCATGCCTACTCATCAAAGCATCTACAGACGAAAATCTACTGGCTCTCATGGTTTTTACGAAAAGTTGGTTTGAATGTGATCCTCATATGCGCGCACGTGCACACACACCCAGAGATATATACGTATATGCATACATACGTACATATAATTATATATAAAGGTTTTTGCATGTGTATAGATAACAAATCAACGTATCTAGAAATAACCCACACTTAGATTCATATATACATGTGTGTGTGTGTCTATATATATGCGTGTGTGTTTGTGTGTATAGTGCTGGAAATGAAAACATCGTGTTTTGCATGCAGGAATTGTACCATGAGTTACATACATTGGACAGGTTTGAACAAGATTTTCGACGTAAGCAACTAGAAGAGGGGAACCCCAATGCTCCTCCAAAAGGTAAATATTGGCTTCAACGAGTTAGATATTTGTGAAGATGATATTCGGTTACCATGATCATAATTATTGTTTTTACTTGTCATTATTAGTTATATTATTAGGGGTCTTCTTAGAAGCAACCTCTCTATCCCACAGGGATAGGGGTAAGGTTTGCCTTCATCTCAACACCCCTCGCTAGACCCTACTGATTATTGGGACTTGACTGAGTATATTTGTTTTATTAGTCAGATCATTTGTTTTTCATTATTATTTTTAATATGGTGAAATAAAATTTTGTGCATGAAATAGTTACTTTTCGAGTTTTTGTCTTGAGGTACCAATGCACAAGTAATGTAAAATTTGAATCATTGGATACGTATATGCATATATATTCTTTTAAGAGAAATGCATTGTCTCTGAATGTTTGAATTCCCTACCTTTATACAAGTCCTCTTCTATTAAGGTGCTGTTATTCCATTGATATATCTTTTCCCTTATTATTACTACCACATATTATTTTCCATTTTCATCAACTACGTCATAATTTCTTATTGATGTGGTTGCTATTATTGCTACTGTAGTGAGATGTCCATCCATGCTTTTCATATATGTTCTCTAATTTTGTGAAGGGGACAGCCTTGCTATCTTAAGGGCAGATTTAAAGAGTCAAAAGAAGCACGTGAGAAGTTTGCAAAAGAAGTCGCTTTGGTCCAAGATTTTGGAAGAGGTAACAAATTACAATTATATTTCCTTTCATAAGAATACAACACAATTGTCTCATTTATAGTATGGTTATTATTTTTTCAAGACATGAGATACAACAGTTTTCCTGTATAAATTATAAGTGTTACTTTCTTGCAAATAACTTGCAAGGGCTTGTATTTTGTTGATTGTTTATATTTGTTAATTTAAGGTGATGGAGCAACTTGTTGACATTGTGCATTTCATACACATGGAGATTCATAATGCTTTTGGAACAGCTGGTAGGTGCCGAAAAAGGAAACTTATTTTTCTGATTTTAATATTATACTTTTAATTGGAAAGACCCCTTCAAGTAATTGATAATTTTAATTTCATCTTTGTCTTATTAAGAAAAATTTTATGTATTTGATAAATAGCCAAAGACTTCTATTAGACTATGTGCCAAGTCAAACATTGCATGTCAGTTTATCTCCATTAGTATATATATCATGAAAACCCAATGAGGAATATGTATTAATGTTTTACTTTCTGACTGTTATTTCAGATACCCAAACCCAAACGCCAGTTAAAAGCAACCGGCAGAGATTGGGAATTGCTGGTCTTGCTCTACATTATGCTAATATTATTACTCAGATTGACACAATTGTGAGTCTCTATTCTTTCATTTGTTAATGATAACACATTTACAATGTTCTTTGTTTTGGCGAAAAATGGATGCCGATAAATATGCTGTTGATAGGGCATACTTATATAATAATAATAATAATTATAATAATAATAATAATAATAATAATAATAATAATAATATTTTTAATAAATATTAGTGATGGAGTAATTAATGATACATGTCAGGTCTCTCGCTCGGGTTTTATGCCTCCAAGTACTAGGGATTCTTTGTATCAAGGACTGCCGCCTCATATAAAGTTAGCAATGCGCTCCAAGTTGCATTCATTTCACCCGAAGGAAGAGGTATGCGTTTTTTTATAAACATGTTTTATTATTTTTTAGTTGCATGTAGTAGATTCTTTAGCCTAGTTTGCAGTCATTTTTTTCCAAATACTATGTGTAGTTGTAATTTAAGGTTTTATATTTTTATTTTTTAAGCTAACTGGTCAATCATACATACAATAGGATAAATTGACACTCTTTATAATGACTTTTGTCATTTGGTGACCTATTTTCATTAATAAACAATAAAACAAGATATATTGGTAAAAGAAAACAAACAAACAAACTTACCCAGTATATTCTCACTATTTAGTAGGATTTGGGTTGGGGGGGGGGAGGATGAAGACAAACCTTACCTCTATCCCAGTTGGGATAGAGAGGCTGCTTCGAAGGAGTCTCCGACCCAAAGTTATTGTTTGAAGTTAATCATTCCAACGCTTTTAACGTTATTTTCACAAAATAAGTAAAATAACATTAGAATCAGTGCAATTTTAATTTTGCCCTTTGAGGACTCACGCATATATAAAGTATATGAGGGCACTGCAAATGAGGTGTATATTGGTAAAAGAAAATGTTCTTTTATATGGTGGTTGTATATCTCTCAATGGTAGTTTGGTATCCTTCTAATGCATAACTTACAAATTTTTTAGTGGAAACAGAAGGGAAATCAGCAGATAACAACTTTATGATGCACGTGTTGGCTTTCAAACTCTGATCTTGAGTGTTGAAACGCAAAACTACCAATTTTCAACACACAACTAATTAATAAGTACTTTTGAGAACAAAATTGGGATCAAGAATTAAATCTAGATAATAAAGTAAATGCTGCTAAAACTATAAAAGGAAGCAATTCATTAGTGTTTAATTGGCAAATACTGATTGGACATTAAAAGTTGTACTACTCAAGTCTTGTGGGAGTAATTTTTCAACCATATGAACAAGAAAATATTCTCCATTGATATTTAATATTAATATTTTCCATATGTTTTTGAATTTAGATTTTTAGCAAATTGTTTTCGTTAACTGGAATTCTGTTATTGCAGCTTACCATTCCTGAAATTAAAGCAGAGATGGAGAAAATTCTGCAATGGCTTGTTCCAATTGCAGCAAACACAACCAAGTAATTCTCGACACTTTAACTACTTTTTTCTTGTGCTCGTGATTTCATTATACTCTTGTCTGGAATTTCAAAAAAGAGATGGGCGATTTGGTGTGTTTGGATGTGTAGTTTTTAGATGATTATAGTGACTTCAAGAAACAAAACCCCATAATGAATTGATCAGATAATCAGGTGCTTAAAGTGAGGGACAGTTTGATAATCTTACAATTTTCTCAATCAATGCATTTTAATCTGTTTAAATACGCAATCAAACCTCAACTTAACTTGAACAACTGTATCAAAATGGGGCATTTAGGTGTGTTTGGATGTGCATTCATAAAGTGAATTTAGCTTCATGATAATCAAATCTAGAGAATGAGTAAATCAGATAATCGCAGGTGCTTAAAGATAATTTCATGTTTTATGCAATCATAACTTTCCTTGTAGCAACACCCATCCTACTTCAGATGAGGTTATTTTTACCCTACATCATAAGAAAACCATTATTGAACAATCTCGACTTGAATTTGCATTCATCAACTACAATACACATCCAAACGATCCCTTGACTTCTAAATTTGTCCAGATATCAGAAAATTTGTTGAAGTTATAGTTTTATATATATTTTATTATTTATTAATTGCTAATCTTGCATCATTTGCACACAAAATCTGGTCAATACAGAGCTCATCATGGCTTTGGCTGGGTTGGAGAATGGGCAAATACAGGGTAAGTTGTATTTTCGTGCTTCTTTTCTAGACTTTGCAAAATGGGCAAGTCGGGTGGGGTTAAACGTGCCAAACTGATCATACTTTGGTAGGGTCAAACTCAGTTGACTAATATAATTACTATTGTTATATTATTTCTAGAATCATTTAATTTTTTTAACTAAAATAATGTTGGAAGTTTTATGCTTTAAAAATAGATTTTCGTTTAACCTCTTGCTCATTAGAGATGATAAATGACCTAAAGTTCGACCCGTTTATAAGTAAATGGGTCAAAGTCAGCACCATGCTTCTTTCAAACCGCTAATTAAATTCTTGTAGGTCTGAGGCAAACCAAAAATCGTCTTGCCTGGTTGACTCATTAAAAATAGAGACTCTCCACCATGCAGATAAGGAAAAAACTGAAGAATGTATTATAAAATTACTCATTTTGCTTCAACATCTCATCTGCCAATCAAAGGCTATAAACAGCGGAATAAAATCACCCGTAAAATCCCCAATTCGTTCCCCAAATAAAAAAACAATTCAACTGTCACCAAAGCAGCCCAATTCAGCACTCACAGCCGCAGATCAAGAAATGCTTCTAGATGTTAGCAAAAGAAAACGGACCCCCGGAATTAGCAAAAGTCAAGAATTTGACACCCGAAGCCGGTTAAGCAAGCAACATAGGCTAACTAAAAGCAGTAGTCATTCACCAACCCGGGAAGTTAAACGGGACCCATTTCCTATCAAGAGACCTTCATCTCTTCCGGTCATTAACTTTGATATCGATCGGATCAAGGCTATGGATGTTATAGACCGAGTGGATGATATTAAGAGCTTGTGAGGAAACACTCTTTTGACGGGTTTCAGGTCAAGTTGTGTGAAGTAGTTTATGTTGGTTGGATAGGTTTTTTGGTTGTTTAGAGGTTTCATTTTGCACATGAGTCGACTAGTGTTGTTTGTACAGACCTTTGTCTCGTCTGGAATTGACGACTTTCATGGTTTCGTTACTTCTATATTTATACAGAAAAAGTTATTATTCACATGTTAAGGGGTGTTTAAATGATTATGTAATTTATATGATCTTGAATTAGATATGTTATATCTGTAAAAAGATCTTGAAATATAAAATTGCTGGCATTGTGTTGTAATATTTCGGTCAAAACGGGTCTATGCTAATTCTTGGAAATCTTTAGTGCGAGTCTGAATAAGTTGATCAAAATGAGACCGAATTACATATCTTGATAGGAAAATCTAGGCAGGTTTCCTTAATATTAGAGGTGGGAAAAAAGGGTAATGGAGCCGGACTTGACTACCCTATCCAGAACCAGAACCAATCCTACTTAAAGGCGTACATATGAGTCTTGTTTCTCAAATAAATCAATCGAGAACCGCGATCGGTTCCATCTTTACCCGACAAAAAACCAAAACCAAACTGAATAAAAACCGCTAAAACCTGGTTAAAAACCCGAATCTAACCGAAACCGATTCCATCTCTATCTTGTTCTTGACTTTGTTGATCAAAAGTATAACCAATTAAAAAAAATAACAGGTTTGTGTCCCTCTACTTAAGATCATATTCTATTTTTCTCCATAGAGGTAGGACTTGATTAGAACTATAGTTGTGTTTTCCTCTCCTTTCAATGAAATTAGGTAACTCGAAACAAATATAATGTAATGATTTGTGGATGTGGATTCCGTCACATAAATCGATATGTTTTTCAATTAGATTTCACAAAACTTAAATGCACCCTTTCAAACTTAACACTGTGTAATCTGATTTAATTTCCTGCTCATTTTATATGACCTTGTTAGCAGTGGCGGAGCTTGAAAAATATGTCCGAGGGGGCTGAAAGTCATGGGGCAATTTTTTTCCCTTTATCACTATGTTTCAGGCTAAAAATTCGGGTCAATACATGATAATTCGGGTCGGATCAAACAATTTAAAGTTTATAATATCAAATATTTGTTCCACTCAAAATATATATATATATATATATATATATATATATATATATATATATATATATATTGTGTGTGTGTATCAAACAAGACATTAAATGTTTAAGACGAAAAGGTGAGTATCCGAAAGAAAAATCACAATTCAGCGCGATGACCTTTAAGCTCTTTAAACTCTTTGATTATACACTCCGAATCAAACTTCTCAGTAATTTCCTTTTGTCAGCAATTTCCTTTGTGAAGACATTCTTGAAATAGGCAATGTTCAATAGTTAAGGCCCATTTTAATTTTTATGGCCCAAAACAAGCTTTAAACTCAAGATCGGCTAATGATAAAGATAACAACCGACACTGTGAACCCTTAAAGGTAATATTAAAACTTACAATATTAATTCAACTTTATTATTTTTTAAAATCCAAGGGGGCCCAAGGAATTTTATGAAGAAAAACAGAAGGGGCCAGACTCAATACCTATAAAATTTTTCAACCGAAAACTATTATATCGATACTTCTGACCAAAATAGGCAGAGGCTGGGGCACCCCCGGGCCCCTTAAACCCTCTGTCACTGCTTGTGAGGAGCGTCTTCTCTTAATAATTTGAGTCATTTAGGGTTGAGCATGGTGCGGTTGTGACCATTTTTGTAACCAAAACAATGCTTTCGTTAATTTTAAATCCATATTCATAAGCATAACTGATTTGTGAGTTAACCATGAATCGGTTTACCTTAGGCTATAGTTAAATTCGGTTAAGTAATGAAATTATTGAAAGATACGCAAAAGTCAAAACTTGTAGATAAGCTCGTAGATCAGAGATATATTGATGATGAAAGTTTAAATAAAGCTCGTAAAACTTTGGAATGACTAAAATGAACCGAAAAAGTGAAAACGACATGACCATAGATGATATCGTGATATATTTAGGTTTATATATGACCCATACTTTCAAAAAATATACAGATTTTCAAAAAAAAAAAACACAAATATGCAATATTCGGTTCATTTTGGGTAAAGACGATTAATGTTTTGGCTTAACCATAATCATAACACGTCGGTTAATAGCTTAATTTAACCATATACGTTGGTTAAAGTCAGTTTCTGTTAAATTCGGTCATAGTTCGGGCAGTTATCGATTGTTTTCCAGTTATATTATTCAAACTCCCTTGGCAGCATGCCCAACATACCATTATCAACCACTAGAGGGTTCTTCACTCTTCAGCCTAGTTCAGAAACACAACCAGTAGCCCTGAAGGGCCAACTCTTGAACAAAATCATTCAATCACTACAACCAAACAGTTGAAATAAATACTCCTTAAGAAACTCATGTGTTCCAATAATGCCAAACAAACATGAAGATTTTTTCTATACAAAAAGGTCAATCATAATGTTCACATAATGGAAGAAGAAAGTTGTTTATTATTGGAAGATAGAACCAAAATCACTCCAATATGCAAAAATTTATGTAAAGAATGGATAAAGGTTATGGAAGTAAAGTTTGAATCATTAGAATACCATAAGACATGGTATCTGATTCAGCCAAGGGAGTTAAGAAAAGTGGATTGAAATGTGTATATAAAGTAGAAAGAAATGCATATTGTAGACAAACACAAAGCTCGTCTTGTTGCTAAGGGGTTATCTGCAACAACACGGGGGAATTATGATGAAGTATTTGCACCTGTTGTACGAATGGATACAGTGAGATTACTTCTTGTTTTGGCAACAATTAACCAATGGGAATTGCACCATTTGGACGTAAAATATGTGATTTTACATGGAGGCTTAGAAGAAGTTTATGTCATCCAAATAGAGGGATTTGCAAAAAAAAGGGGCAAGAATGAAAGGTATACAATGTTAGTAAGGCACTTTATGTCTTAAAACAAGCTCTAAGAGCTTGGAATACCATGCTAGACAACACTATAAAGGGTTTGAAGTTTCAATGATGTTCACAAGATCAAAAAGTATATCGAAGAAAGAACACATGATGTTCAATGATGTTCACCCTTTGCCAATAGTGAGAGTATATGTAGATGATCTTGTTATGACATGTTCAAGAATTGAAGGCATCACATCATTAAAAGAACACATGAACGAAAACTTTAAAATGAGTGACTTGGGTAACTATCCTACTATCTAGGGATAGAAGTTATCCATACCTTAAACGAAATCTTGCAAACAAGAGGGTTATGCAAAGAATATCTTTAGGGATAATAGCTTCTTTGAATGCAATTCAACACAATGTCCAATGGAACCTTGGATACGACTATGTAAAGAACAAGAAATTTAAAATGTGGATACTTAGGGTGTTTACGATACTTGTTTCACACAAGACTAGACCTTTCATATTCAGTTAGTATGGGAAGTCGGTATATGAAAGAGCCAAAAGAAATTCACTTCAATGTGGTTAATATCATGTGGTACATAAAATGAACTATGTGTTCTGGAATAGTATATAGATCAGGTGGAAATCAAGAATTGATGGTTTTCAATGATAGCAATGATAATGTGGACAAGTATGCTGTAAAAGTACTATGGGACACATTTTTTTGTTTGGGTAATGTGCTCGTCACATGGTGCAAACAACTGTGGCTTTCATCATGTGAAGCTAAAGTTATGGCTACTACAGCATTCGTTTGCCAAGCATTATGGTTAAAGGGTTTGATAAGTGAGTTAATGGTAGAGAGCTGAAACAATTTAAGCTGCTATCTGGTAATAAATCAACAATCAAACTTGTGACAATCTGTTTGCTTCCATATGGTAATTTAAATTATATTACAAGTCAATCCGTATCAATTGAATTCCATTTCAGTGACTATGATAGTGAATTCAAATCCTATGATGTGTAGGAGCAAGGGCGCAATCATATTATATTGAAGAAGTGGTGGGTTAGTGGCTGGGATTTTCCCTATGTACACCATTTATACAAAGTGTCACACCCCAAGGTTTCGACCACCGAGGGCGCGGCGAAGATTTGTGGAGGATCACAGTCTCCGGTCACACTTGCGAGACCTACGTATGTTTATGTACGTACATCCAATAACTTGGATAAAAATAGTTAAGTAAAATCAGAGTTGCGGAAGCTAAGTAAAAAAGTTTTCAATCATTACAAAAACATAAGTGCGGAAGCGATTTAAGTTGTTATGTCATTACAAACTAAAACATAACATGTAGAGTGTTTTCAACTATCCAAGACACACTATAGATGCATGCGACTCCTTCCTAGCTAACTACTCCTAAGTGCGTGCCTTAGTTACCTGAGAAAACATGCGAGCAACGTCAACACAATGGTTGTTGAGAGCATATGTTTTATAGTTACAGTAAACAGTAATATTTGCAATAAATATTGCAGAACTACATATCGTTACAATGCAATATCAATTGATAGCTAGTCAATATAGATTATACATATGTGGGTTCGTAACCAAAGCTGACTTCATGCCTTCTGCCATGTCCATCACAAGACAATGACAAAGTGTTTGGTCAATTTTGCATCTGTTCCGACCTCCAGTCGGGTTGGCCTCCCAGGTGCAACGGATGGGGCTTGTCAAACCCAAATAGTACTATCCAGAATTACCACGATGTGTCACACCCTTGTCGTTGCGGAAGCGTGCGGTGTAAATTTCACGATTTCACAGTCATTGTTATAACAAAAGACACATATGTTTATCTATTAAACAACCAGGTTACAACTATATTTGTTACAAACTGTCTCAACAGCTAAAACAGAGTTTCATATATCTAGTAAGCTACGCATCATACAACTAAGTCTAATTCTCGTAGACTCTACTATATGGTTTCAAAAGTTGAGCTCCCACCTCCACCCACTGTATCATTATTCATCTGAGAAAAACATGGTTTTAAACAATCAACATATTGTTGGTGAGTTCACAAGTTTTAATATAAAAAAATGTATGTTTCCAATGTATCTAATCAAATCAAGTACTTTCATAAAGAGATTCAAAAATATTCATGTCCCAATTGGGTGTAAAACATCCGTTTCCAGTGCAACGTTGTTTCCATCAACAATGTCGTGTTGTTCTAACCAACCATGTTATTGTTTTCCAACCAACAACACTCGAGTGTTTCAATCAACAAAGTCCGTTATAACTCCTGGGCTCTTGTAACCGAACTGAAGAGTTCAATTGCCCCTTCCCAATGTCTTTGTCACGAGACATTGTATAGGTATTGCCTTATTGAGCGCCCACTCGACCTCCGGTAGTGGTTTTAGAAATGAACCACGGGTGTGGATTGTCAATCACAAATAGATCTATTCCCAATAATCACGTTCCCCCACGATTAACGGTTATAGAGTAAGGGACTTAGCGACAATGTGTAACCCATGAAATAACGACAAGTTGCATTCATAGGTTTCAACCAACTGTTTTACAAAAACTGAGTTTACATGTTTCACAAAATGTATCAAAAGCATTAAGAGTTTCACCTGATTCCAAATCAGGTTTCATGTTTAACAAGTTTCATAATCCAATATTGAATCAAAACATTATGTTTCACAATAATCATAGTGTTTCAAATGTCATTTTATGTTTTCCCCATCCCTCGGGTTTTGAAAACCAAAATACTTGTAAAAGGGGGTCATGAACTCACCTTAGCTTAGTAATGTACAATCAGCTAGCTTTCCCTGTTATCCTTACTTTCTCACGTTCACAATGATATCCTATTAATATGGATATCTTACGATGATTATAAACTTATCATATAATATAAACCCTCTTTTCAGGGTTTCTAAACCTGCAGCACAACGTCTATGTTTTAGTTATCTCTAATACGAGTGTTTAGCTTGTTATAACAACCTGTGGAGTTTCATCAACTTAATCTTAGTTATCTCAAGTAATAATAATTTGAAAATAACCCTATATAAGTTTCTAATACTTACAGAGATAATTATAACCATAATCCACAAACCTTACCCGGACAATGCTTTGTTTATGCAATCTGATGGTCCCAAATGTTTGTTCCGATCTTCGTTAGACGTTTATGGCTTCAAAGGGGGCTTAGAAAAGTGTTTACGTTTAGAGAAAAATATGATATTTGATTGGAATACGTAGAAAATGAAATTTTGAAGTCTATTTATAGGAATAGACACGCAAATCGAGGCAACGAGGTTTCGACACTTCATGGGACACTTGGCAAGACCCCAGACACGGTGTCGCGCAGTATAACCCTGAAGTTGTTTTCATGATTCCCGCTTCAAACGGACTCCGTTTTGCGTTCCGTTTTCGCCCACGTTCACGATTTTCCAAACTCTTTCTAACCATATTAAGTATTCCTCCTATGGGTGTATTGATTATGTGGGCCATTTTATAATTACGGTAAATTTTCGGCTTACCGTAACTTTTACTGAGAGCATTATTTGTCAATTCTGCTTTCAACCATTTTTATTGTTTTTTTGTAAATGATATATAATTTATTATAACTTAAATTATTTACTTAAGTTACATTACTCTTAGATCCTGTTTTTAATTTACTCACGTAGGTTGCTGTCGCGTAACTTACGTTTGGCAAATCATGGCATTCCTAATCCACACACACACACACACACAACAACAACAAGCGTACCCAGTAAAAATCTCACTTAGAGTGGGGTCTGGGGAGGGAAGGATAAAGACACACCTTACCTCTATCTACAGGTAGAATAGAGAGGCTGCTTCGGAAGAGTCCCCCGGCTCAAAAAAAAATTTATTATTTTTTTTATTTTATTATTATTATTTTTTATTTATTTATTATTATTATTTATTTTTTTTACACACCATGCAACCACAACCAGAAGCACGAAGTACAAAGAATAAAGTACCACCATGAAAACACCAACGATTTAAACGGACAAGTAAACATTAGAACGTGTAAGTCATCTAAGAAAAAGCGAACACCCAACCCGCCCACCCGCAAATAAACAAATAACACATGTAAACACATATCAATAAATCCCAAATCAGCAAACAGATACGTATAAACACATAACATAAATTCCAGACATTCATATAACACGCATAGACACATTTACAGATAACACAAACCATCCCACTAACCCGCATATAAACACATGCCATCTCCCCACCCCGCAAATATAAACACATACCAACCCACCCCCCCCCCCCCCCCCCATGAACATTCAATTAACACAAAAAACACATATCATAGAACCCAACCCATCAAACCGACGCGACAATAGCCAAAGATCCCTATGTCAAGAAACGTATGAAAGGACCTATGTGTCTTGCACCTTTATTCTACATCTCCACTGACTCCTATCATAGATCATGTCCTCCGAGAGGTGTAGCGCTGCCAAATCCTGTCTTATCTGCTCCTCCCATGTCAACCTCGGCCGCCCCCGTCCTCTTTTCCCCTCCACCGTAAGCAACTATATTCTTCTCACAGGCGCCGACTTGCTTCTTCTCCTGACATGTCCAAACCATCTCAATCTTCCTTCCCTAACTTTTTCCGAGATGTTTGCCACCTGTAATCGTTCCCGAAAGACCTCGTTTCTTATCCGATCAAACCTTGTGTGCCCGCACATCCATCTCAGCATCCTCATCTCCGTCGTCTCCAGCTTTCTAGCTTGGATCTTCTTAATCGGCCAGCAATATGTGCCGTACATCATGGCTGGTCTAATTGTCACTCTATAGAATTTACCTTTGAGTTTTTTCGGGACCTTCTTGTCGCATATGATGGCCGTTGCTGCTCTCCACTTTTTCCAACCTGCCTGAACCCGATGAGCTACGTCGCTGTCAATGTCGCCATCGCTTTGTATAAACGATCTTAAGTATTTGAACCTTGTCGTCCCTAGCACCTCCTGGCCTCCAATCGTCAACTGATCGTCTTCGTCTTCCTCGTTTGCCTCTGTAAATTGGCAATGTAGGTACTCAGTTTTTGTTCTACTTATGCGTAAGACTCTCTGTTCTAGAGCTGTTCGCCACTCTTCTAAACGACCATTTAGCTCCTCTTTTGTTTCTGCCACTAAGACAATATCATCCGCGAAAAGCATACACCATGGGATATGATCCTGGATAGACCTCAATAACTCATCCAGAATAACCGCAAAAAGGAAGGGGCTTAATGTTGATCCTTGGTGTAGTCCCACCTCCACTAGGAAGAAGTCTGTATCTCACACCGGTGCTCTCACACTGGTTTTAGCATTCTCGTAGGTATCTTTGATTGCCACTATATACCTCTGGGGAATACCTCTACTCTCCAAGGCTTCCCAAATCACCTGACGTGGTACACTGTCGTACGCCTTCTCAAGATCGATGAAAACCATATGCAAGTCCTTCCTCTTCTCTCTGTATTTCTCAATTAATCTCCGCAGAATGTGTATTGCCTCGGTTGTCGATCTTCCTGGCATAAATCCAAACTGATTTACCGTTATATATATATTAAAAGGTTGATTTATTGTTTTGATTATTTTAATCTTTATAACATTTAATTAAGACAAATGTACGAAATTCTAACCTGGAATTGCGAAATGTCACACGTTGTGCGCCCAGTGCTATTAATGGTCCGATGTGTGTTTAGAAGGACTTCGATGTGATGTGTGCCACACACACACACACACATATATATATATATATAAGTGATAATAGCATTTAAATATGTATCCAAAAAGTGTTTGTTGTATCAAAATGTTTATATGCATGTTTTCTCCACCATGGGTCGAAAATAATGAAAAGGGGCCCTGAACCCACCTACTGACAGGCAAGGGTACCTATCGGAGATAGTATAGCCTAAGCAAGTCTGGATATCGAACCCATAGACTTCTACAGAATGTACTAACTAGACTCTATGACTTATCTATACAAAATTTGTACTTAAATAAAATAATATTAAGGAAGGGGGTTTTCTAACACAACTAAGAATAACTTAAATAAAGACTAAGGAGAAGAGACTAAACTGAAACGAAGATCAGACGAAGAAAGAACACTACCTAGGCATAAATCATACACACGGTTAACAAAAGATCTATCGGTAATGGAAATGATGTGATACCGGGATCTTAAAATACTAAACTCAAAGGAAACCTAGAGCACCCTCGACCCTTCTCAAGGATTGTCAACTAAGAGTCCTAAAAGCCGTTAAACCACCGGTTAAATGGATTTCCCTCACAGGTCATCCAATTATACTCAAAATGTATCTGCTAGACAATCTACCTCAAAGCGTGAAAGTCTCAGACACCTAAGTGAAAGGGATAACTCGGATTTTCCTATTGGATTCGGTAAACACGGATGTAAAACGAACTAGAAATATCTTCTCACAAAGCCTCTAAACTAGCAATTCCAACGCCCTAGACAAACCGACAATCTCTCACCTCATGGCTATCAGGATTGGTTGCACATCTAATACATCTATATCAAGATAATAACTCCTATGGTAAACTCGTACGCAGTAAACCACCCAATAATCAAAAACACACAGTAATTGATCTAGCATGCACCTATTATATGAAAGACATTCACCAAGGCACACAAGGAGTAAATCATCAATCCATAAACAATTATAGATATACATAAAACATCCAATAATCCAAACCAAGTTTGTTACATCATGAGTTCATCACATAAACATAATCCAAAACCGATAGAAACGAATGTCAAACATGTGCAATCATCAAAACCTAGGTAGTTCTACAAGTTTAGCCAAGAAACATCATATGAAAACAACCCATAATCTGTTTAAAGTGAAGGAGAAACATGAAAATCAAAGAGAAACAAAGAAACCAAGTAAACCGAATGATGAACACCCGATATTGTTGATCCTAGGCCTTGATTCTTCGATCTTATGCTTTCCCAACCTTTGATTCACCTTAGAATAGCCTTACTTCGTCCTCCTAGTCGCCTCCAGCCGTCCAAAAACGTATATCTTCTTAGGTTTTTTGACCTTTTGGCTTAAAACTGAATTTTTGCGATTTTAAGTCTGTCGCGTAGCGCGACAGATACCTCCAAATCTGTCGCGTAGCTCGAGGGGTTTAAGTGAGGGCATTTTGGTCTTTCCCACCTCTAGCGTAGCGCGACAGGGTTTTCTAGGGTTGTCGCGTAGCGCGACGGGTTTTAGATTTCAGTTTTCTTCTTTTCTTGTTTCCGGGTCCGTCCTTACCCAACCGTGAGCTCGTTTCTTTGTACTTTAGCACCAAATATACGTGTTTATTACCTGCAAGCATCAAATTACAGAAATGTGAAGCACCAGCTTAAATCGACTCTAAAAATGAATAAAACTGTACTGAAACTTAACAAAAACAAATGGAAAAATAGATGTGTTTTACAACACATCACATCCCCACACTTATCTCTTTTTCGTCCCTGAAAAAGGCTTATGCAAAAATCTGGGATCATAACTAGGTAAAATGGTTTCCACACAATTAAACTCATTAATTCAAAATTAAATGCTTTGGAAAAGATTGCAAGTATTGTTATCCTATTAAACCCATACTGATTATTCAAGTCCCTTAATCATGGTTTTATTATGTTCATGTTTCACATTTCATCTCATTAGACCCACACTTAGGAAATTTAAAACCAAATCAATCCTGGATTCTAGTTTTCAAGTCATCCTCACATATAAACAACCCAGGAATTTTTCAAATCAGATTTTTATAAATGAAACAGATGGAAGCGTGAGCATTTTTCTTTTATTTTTCAATCCATTGAATTTAACTTAGTGGTGTTTCAACAAGGCTGCAACCCGGCGTGTGACACATAAGTTTTTAATCCAACTTCTTTTCTTTTATTTTTCTTTTTACTAAGCTTGTTTGGTGAAATGGAGGCGCCATAAGACTCGAATTTATTCTCATAAAAAAGTACTTATGTGCCAAAAAAAAATCAGATTTTCAAAACTCTAATCTATTATTATGCAAAGATTTCTTTCTGACTAGAAAACAGTTTCATCAATTCCAAAACCCCCAAGATGTTTCCCATGAAAGTCATGCATTTAAGTAAAATTATACCAATCCTATGGGACACACACAACCAGTTGAGCCTACCTACACATCCCATAACCAAAGCATAAAACCCAAACCAACAAGTTAACCATGAATGAAACCACAAAACCCAACTTTCCTATCATTCCCCATCATGCTTTTGCAACCAACTTAAACAGAAACAAGAAAGATCTAAGCTAAAAAAAATAAAAATAAAAATAAATTTAAAAATTTTGACTCAAAAAAATTCAAAAACTAACTACTAAAACAAAACTAAACTAAGTTTCCCATCCCCACACTTAAACTGTACATTGTCCCCAATGTAGAGAAAAAGAAAACCCAAAAGAAAAACTAAAAACTAAAAACTAAAAACTAAAAATGACTTAACTGGTTGAAGAGAAGACTGTCGAGTGCCAATCTTTCCACGTAGCTCCACAATCTACAAATTTGCTTCGCAGGCTACAAACATACACATAAGATCTACAAAAAGACAAAGATCAAACAAGCATCAACCCATCCAAAACATGATAAAAATTATATCCATGATTAAGTCCAACCACAAACCAAACCGGTTACCTAAAACCAACAAATCAAAGTTTACAAAGTGCAAATTGTCTAATCAACATAACCATGAATGAATAAACCACAAGAACCACAAGCCTCCCCTCATTTACTCTTCATATTCACCACGGTGTATGAGAATGGAAGGGCAATGAAGTAGAAAAGAAGAAATGGGGCTAAAAATCTGATCTCTAAGGCTTGAAAAGCTTTTAACTAATCTGGGAGGGCGTCGCGTACCGCGACAACATGTGAAGCAGCCCTCGCGATATGTGAGGGAATGTTGACTCGCGACGTTGACCATGTCCTCGCGTAGCGCGACACATTGCCATGTGGGTGTCGCGTGACGCGACGATGCTCTTTTTCCAGAGAGTTTCCAGATTTCCATGCCTTAGCCAAATTTTCAACCCCAAAACTCACTAAACCATCCACAAATGTTCTAAAGCAAGAAATACATACCTGGTGGCTCCAATTCATCATTATGGCATCAAATTGATTAAAAACCTGCAAAACAAATTAAAACACACAAAACGAAAACGAAAAACGAAAACGAAAAACGAAAAACAATCACGAAAAATGCAAAACACCAACGACACTAGACATTACTAATTCACATACTCTACACTTGGGAGTTTAACCCAAGAGCTCACTCAAAATCAACTCAAATGGGAGGATCTAAAGAGATCTCCTCCCATACAATCACCTCATGATCACTATCACCAACCTCCCATGATCCTTCTCCTATAACCTCATTCATACCTACATCATCACTAACCAAAATCACACCATCCACTTGATGGACTAACTCACCTCCGGCGCTCACAGAATTCGCTATCTTCAGACAAACACTCTCATCACCCACTCTAAAAGTGAGTTTACTCTCATACACATCTATGATAGCCTTGGCAGTGCACAAGAGTGGGCGCCCAAGAATGATGGGAACCGCCGTGTCCGCCTCCATATCCATTACCACAAAATCCACGGGAAACACAAACCTATCCACTTTGACTAACACATTCTTCAAAATTCCCCATGGACATTTAACCGACCGGTCCGCCAATGACAAGGTCATGCGTGTTGGGGACAAGTCACCAAGATTTAGCTTCTCATAAAGAGAGTATGGCATCAAATTGATGCTAGCCCCTGAATCCACCAAGGCATGCCTCTTAACATCATCCCCAAATAAACACGGGATTGTAAACATTCCCGGATCTGCAAGCTTCTTAGGCAGCTTGTTTAAAATCACCGCAGAACACCCCGCACTCGCAGGGGTGTTGGCAACCTCTCCCAACCGATCCTTACTCTTCAGGAACTCTTTGAGATACTTGACATATTTTGGTATATGCTGAAGAGCTTCAATAAACGGGAGATTGATCTTGAGCTGTTTAAACGTGTCAAGATAGTGCCCGTATTCCTTAGTGTGTTTTTGATTAGTTAAACGCGCAGCGTAAGGAACATGGGAAAGATCAATCCCCGAGGTGGGTTTAAACATGACCGGCTTACCAACTGCCGGCTTCTCAACGGGAGACTCACTTTTAGGTGCGGTACTTGCTGGGACTAGCCTCGGGGGCACCCTCCTAGGAGTCTCCATCTCAATTTCCTCATTCGCCGGTTCCTCCTCATCTAAATCAACCGGTGGAACCAATCTCTCACTCTCCTCAACTTCCACCAACACTGGTGGTATGAACACTTCTCCTCCACCTCTTCCAGAACGAGTAGTGACCGCCTTAACGTGGGCGTTTGGGTTGGTTTGGGGCTGACCCGGGAACTGGCCTTGGGGTCGTTCATCCAACCGTTTGGCTATGTCGCCAACCGTTCGCTGTAAATCCAAGAACGCAGATTGCTGGTTCTTGAGGAGAACATCATGCTCATGTAGGATCTTCTGTGTAGTGGCATCTTTTGCCACTAACTGAGTCAATAACTCCTCTATCCTACCCATACTACTACCACCACCAGAAGTGCTACCAGAACCACTACCACTAGGAGCTTGACTACCATTATGCCCCTGGTTCTGAGGATATCCAGAATGAAAACCAGGGGGTTACCTGAAGATCTAAAAGGTTGGGGATTATGAGAATTTCCCCATCCGGGGTTGTACGAGTGCCCAAACCTACCCTGTCCTCCTACATAATTAGCCTGCTCCTGGCTCATCAAACACTCAGAAGTGGCATGACCACCCCTGCAAATCTCACACCTGTCTACTCTCATCTTCAGATCCCTAACATCCCTAGCTAGAGATTCAAGAGCAGCAACAACACTAGTGTTCGTGTTCACATGATGAACACCCCTCATTGACGAGGAAGAACTAGTAATAGGAGTTGAATTCCTATTGGACGATCGCTGCTCGTACTCGGCCTGAGCAAAACTCTCAAATAAATCATTACATTCAGCCACATCCCTCTTACCCATGAGGTGGCCTCCTGCAGAAGTGTCAAATCAGGCACGAGTCTCATATGTGAGCCCATTGTAGAATTTCTCTACAAGGGCCCATTCAGACAAACCATGTTGGGAGCATCGACTGAGCAGGTTTTGACACCTTTCCCAGGCAAGGTATTTGGGCTCATCAGGGGCCATTCGGAACGAATGGATCTCATCTCTCAGGCGAGCGGCCTTAGCAGGTGGGAAGTACTTTTTAAGAAAAGCATCCCGAAGGCTAGCCCAAGTGGTAAAAGTGCCTGGCGGATGAGAGTCAAGCCAAGTAGCTGCTCTTCCCGCAAGTGAGAAAGGAAAAAGCTGTAGAAAAATTGCATCATTAGTGTCACCTTGAAGATTGAAGGTACCACAGATGCGAGTGAGCCTAGCAAGGTGTGCGGGAGCATCTTCATCATCACGACCATTAAACTGAGAATTGTTAATGGCTGTCATGATGTAAGAAGGAATCTGCCACGAATTTTCATTCGTTATGTTTGGCACAGTAATGGGATTGTTAAGTCCCGTGAAACCTGCAGTGGCCTGCTGGTGAACCGTGCGACGCTCAGCCATAGGTGGAACGAAATGAAAACGTGGACTAGAATGGGTGGAAGAACTAGAAGAAGAAGATGGTGTGTGATGAGAAAAATCAGCAGAAATGGGAGTAGAGGCACTTACCTCGCTCGTAGAGCCTTCAGAAAAGTCCCGCGAATCGCTTCTTGATGGCAATGAAAGCTCAGGTGGCGGTCCGTGTGAACGTAGGTGTGGCATACACTACCAAACCTGCAAATAAACAAAAATCTATCAAAAAGAAATAAAACAAAATAAAATAAAATTGAAAAGCAAAATAAACACAAATATGCACAAATAAGAACAAGAACTAATAAGCACAATCGACTAAGAAGTCCCCGGCAACGGCGCCAAAAACTTGATGTCGACGGGCTTAGCTATCAAATTAACTAAAAACCGACTCTAAAATAGACACAAAGTAATACTCTAGACTCTCTAAAATAAACTACTGACAGGCAAGTGTACCTATCGGAGATAGTATAGCCTAAGCAAGTCCGGATATCGAACCCATAGACTTCTACAGAATGTACTAACTAGACTCTATGATTTATCTATACAAAATTTGTACTTAAATAAAATAATATTAAGGAAGGGGGGTTTTCTAACACAACTAAGAATAACTTAAATAAAGACTAAGGAGAAGAGACTAAACTGAAACGAAGAAAGAACACTACCTAGGCATAAATCATACACACGGTTAACAAAAGATCTATCGGTAATGGAAATGATGTGATACCGGGATCTTAAAATACTAAACTCAAAGGAAACCTAGAGCACCCTCGACCCTTCTCAAGGTTGTCAACTAAGAGTCCTAAAAGCCGTTAAACCACCGGTTAAATGGATTTCCCTCACAGGTCATCCAATTATACTCAAAATGTATCTGCTAGACAATCTACCTCAAAGCGTGAAAGTCTCAGACACCTAAGTGAAAGGGATAACTCGGATTTTCCTATTGGATTCGGTAAACACGGATGTAAAACGAACTAGAAATATCTTCCCACAAAGCCTCTAAACTAGCAATTCCAACACCCTAGACAAACCGACAATCTCTCACCTCACGGCTATCAGGATTGGTTGCACATCTAATACATCTATATCAAGATAATAACTCCTATGGTAAACTCGTACGCAGTAAACCACCCAATAATCAAAAACACACAGTAATTGATCTAGCATGCACCTATTATATGAAAGATTTAAATAATTATCATGATGAGTGAAAAAGTTTAGTATCTTAAAGAAGATTACAACTCAGCGCGACGACCTTTAAAATTTTTAAATTCATCGATTATGGATTCCGAGTCGAAGTTTTCGGCAATTTCCTTCTCTATATAAATCACCAAGCTATTCGCAAGATAATCGTCTGACATCTTATTGTGAAGGCGATTCTTGAATATTTTCATTGCTGAAAACCCTCTCTCTGTTGTTGTAGTTGAAACCGAAAGTGTCAGAATTAGCCGAATCACTCTATCAACCAAATAGTACGTTTCACGTTTCTTAGTATCCACAAGACTTTTGCATAGATCAGAAATTGTTGATGCACCACTTAAGTTGGTATTCTTTGACTTCTCAATATATAAAATTTCCAACTGATATCGTAACTGAATCTTCTCTTGATCGCTAAAATCTTGAGGATAATACTTTTCAACAAGAAGAAAAATCTCATCATCATTAATCTCTTTTGAAGTTAAACTTGAACTAAGAGATAACAACTCGATCGTTTTCTCGTTAAATCTACTATTCAACTCATGTAGTTGTTTGTCTAATGTGGCATTAAACGGTAATAATGTCCAAATGTAACATGAAGATCTTTTTTCCGAGGTCAATACCGAGTTGAAGTATATGGAGCTTCCATATTTGGCAAATCTATTTGAAGTTTATTACAAAAAAAAGTTACCTTTGCAAAAAAAGAATCCCATCCATTTTTTCTAAAAGTGTTCAGATTATCCTTTGTTGATGAAACTAACTCCATGGCATTAAGAATATCATGGAATTTCTTTTGTAGTGCTTTAGAAAGATCATCGGCTTTTCCTATTAATTCCTTCATCAAGTGAAGAATAAACACAAACTCGAATGATTGCAAGTAACCGTAAGCTGTATCAGCATCTCCACGTTGTGAATGAGTTGTATGAGATAAGTCTTCAATAATTCCCTAGAGAACAACTCGAGTAACATCAAACATTTCAATCAAACTACAAGCGGACTTAAAATGGGAACCCCAACGTGTATCACCAGGTCTACTTAATGTCCTAACTTGATTAAGTCCCGATTCCGATCCAATTTCACCCAAATCTAACAACTTTTGAATCTCATCTGCCTTTGCATTTTGTAACTCATCATGACGTTTACTAGAAGCACAAACAACATTAATAGTAAAAACCAACTTTGAAAAGAATTTGTGAACTGGAATAATTTCAGTTGAAGCTGAAACCAAGGCAAGTTGTAACCTGTGAGCAAAGCAGTGAACATAATATGCACAAGGACAATAATCACGAACAAGTGCTTGCAATCCGTTCCATTTTCCTCTCATGTTACTAGCACCATCATAGCCTTGATCACAAATTTTTTGAACATCAAACTTAATCGTAAACGGTTCTTTAATATTAGTTCTTGACTTTGTTTTTCAAATACATTTCCAATGTGTGTTGCTTGGTTTAGCAAATTTTCACTACAAGTCACAGCATTTCTGTGTTGAGAAGAATCAATATGGTTCAAGAATGCACGATTTTTCCCATCATTAACTTTTTTCCAATTGTTAAAACCTTTAACAGTAAATGCATCATATCCACTGCGCACATTTGGTTTATCATTGAACAAATAGCAAAGAAAACAATATGAAGCATTTGTTGTTGGTGAATACTCTAACCAACTAGGAAACATCTTGAACCAAGTATTTATGAATCTACGTTGCTTTTGATCTTTAGGATACTCTTTAAGATAGATTTGGTATGGTCCTAAATTCAAATAAGCCTGTCTTACTTGTTCCCTTAAATTAACCGGACGATCAAACATTTGCATTCGTTTAGCCGTATCTCTTTCTAAATTGTTAGCAACCACTTCATTACCATTTGAAATACCATGGTTAAGATTCACTTCATTAACCGGATGATCCGGCTCACTAGTGAACATCTTTGACGTTTTTGTTTCTCTTGACGTGCCTTATCACTCTCTTCATCAACTTGTTTTTTAAAAAATGATTCAATAGTTTTCCCTTTCCCCATGATATACTAAGAATCCGACACTAAATTTATACCAATAATTCTGTAAAAAAATTGAACAAAAATCAAAACCCTAAAATCTAAATGTTTACATTCACTAACAAAGTAACAATAAACAACAATTAAACTACTCAAAATCTTAATCAAAGCATGTAACAACAAGTAGGAAGAGGTGAGAGGCCGAATTTATTACCTGATTCATGCAAGAAGGAACAAGCTAAGCTGCTAAAGCAGGGCCGCAGGGGCTCGGCGGTGCTGCCGGTGGCCCGTGGCTGGACGGCTGGGTCTGGACGAGTGGGAAGGTCGAGCGACGTAGCAACAAGAAGCAAGGTCGGGATTTTTTTTTCTTCTTTTCCTGTCCGACTACAATTGTCAATTGGTGAATTGGGTTTAAATAATTAAAGTGAGAAATGGGTTAGGCTGGAATTCACAGTTGGGCTTAATTCTTAAATGTGTGTATACTATACATAAGTTAAATCAAAAAATAAATTAAGTTATTAGTTATTAGTTATTAGTTAATTAATTAATTTGATTTTATATGTTTAATTGTTTATAAATTATTTAAAAAAAATTTAATAATTTTTTAGGGGGGGGCGAACATTGGGTATATATTTTTTTCAGGGGGGCAAAATAATTTATTTTTAAAAATTTTACACCACGAATCAGAAAATGTACACTACCAAGCGAAAAAACAGGGGGGCGGTCGTCCCCCCCCCCCAGTCCCATGTAACATGTGCCCCAAACGTATATACATGTTCTTTTGTTCTCATAATTGTTTTGTTAGTTCACCAACATTTGTGTAACAAGACTCGTGTGTGATTTGTAATTTCTCGAGTTACCGATTCATGGTTGTTTGTGCTCGAATTTGTGAAACGTTTGCACACTTGATTAATCATAATCAATGTGTAATGTTCAATTCGATAATTCCCCGAACTATCGTTTTGCAATTGCGTTTGTGTTCGACATATTTGATTATCACAATCAATGTGTAATGTACGATTCGATAATTCCCCGAACTATTGTTTCACAGTTTTTTTTGTTTGACTCACTTAATTAATCCTAATTAAATGAAATGAAATGAATGTGAATGTGAATAAGTAATTGTAAGTGTTGCAATTTACCTGAAATTTTCGGGTTTCACACAAAGTCACTTTGTTCGTAATAGCTTTGGCCTAGTCGATCTCAGCAACGGTCATGGACTACCTAGTATCTTTATAAAAAATGAAATTATGTCAAAAGAAAGTATGAAAATAACATAGGAAAAAAAAACCATTTTAAAGTCCAAATTAAGGTTTTAATAAAAAATCAACAAGATGCAAAGTTTAAACAAGTATGTTATGCACCTAAACAAAATAGATGAATGTGAACCCATCAACTACGATGCTGCTGTCAAAGATTTTGAATGTAGTAACGAATTAAAATAATGTCATTTGAGAAGTAATTCATACCAATGATGTCTTGTCCTAGTGGCAAGATAGAAGTATGGAAGAAGTGATATGAGACATAAGTCTTGGGTTCGATCCTTGATCCCACCCGATTGTACCGGCCTTTCACCGTCGTGCCTTTGGACGGGTGCTTAGGTCGGGTTTTCCCTTAGATTTGGTGGCCATCTCAGGCATCCTTTAGCCATTGGGGGACGCGTACGAAGTACCCGACAGTTGATTAGTTGGTCATTAAAAAAAGAAGTAATTCATGAATGTCAACATAGTCATAAATGTTTTACTCAAAGCCAAAAAACCAAATATGAGAGACTTGTTTTCACTAACCGTGCAAAAGTTCATTAGAATTCAAGATTTATAGCATGATATCATGAATATGAGAAGCAAATAAATGCCAAAATGATTTTTAATGAACATCTTAATGAAGATGTATATAAAGTTCAACTAGAAGGCTTTATAGAACCCAATGTATAGGGTTGTTAAAAAAATAAAAAATCATTTAAAATCAAGAAATGAACCATATCTATGACCCAAAAAGTTATTCGATTATCGGTTAAACACTTTTTTTGAAATCACTTTATTTGGTTAAACCAAAAAATGAATTTAAATACAAATTTATTATTTTATTAATAATATATAAGAATTCTAAACACATTAAACCTAAAACACTAAAATTACACACATAATTCAGTTTATTCGGTTTTAACTAGTTTATATGATTTTTAATCAGTTTATTCACTTGAATTCGTTTTTCTAACCAAAACCGAATCAAATTGAATTCGGTTCCGTTATGAAATTTCTAAATTAAGTTTGGTTTGGTTTGGTTTTCAATTACACATAAAATTTTTTAAAACCAATTATGTAAAACAAAGTGATAAACACCCATACCAAATTATGTAAGCTTAACAAATTTATTTATAAATTAAAGAAAACATAAAAACCTAAAATCTTTGCTTTAATAAGAACATCAATAAATTTTGTCCAAAGACTAATGATCAATCACATCCTTAGACTACCCGTAATGTTAATGGGAACCCTTATCACATGCATCCAATTTGCCATGCAATCTCAGTTTTTTAGTTATCCTTACCACATGCATCATAATAACACGTTTTACCTTTAACTCATCATTTCCACATATTGCATATACATTCTCTCTTCCACATTATAATTTATAGGGAAAGATCAAATAGGAAAAGTTAGAACTAATAGCAATTTGACATGTGATATGAAAATTTAGGTATAACCTCCTATTTTTTGGTACTAGATTTTTAATTTTTTTTGTACCAGATTCTTTTTTATTTTTTTGTACTGGATTTTTGTGTTGTATTTTTTGTTTTTTATAGTACATTTTTATTTCATTGTACTGGATTTTTATTTTTTAGTACTGTACTTTTAGTTTTTTGTACTGGTTTTTATTTTTTTGTACTGGATTTTCTTTATACTAGATTTTGTTTTTCTTTTGACTGGATTCTTGTGTGTTTTTGTACTGTGTTTTTGTTGTTATACTACGTTTTTCTTTTTTTGCACTGGATTTTTATTTTTTTGTACTATATTTTTTTAGCACTGGATTTTGTTTTTTTGTACTGGATTTTTGATTTTTTGTATTTGTAACATGCTACATGTCAAATTTCTATTAGTTCATACTCTTTTTAGGCAAAAATCTCTTCTTATTGGGTCCAACCTCTATAAGTGCAATCTTACAAGAATTCCAATGGCACCTCACTAGACTATCCTCAATGCTAAAGACTACATTTATTACATGCATCCTAGTCATCACTGTCTATCAACTTCTTATCCATCATTCTCACATGCATTATCTCTCATATTTTTAACTCCAACACATTCTTCCCACATACATCCTTTCTCTTGCACATCACCATTTTATTTTATATTAAAAATATGTTAAAAAATGTCGTTACCTTTTAAAAAAATGATTTTAATTGAGGTGGGCCCCACATTCTGTTGCACTTAAATGCACTTGGGGACGTGCAGGAGGAGTTAGGTGTCTTCTTCTCCACTACATCTACCGGAAGTGTGGCAAGCCACATCGGACATGCGCCTTCACCAAATGTGCATCGGATGCCGTCTAAGACTACCCGCAATGCATAAGGCTACGCACATTGCGCCCTTAAAGGGGCTGCACGTGGGTAAGGTGGAGGCTGCAGGTGGGAGTGCGCGATGGGGGAGGAAGCATGTGAGACTGTATTTGTTGTTTAGCATGTAGCTACGTGCGTGGCATGTAGATTTTTTTTTCAAATCACATCATGAACATATAAATGATATAAAATAGGGTGCATGCGAGAAGGATGGGTTGAGGGTAAAATGTGTTTGTAGGAAAAATTGGTAAAAAACTGATGTGGCATGCTCATTAGGATGCATGTGGTAAATGCACCCTTCTAGCATTGCATATAGTCTAAGACTACTCGCAATGCTAAGACTGCATTTACTATATGTGTCCTAGTCATCACAGAGACATCAACATTTTATTCTTTTCAAATGCATTAGACTACCCGCAATGCTACATCAGCATTTACCACATGCAGTCCTAGTCATCACTGCCACATTAGCATTTTATTTTTCTTTTCCACATGCATTCTCTCTCCTCTTTTTAACTCCAACACATCCTTCCCACATGCATTCTCTTTCTTCCACATCACCATTTCATTTTCTATTTTTCTTTTAAACAAATGATTTTTTAATGTAAAAACATATTTAATAAATAAATATAAAATATAATTATATAATTAAAAAAAGAAAAAAAATTAAATAAAAATTAAAATGGCATTACATAAAAAGAAATTACATTTTCCTAAAAAATAAAATAAAAATACTTAAAATTAAACTACACCTAAAATTAAAAATAATAAAAAACCTTAAAGAAAATAAGACGACGAAAATTAAGTTTTCCTATAAAATCTACTCTTAGTTAGCTTGCCTAAGATTCCAAAGATGTTCCATAAGATCCTTGCGTAGTGCGATATGAGTATCTTTGCTTCGTAAGGATTTAAGCCTCTACAGATAGTTTGCAAATTCAGCCGGTGCACCTTCATTATAACTTGATGTTTAGGCTCGTGTTCTTCAGGGGACCAATTAGTTATTGCATTACCTTCATCTTCTACAATCATATTATGTAGAATGATACATGCATGCATTATATCACCCAACACTGGTATGCTGGTAGATCTTCCAAAGCCTCGTATCATTGCCCACCTTGCTTGAAGGACACCAAATGCTCGTTCAACATCCTTTCGACAAGACTCATGTCGTCGCTTATAGTATTGCATTTTAAGATTATTGTTTGGAGGATAAACAAAACTCTTTACCAGTGTTGACCATTCTGGGTAAATGCCATCTGCATGATAGTATCCCTGCGTGTACTCATGCCCGTTCACTGTAGAGTTACACTGTGGTGCATTCCCTTCCAAGATTTGCTTGAATACCGGTGATTGATTAAGAACATTGATATCATTGTTTAAACCTACCACTCCAAAGAATGCATGCCAAATCCAAAGGTCGTGTGATGCCACAGCCTCTAGCATGATGGTTGTATAACCATGATCACCTCGAGTATATTGCCCTTTCCAAGCCGTTGGGCAGTTTATCCAACCCCAATGCATACAATCTATGCTTCCAAGCATTCCAACAAACCCCTGTTTTTCAGAATGCAGCTGTAGCAACCGTTGAATGTCATCTTGGTTAGGCCTTCTAAGATACCGTGGTCCAAAAACCTCAACAATAGACCTACAGAACTTGTGTAGACATTCAATGGAAGTGCTTTCACCAATGCATATGTACTCATCACATTGATCAGCTGATGTACCATAAGCCAACTGACGAATGGCACTTGTACATTTTTGTCTTGGTGAAAGACCTTTTACACCAATAGCATCATATCTTTGTGTGAAATAATTAAAATGTTGACAACTTCCTAGTTTAGAGATTTCTTCAACAATGCGATTAAAAAGACGTAGGCTCATCCGGAACCTTCGTCTAAAGAAACTTTCATTGTACACTGGCTCTGGAGCAAAGTAATCGTTCCACAAACGGGTGGTGTCTCCATCCTTCCGACCTCTATTTATGTATTTTCGTTTGCCCTTCTGTCTAGAAGAACTTCCATCTTGTGAATCAACATCATCTTCAGCATCAAGTGCAAACAACTGCATCGTTATCTTTTCAACATCATCGGAAATGAGAGTTTGAAAGTGTTGAGACAAAATCATCGGGATGTTTTGTGAGACTTGTTCATCATCTAAACTCATTTTGAATTGTATAGATAAGTGTTTGAGGAAAATGAATTTGTGTGTGTTGAAAATGGTTGTTCTAGATAGGTATTTATAGTGGTGGGAAAAACTAGCCGTTAGAAAACTAGCCGTTGGGAAAACTAGCCGTTGTACTACATTTTCCTAAAAATTAATCTTCCATATCATAAAAAGAAATTACCTTAAAAATAAAAATACATAAATCATAAATAGACATAACAATAAATTAATCTAATCATTTTACTAAAATTAATCTAAACATGACGATTGGAGCCGTATTTCTCGCGGATTTCTCGCATATTGCCTCGTGTTCAGCTCGTTGAAATGGATTCAAGTTAGCGGTGTCAAAGAAGAGTATTTTTCGCTCTTGCATTAGTATTTGCCGCTCTTGTCGCACCCCGAGGAATCCCGTCCCTTCCGGGCGCGAGCGGCAACAGATTGTCAGGATCGCAGTCTCCGGTCACACAACATGCGAGACCTATATGTCTGGTTTCATACGTACATCCAATAACTAGGATAAAACAGTTTGTAAAATCAGAGTTGCGGAAGTAAGGTATATTTTAACAAAGCAGTTTAACATTCATCATTTGCGGAAGCGATAACTTAAAACAGTTTTCAAAATGAAATGTAACAATAGTTGCGGAAGCGACTAAAGATGTTTGACAATACATAAGTAACATGATCAAATGATAACAATGTTTAATAAACTAAGACACTTAAACAGATGCATGCGACACCAGCCTAGCATCCTATTCCTTGTGCGCGTGCCTTAGTTACCTGAGAAAACATGCGAGTAAAGAGTCAACACAAAGGTTGGTGAGAGCACAGGTTTGTAATCAGCAGTAAACATCAAAATGTTTAAAGTAAAAGTTGCAGGTCTACTTTTCAATACAATGCAATATCAATTGATAGCTAGTCAATATGTTTTATATCATATGCGGGTTCGCAACCGAAGCTAACATGCTGCCTCCCGCCATATCCACCCAAGATATGGCAAATGTTGTTTGGTCAATTATGCACTGTTCCGACCTCCAGTCGGGGTGGCCATACGGCTCGCAACAGTGGGGCTTGTCAGGCCCAAATAGTACAATTCAGAATTACCACGCTAAGCGCCACGCGCTACTAACGGTTCGAGGTGTGTTTAATGAGGACTTATCAGTTTGTGGATGAATGCCACACATATGCATATACGATATTAGCATGTACAAAAGAAACCAAAAATGTGTAAATTGTTCAAAAGTAGTTTGTATGCAATGTTTTCTCCCCCAAAGGTAGAAAATGTAAAAAGGGGCCGTGAACTCACCTGTTACAGCAGTCCCGGTGAATGTGTTCGCGTCTGCGAATGCTAGCAATCCTGCTAGTAGGCACCTATAACCATATAGGTGTGAGTATGAGTTTTGTGGTGTGTTGTAACCCATACAACTCCAAGTGTCGGTGTGCTCAACCGAGTGTGTGTTGACGTGTGTTGTCTCGACGAATCGTTGGTGACACGATTGTTGTGTTTATGCGCCTTGATGCACATAAGACACCAAAGTGCATCCTATGACTCTAATCACATAAGTTACCATTTTTAGAAAGTTTCCAATTTAGGAAAGGGTGGTTATGAAATCCCATTTCACAAATCAAATCACTCCAGTTTGTTTGTAAAACACGTTTATACACTTAAAACACAACGTTTGCGCATAAATCACCATTTATGCCGTTTTGCCCAAATAAAGTTTCCTTATTTGGAAAGTATCCGTTTAAAAGCTTGTTTTTACAAAACGAAGTTTCTAAATATGTTAAAAATCATTTCTAAACATGTTTTAACAATCAAAGTTCATCAAAACACTTTAAAACATCAAAAGCCCTCTTTTGATTTTTAGAAGTTTCCTTTTATAGTAAGTTTATACAAAACCATGTTTTTGACAAAATCAAATATCCCAATGTGTTTCTAAGCATTTCAATATGCATTTGACAACATCTAGACATGTCTAACATGTCTAGATCATCACAAATCCAAGACTTGCAACATAAAAGTTTCCTTTTATGGCAAGTGTACCAATACATCATCAAATCAACCAACAACTCAACCAAACTCAAATCCAACATTCTAATACTATCAAATCAGTAAATCTATGATATCTAAACAACAAATCACCAACGCATTCAAGCATAATAACTAAACGGAGTTGCATGTGGGTTTTTAGCCCTTGCATGTACGATCTAGCTATAGATAAACATGATAAACTACCTTAGAAGCTTAAATCCGTGGTAGAACAGGTTCTGATGATGACAAGCTACTGGATCGTGGTTGTTCCAAGTTCTTGATGGCTCCTATCAACTTCTTCGAGCTCCAATGGTCTCCAAATCACCAACAATGGCTTCTAATGGTGTTAGCAGGGGTTGGGGCTTGATTTCAGATGGATTTGGTCGCAAAAATGAGTGGAAGTTCGGAGAAATAAGTGAAGAACCGAATGAAAATGAATTGGGGCTTGTTTAAATAGAAATTTCGATCTGCATGGCCTTCGCGTACCGCGGAGGCCGATCAGAAATCATCATCGCGTACCGCGATAGGATTCGGGAGTTTCGATCCCGGTTTGCTTCGCGTATCGCGAAGATTTTCGCCGAAGGGGGTATCGCGTACCGCGACGGGTCCATATGCTTGTTTTTCGATTTCGTTGATACGATTTCGCTCGTACTTGATTCCTAACGTTTATCCTAAACACCTAATACGTGTTTAGCACATAATCATGTAATAACATATAAGTTTGATCACCAACGTTCGTGAGACTCGTGTGTGTTTCGATAATTCCTTGAATTATCTTTGATTGTTTGTGTTTGTGCTACGAATCGTTTGCATGCTTGATTAACCATAATCAACATGTATTTCCACAATCCCATTGTGTTTGTGTTTGCGTTTGCCACACTTGGTTTCCAAAACCAATGTGCAATGTACGATTCGATAGTTCCTCGAACTATCGTTTCGTAGTCGTTTGTGTTCACTCATCTAATTAAACATAATTAAATGAAATGCAACAAGTATGAATGTGAAATGTAAAGAAGGTAAGAGTTGCAATTTACCTGTAATTGCCGGGTGTCACATCATCCCCTTGTTGAAAGAAATTTCGTCCCGAATTTGGTTGTTGTTGGTAGTGTTTGAGTAGCAAAAGTGTTTGAGAAGTAAAAATTTTCTGGTTGTCACATCATCCCCTTGTTGAAAGAAATTTCGTCCCGAAATTTATTCGTTGTTGTCGACGTTCGACGTTGTCTACTTGAAGAGATGGGGATATGTGCGCATCATCTGATCTTCACGTTCCCACGTGAATTCAGGTCCGCGTTTCGAGTTCCATCGAACTTTAACATTAGGAATCTTACTCTGCTTGAGTTGTTTGACCTCACGGTCCATGATCTTTACCGGCTCTTCCACGAACCGTAGTTGTTCATACACCTGGATCTCATCCAGTGGAACTACAAGTGTTTCATCTGATAAACATTTCTTCAGATTCGAGACATGAAATACATTGTGAACTCCGTCGAGTTCAGCTGGTAAGTTGAGTTGGTATGCCACTGGACCAATCCTTTTCAGGATCTCAAAAGGCCCAATATACCGTGGGTTCAGTTTGCCTCGTTTACCAAAACGAATGATGCCTTTCCAGGGTGAAACTTTCAGAAGGACTTTATCTCCTACCTGAAATTCCAAAGGTTTCCGGCGTTTGTCGGCATAGCTCTTTTGACGATCTCGAGCTGCTGCCATGCGGTTTCTGATTTGCACGATTTTCTCGGTCGTTTCATGCACAAGTTCCGTGCCAGTGAGCTGACTGTCGCCCACTTCCGCCCAACAGATGGGTGATCGGCATTTCCTGCCATAGAGTGCCTCAAAAGGCGCTGCTTTGATGCTTGTGTGGTAACTGTTCTTGTAGGAAAACTCCACCAATGGCAGGTGAGTTTCCCAACTATTTCCAAAATCCACTACGCATGCTCGTAGCATATCTTCAAGGGTTTGTATCGTGCGTTCACTCTGGCCATCAGTTTGTGGGTGGTATGCTGTACTCATATCCAACCATGTGCCAAGTGACTTTTGCAATGACTTTCAGAAGTTAGAAGTGAATCTGGCGTCGCGATCTGAAATGATGGAGATCGGCACTCCATGTCGCGAGACTACTTCCTTGACATAGATTCTGGCTAGCTTTTCTATTTTGTCATTTTCTTTGATCGCAAGGAAATGTGCTGACTTAGTCAGTCGTTCCACAATTACCCAGATAGTGTCACATCCACTAGGAGTACGGGGTAATTTGGTAATGAAATCCATGGATATTTGTTCCCATTTCCACACGGGGATCTCTGGTTGTGTGAGTAATCCAGATGGTTTCTGGTACTCGATCTTGACTTTGGCACAAGTCAAGCATTTGCCCACATAGGTGGCTATGTCGGCTTTCATGTGCGGCCACTAGTAAAGTACCTTCAGATCGTGATACATTTTATCAGATCCAGGGTGAATGGAATACCGTGATTTGTGAGCCTCGTCCATCACAAGGTCTCGTAAGTTCCCGTAATGTGGAATCCAGACGCGTTCCATGAAATATTGTAGGCCATCGGCTTTTTCCTTAAGTTGTTGTTCCATTCCTCTCAGCGATTCAGCCGCTAGATTTTCTGCTTTAAGTGCCTCCACCTGGGCACTGCGTATCTGTTCAGGTAGATTGGGATGGATGGTGAGTTGTAGGGCTCGTACCCTCTTGGGTTTCGAAGTGTTCTTTCAGCTCAATGCATCGGCTACTACATTAGTTTTCCCCGGGTGATACTTGATAGCACACTCATAGTCGTTTAGGAGTTCGAGCCAGCGACGTTGTCACATGTTCAGTTCCTTTTGCTCGAATATGTGTTGGAGACTTTTGTGATCAGTGTATATCGTACACTTTGTACCATACAGGTAATGTCTCCAAATCTTGAGTGCGAATACCACGGCTCCAAGTTCTAAGTCGTGGGTGGTGTAGTTCTTCTCGTGGACTTTCAGTTGTCGGGAAGCATATGCGATTACCTTCTCCCGCTGCATCAGCACACAGCCGAGTCCCTGTATCGAGGCATCGCAATATACTACGAAGTCATCCGTTCCATCAGAAAGAGATAGGATAGGTGCACTACAGAGCTTCTGCTTGAGAAGTTGGAATGCAGTTTCTTGTTTTTCAGTCCAGAGATACTTCTTGTCCTTATGGGTTAAGGCTGTAAGGGGTTGTGCTATCTTTGAAAATCCTTCAATAAATCGTCGATAATAGCCTGCCAAGCCTAGGAATTGTCGCACCTCAGTTGGGGTCTTCGGTGCTTCCCAGTTCTTGGTTGCCTCTATCTTAGATTTATCAACATGAATCCCTTGTTCATTAACAACGTGTCCCAAAAATTGGACTTCTCGAATCCAGAAGTCGCATTTGGAGAGTTTAGCGTACAGCTTCTCTTTCCGTAGCAGTTCAAGAGCCAATTGAAGATGCTCTTTGTGTTCTTCCTGGGTTTTGGAGTAGATGAGAATATCATCTATGAAGACAATGATGAACTTGTCGAGGTATGGTTTGCACACTCTATTCATGAGATCCATGAATACTGCAGGTGCATTTGTCAACCCAAACGGCATCACCAAAAACTCGTAATGGCCATACCGAGTGCGAAAAGCAGTCTTGGGTATATCTTCCTCCTGAATTCTCAACTGATGGTACCCAGATCGCAGATCGATCTTAGAGCAGTAACTCGATCCTTGAAGTTGATCAAACAAATCGTCAATACGGGGTAAGGGGTAACGGTTTTTGATCGTCACTTTGTTCAATTCCCGATAGTCAATGCACATACGGAAAGTGCCATCCTTCTTCTTTACAAACAAGACCAGAGCTCCCCAGGGTGAAAAGCTTGGTCTAATGAAACCTTTGTCCAACAGCTTTTGCAGTTGATTGGACAGTTCCTGCATCTCCGAAGGTGCAAGTCGATATGGTGCTCGTGCGATAGGTGCTGTTCCCGGCACAAGATCTATGCGGAACTCCACTTGTCGAGGTGGTGGTAGTCCTGGTAGATCCTCAGGAAATACGTCGGGATAGTCACATACGACTGGGATGTCTTCTATTCTCTTCTCCTCTTCAGTTTTGTCGGTAATAAGCGCCAGAATGGCTGTGTATCCCTTTCGTAAGCATTTGTGAGCTTTCATGCACGAGATGATGTTCAGAGGAGTGTCACTCCTTTCGCCCTTGATGTCTAGAGTTTCTCCGCTAGGGAGAGGTATGCGCACAACCTTGTCGTGGCAAATGATTTCAGCCTGGTTTTCAGACAACCAATCCATGCCCACTACAACATCAAAACTGCCTAGTGTAACCGGCATGAGGTCAATCTTAAATTTATGGTCTGCTAGCTCTAAAGTGCATTCTTTCAGAATGTGTTTAGTCACAATTAATTTACCATCAGCTAGCTCTACTGTATACTCAACCTCTAAGGGCGTTGGGGTAATGGCAAGTATCTCACTAAAATCCTTAGATATAAAGCTTTTCTCAGCTCCAGTATCAAACAATACAGAAGCATAATTATCGTTCAAGAGATACGTACCGGTTGCAAGGTTGGGATCCCTTCTGGCCTCCTTGGCTCCAATCACGAAGGCTCGTCCCCTCGTGCCATTGTTCCCATTGTTGTTGTTCTGTTGGTTGTTGTTGTTGTTTTTCAGGTGTGGGCAGTCCTTCTTGAAATGCCCTGGTTTGCCACATTCGAAGCAACCCTTTGGTGCTTCAAGTTGTTGCTGTTGTTGTGGCTGTGGGGTCTTTGTCACTAGCTCACCTCTGCAGTCTTTTATGACCCCCTTTTCCGCAGCGCTGGCATTGGAAACGGCCACACTGACCCTGTGCATGATGGAAGTTGCACTTGTGGCATTTAGGGTGTTTCCCAGCATAACCTCCTTGGTTCTGGGTGGTTGGGATGGGTGGGGCATAAGCTTGGGTTGATCCAAACTTACGTTGCTGTGGTGGTGGTTGAAGAGTGGAAGTCTTGTTCAGGGTGTCATCCCATTTTCGTTTGCTCTTGTCGTTGGTTGTGGTCACAGCACCACGAGGTGGCAAGAGTCCTTGTGCAACAGCCGAATCAGTGAGCTTGTGAGTTAGTCGCACAGTTTGTTGCATGGTGATGGGGTCGGCAAAAAGTACCATGCCCTGAATTTGAGGTGGTAGTCCCTCAATGTACTTCTCTATGTGCTTGAAAGGTGGGTTTACCATTTCCGGGCACAGGTTTGCCAGCTCGTAAGACCGAGCGGTGTATGCCTCAACCTCGGAACCAATCATCTTATGGTTCCAAAACTCAGTCTCAAGTTTCTGCACCTCACCACGAGGGCAGTATTCGCGGTTCAACATTTGCTTAAAATTATCCCAAGGCAGAGCGTTGGCTGCATCAAGCCCTAGGTTCTGAACGTTGGCATTCCACCAAGTGAGGGCAGCTCCCTCGAATGTCCCTGCAGCGAACTTGACCCTGTCCTCGTTCCTGCAGTTGCTCATGGCGAAGGCTGATTCCGCCTTCTCAATCCAGCGTAATAGCCCAACGGCTCCCTCAGTGCCGCTGAATGAATGGGGTTTACAATCCAGGAACATCTTGAACGTGCAGAGAGGTGGGTTAGGATTTGTTCCTGAGATATGCAAACAGTAGAGTTGGGTTAAGTATCGGGTAGACGTGTTGAATTGGAAACAAGTGTTTGTAGTGCAAGGTGAATATGAACAGATTCATCACCTTGGTTCAGTGGGTTTTGATTACGGGCAGCTTCTCGTGCAGCAAGTACCTCCTTAACCCGTTCGTTGATGAGTGCGTTCAGTTCAGCTTGGGTGAGGTTGATGTTTCCACGTCCTCCTGCATTCCTGCGTCCTCCACGTCTTCCAGCCATGATCTTCATAGCGAGGATAAGTGTTAGTGTTTGCTTAATGACTATTGTAGTGAGTGCGGTATGTACTGTAAAGAATATATAGAGCTTTCGGCTATCCCCGACATGGGTAGTCACGTGCGGTGATGAACGTAATGCATATAAGGTATGTCATGTGTGCAAGTATCACAATACTAAGCACTAAGTGTTGTGTGGAGACTAGTGGTTATAGACTAAGTTCACTAAATGCAAACCTAATTCGCAATAACCTGAGGCTCTGATACCAATCTGTCGCACCCCGAGGAATCCCGTCCCTTCCGGGCGCGAGCGGCAACAGATTGTCAGGATCGCAGTCTCAGGTCACACAACATGCGAGACCTATATGTCTGGTTTCATACGTACATCCAATAACTAGGATAAAACAGTTTGTAAAATCAGAGTTGCGGAAGTAAGGTATATTTTAACAAAGCAGTTTAACATTCATCATTTGCGGAAGCGATAACTTAAAACAGTTTTCAAAATGAAATGTAACAATAGTTGCGGAAGCGACTAAAGATGTTTGACAATACATAAGTAACATGATCAAATGATAACAATGTTTAATAAACTAAGACACTTAAACAGATGCATGCGACACCAGCCTAGCATCCTATTCCTTGTGCGCGTGCCTTAGTTACCTGAGAAAACATGCGAGTAAAGAGTCAACACAAAGGTTGGTGAGAGCACAGGTTTGTAATCAGCAGTAAACATCAAAATGTTTAAAGTAAAAGTTGCAGGTCTACTTTTCAATACAATGCAATATCAATTGATAGCTAGTCAATATGTTTTATATCATATGCGGGTTCGCAACCGAAGCTAACATGCTGCCTCCCGCCATATCCACCCAAGATATGGCAAATGTTGTTTGGTCAATTATGCACTGTTCCGACCTCCAGTCGGGGTGGCCATATCCACCCAAGATATGGCAAATGTTGTTTGATTGTTTGTGTTTGTGCTACGAATCGTTTGCATGCTTGATTAACCATAATCAACATGTATTTCCACAATCCCATTGTGTTTGTGTTTGCGTTTGCCACACTTGGTTTCCAAAACCAATGTGCAATGTACGATTCGATAGTTCCTCGAACTATCGTTTCGTAGTCGTTTGTGTTCACTCATCTAATTAAACATAATTAAATGAAATGCAACAAGTATGAATGTGAAATGTAAAGAAGGTAAGAGTTGCAATTTACCTAAAATTGCCGGGTGTCACAGCTCTTGCATGAGCATTTGCCGCTCTTGCATCCCTTTTTTTTGTTTCATATCGAGCTTCTTTTTCTCAATTTCATAGAATTTATCGATTCTATGCTGGAATTTTTTCAATTGCTTCACACTTAGCACGATTGGTCGAGGATATCTCATCAATGAGCTTGAGCTTCCTTAGGTCGTACTCAGATGGCTCTATTCCTGCTTTGTCTTTTAGCTTAGCTTTGGCATTGGCTTTGTCCCTCCCAATTGGACGTGTTGTAGTAACCTGCTGAAGTTGAACTTCAAAGTCTTCTTTATCAATATCTTCTAGTGATATTGCGATTTCAGGATTCTCACCAAAGTTGGCATCAGAAGCAGAGCTCGTATACGCCCTCGAGCTGCTAGTTTTTGTTCTTTTAGGTGGTTGAAAGCCATGAATATGAGTAGTAGAGTTGTACTTACCATGCTCTTTCACAACATTCCATACATGTTCATATGTGAAAGCAGCAGCACTCTTGTTGGATGGATCGTTAATGTACAACTGTCGAGCTTCTTGGATGTACTGGTCGTCTGACCAACCACTTCTATAACGAGACTTGACTTGTAAGAACAACTCATTAAATCTATTCAACTTAGATTTAAACATATGCCAGTGACTTCTTAGATTATGAGCATCTCTTGGAATTGAAGGTTGATTTTCATTGTAGTATTTTTCAATCTTACTCCAAAAAGCATCTACATTTTGGTTGTTGCTAGTGATTGGATTCTCAGAAGTTGAAATCATAGCTTGTGCATGCAACACCTCATCACTTTGTGGCCACTTTTGACGACTCGTCTTGGTTGGTTGCTCGTCATTCTCAGTCGCCATCTTGCTTGGTTTTTTCATCTTTTTTGTGGCCTTTCCTTTTGACGGTGATTCCACATGTTCCTGAGTTGGTAGAAATTGAGTTTGATGCATTTGAGATGTTTTTTGATATTGTTGCCATTGAAGAAATTGTTGCCATTGTTGAGCATCAAAAGCTGGTTGTGATTGAGAAAACTGTGGCATGGGAGGAAATTGACCAAATTTAGGGAATGAAGGTCCTTGTTGGTGAAACTGAGGAAACGGTTGTAGTTGTGAATACTGAGAAAACTGTTGTGTTTGTGCGAGCTGAGGGAATGAAGGTTGTTGGGGTGGGTTTTGCTGGACATCGTCGTCGTCATTTAACAAATGAGTGAACGAAAAGGGGGCTCTTGGATCCATTTTTGAGAGTGTGAAAGTTGAAAAAATTGAGAGAAGTTTGTATGAGATTTTCGTGTGAAAAATGAGTTATTTTGAGTGGGTATTTATAGGGGGGAAAACTAGCCGTTTTTATTAAAAAAATAGTTGTTAGAGATTTAAAATAATTATTTTTTTCCTCAAATAACCGTTACATGTCATTTTTTTTAAAAAAAATTGGATGGCCCACTACTTTTGCATTTGGACGGCACTTCATGAAGTGCTTGAGAGATAAATGCATTCCACTCCAATGCATCCTTGCTACTGACATCATTCCACGTGTAAAATGCTTGGGTTGTTACGTGCGCAATGCATGTGGTCTTATCTCTCATCTTTTTAACTCCAACTCATCATTCCCACATGCATTCTCTCTCTTCCACATCACCATTTCATTTTCTATTTTCTTTTAAACAAATGATTTTTTAATGTAAAAACATATTTAATAAATAAATATAAAGTATAATTAAATAATTAAAAAAATAAATAAATAAATAAATAAATAAAAATTAATATGACATTACATAAAAAGAAATTACATTTTCCTAAAAAAATA